>VDFB02254175.1:29624-455776 GCA_007258455.2 Sequoia sempervirens | reverse complement strand
AAATCCCTCTAAGAGGTCCCATACCCTATTCCTGTAAGACCTGAGCATATTGTTTTTAACAGCATTCAACTTTCTCACCTGATTGGCGACCAACTCGTTGTCACCATAAACTTTTAGACAGCGGATACCTCTCTGTCTTGCCCACTCCAAACCTTGAACCAGAGCTTCATATTCAGCAGCATTGCTAGAGCAGCTAAAACAGAATCTGAAAGCTTGATAGTACTTCTGTCCTTCTGGTGATACCAGCATACATCCACCACCAGTACCTACTCTGCTCCTTGAGCCATCAAAATACAACTCCCATAAATCATTTTCATGCTGCTCACTACGTTGTTCCTTACTCTTTTCAATATTAGGCACAAAAGAGTCAGTCTCGTGCATCATATAAACACCGATGTCAACCTCCTCCAACTACTTACCCGTATCCGCCTCATGAGCTTGAGGTGCCCACTCTCTTGGAAGAATATTTGATGTTCTTTTCGTTTGAATCTCAACCTCTGGAACAGTAGGCTGCTCCACATGTTCATTTGTAACCAAGTTGGCATTGATAGGGGAAGGATTGTAAGGCTCAACATGAACCTTGGCTATGGGTTCTGATTTAATAGTGGCTTTAGTGTCATATCTAGTTCTGAATAGCATGTGAAACCAATCAGAGGATAGGTAACCACCTATCTTGGCCGTAAAATCCTTGGATAAACAAAGGGCAAAGTATGGGGGCAACTCAATAATGTATATATCCTGTGGTATTGCAAAATTGGGACAGGCATGTAGAGTTAAACTCAAACTTTTAATGACCCCTACTATGCTCACAGCAATACCATCCAATTGTACTACTCCCTTTTCTAGTGGCTCATATTCAATTCCCAACTTATCGACAATTTGTTTGGGCATAACATAACTACTAGCCCCTGAGTCAATCATACAATTGTGAACCAAATGATCTCCTATGATTAATGATAAATATAAGGGAGGTGGCTTGGCCTTAGCAGCTTGTTGTTCTTTATTACCAATTGTAACGTTAGCCAATGCAACCTTCTCCTTTTCTACACTAGGCTCATCTGGAACACCTAATCCTGATAAGGCAGATTGAAGCAGGTCCTTTTGACCCAGAATACTCAGAGAATCCCATATTGACATGGGTACATTAATTTTCTTCATATGCTCTAATATATTAAAAGATGTAACAGGTTTGACCTGACTTTTAGGGGGAATAACATTACCTTTCACTGAAGGAGCCTGGGATGACAAATCAGACTGTTGGTTGACTACCAAAGGCTGGCCCCTTGGTAGCATCCAAATCTGGTCAGCTTTTGATGAGTCAGGGGCACTTTGATCCTAGTCTGGCACTTGTTTCGATTGAGTTTGAATTGTATTAGGTTGATGTCCCTCATTTATTTCCCTCTTCTTGCTGCGTGTATTGTCTACAATTGAAGAATCAGAGTGGACCACTCCACAAAATTCTTCCCCTTGCCAGTTTAGGAATGTAGACTCATGTGTCTGTTGCTCTTGCTATTGTACTTCAGTTGTTATAGACACATTATTGTTCTGAACCATCAAGGCTTGGTTAAGCATCCCATTTACACAGGTACTTTGATTATGGGGCTGATTACACGGGAAGCACCACTCATAATCTTGAACTAAATTGTTCTAGACAGGTGCAAGCTCTTTGGAAGTGCTTGCGGTGCTGGAGTCATAAGCTTGATGTGTCCTTTGGTTGGGAGCAAACTTTTGGCCTTGATTATAAGGCTGATAAGATGGTCTACTGGTTTGACTTTGCTGGTAATTAGATTGAAATGAAGGCTGATAAGGTTTAAAACCTTGATTCTGCTACTTTCTTAAATTAACCATTTCATTACCAAAGGTCGTTAGAAGGCTTTTAATTTCCTGTAGCTCATTAGACTGAACCGGAAATGTGTTTGATTGACCATTAGGCTGGGTATCAAGTGATGGCAATGCTGGTGCACTTGGGATAACCGCCAAAGGAGGAACTTGCATAGGGATTGGAGGTTGAAGAGCAGGAAATATTGGCATAGGTGGTCTTGGGGCAATTTTACCAGCCTATATGAGGCTGTTTTCAGCTCTAACAGCTGTACTATATGCTGCAGGAAGTGTATCACTTCCCATTGATTGAATCATTACAGAAATATCACTATTTAAAGCTCTTAAATAGTATAAGAATGCATGATTAGCAGTAGGTCTTACCATTTGTGGGATTCTATCCCATGTCCTTTAGAAACGGTGATTGAAATCTGACATATCTTCATGTGGAGCTCTTTTGATTGTAGACAGCTGCTCCACCAAGGACAAGTGGTCTGATTTATCTTCAAAAAACTTGCACAACTAGCTGCCTAACTCATCCCATGTGGCGATAGAGTTGACAGGTAGGCCTTTGAACCACTGTAAGGATTTTTCCTTGAAGGACGCCGCCAGCAATCTGAGTGCAACATTTTCTTCAGTCACATGATGAACATCACACAGGTTGGCAACATCTTTTATATGCTCTGTTGGGGTGGTATGATCCTCCCCAAAAAAATATGGCAACCCTCTTAAGGCAGCAACAGGGATGTCATCATGCTAAGTTAGATTCAGTGGGTTGCCTTGGTTAAAAGCAACAAATGGCTAGTTTCTCACTGCTGGAATCATTGTTGTTGGGATGTTGAAAATAGGAACAACAGTTTGTCCTCCAACAGCAGGACTCGACTTGGATCTTCTGGAATAAACCACCATCCTTTGAACCTTTTGGGTCTCTCTCCCCCTTCTTTTAGGCGGGGACAACTGCAAGTACTCAAAAACAGATGAACTACTCCTAGTCTGCACTCTTCTCATGGGCAGTAATGCACTGGAATTGCTAAACCTGAGCTCAGAGTCGCCAAATATGCTAAATTTTGTCTCTTACAGACTGCAATTTCTGCTGCACATATCAAACAGCAGTATGATAATTTTGATTTGAGACTGAAAACAGCTCTCATTCCCACCGAGTGTGCCAAAAACTATTGTCAAATAAAGTTTGCACCCTTGCTAAGCTATCAACTATAGCAACCTATTGACACATGGGGACACTTCGAGGTTGTGGGTGACCTGGGAATGAAGTGAACCTCCAGATTATGGGCTGGTTCCCCTTAAGATATCTCTGGAAAAACTAAAGAATGATAAAGGAAAAGAGTAAGAAAGATGTACTTGAGTCCAAAACCTATCACTAATAGGTGATACACCAAAGATAAACATATGACAATACTACAGAAAACTCACAGAAAATCTCAATAGAGTTAAACAATCTCACAATACAGAGATTTATGTTCACAAAAGCGAGTCTATGTAAGGTTCTGACTGTTCTAATGCTTAGCACAAGGAAAACAAGATGTTTTCACATATATAATATGCAAAAGAAAGAGATCACTAACATAAACTAAATTTGTGACATAATATCCTTTGCATTCAATACTGAAGGAATTTGATCAAATAAAGGGATCACACAGAATTTAATCATGCAACTCACAACCAGTTACTAAACAACAAAGAAAAACTGTGAAGGAAATAACTTTCTATTGAGAAAATAAGGAGTGTCTGTGTTACAGATCTATAGTATTCATGAAAAATAATGAGTTACAAAGTCTGAATAGTGCTCTTTCAGCAGTCTCCTAACTAAGAATTGCCTTTCAAAAAGGAAAAAATGCCATATATACAACCAAAGGTCGGCCCTCTACATTAGGGTTTCAAAAATGAGTCGGCGCCTGGACACGTCGGCCCTAGAGGGCTTTTGGAATGAAGTCAATGAAGTAATCAATGTGCATCCCTTGCTCATGTCGGTGAAAGCTCGTCCATGGGCATGGCCTTTAGATCTTTTACAATTGTCGTTATTATCTTACAGCCTTCGAGTCCGCCATTAATATTTCGTCAGAGTCGCCTTGAATGCTCTGCGACATGGTCATTAATGCCTCTTTGCTCCTCCAACCATCATCACCAGCTGCTATAGTGACTCATGGCTACCTCCCCTTCGAGAAGCGGTATTAGATCTATCCACTAGATTTAGTGCCATTACTGACTGATCACCCTCGATCTCAGAGTAGAGCGATGTCATCATGCTCCGTTGATCTTGTTCATAGGGGGGAGTCAAAAAGTCGAACGGCCCGTGATTTTCCCTAGCGCCCCCTGATTGGTCAAGTTTGTGCCAGGTGGATTCCAAGGTGGTCAAAGGTTGCTTCAGAAGGATCGCACATTGGCAAGACCTTGGATGTTGGGGAGAAGTCATAGCAGGTGGATGAAGTCATAGCGATGACACTTTCACTCGGCAAGACACCCGTCGGTCGGCAAGACCTTGTGGTGAGCAGCCAGAGTTATATTGATCTCGCAAAAAGCCATCGGCAAGACCCCATCGGGTCGGCAAGACCTCATGTCAATGTCCTCATTTTCTGGCGAAGGCACTCCCTTACACTAAGATTTTCAAAACTGGCAGTGGCGGGGCCAAGACGAAAACGGAACCGGGACCGGGGGAAGAAAGCGGGCGAAAGCGAAGACAGATGAATCCCGGCAGAAGCGGGACCGGGACCAAATCCGGACCTGAAACCTTCATCGAGTTTCAAGTTTGTATTCCAACCCGAACCCGCCTCCGATGATACACAAGGACAAAGGGAAAGGGGTCAGAAAAAGAAGAAACAGAAGGGAAGGAAACAACCCCGACCACAGAAAAGAGAAAGAAGGGAAAACAAATGAACAAGCCCGGCAAAACCAGGAGCGGAACCGGAACGAGAAAGGAAACTGGAACTTTGGAAAAGTTCCAAGTTTGGTTCGGCCCGCCTCCACCTCCGACGGAAAACAAAGAAAAGGGGCCCGACAAAGACAAAAACTGCGGAAGTGGGGTCGGAACCAGAACAGAAATAGGAACCAAAATTTTAGAAAAGTTCCAAGTTTGGATCCTGACCCGGTTCCGCCCCCGACAGAACGATGAAAAGGAAAGAAGAAAGCAAAAGGAAAGAGGGAAAATACAAGGCAAAACATAAAAAAGACGGAACCGGAACCGGAGCCAAATTCGGACCTGAAACCTTCATCGAGTTTCAAGTTCGGATTCTGACCCGAACCTGCTTCCAGCAACATACAAGGGAAGAAGGAAGTAAAGAAAAAACATAAGGGGGAACGAAGGAGGAGGAGACATCCCCCGATCTCAGGCCATGAAGAAAAGGAAAGAAGAACGAGCGGAACCGGGGGCGGAACCGGAACGAGAACGGAAACTGGAACTTTGGAAAAGTTCCAAGTTTGGTTCGGCCCGCCTCCGCCTCCGATGGAAAACAAAGAAAAGGGGCTCAACAAAGATAAAAACGGCGGAAGCGGGGTTGGAACCGGACCAGAAACAGGAACCGAAACCTTGGAAAAGTTCCAAGTTTGGATCCCGACCCGGTTCCGCCCCCGACGGAAAGCAAAGAAAAAGGGGCCTGACAAAGATAGGAACGGTGGAAGCGGGGTCAGAACCGGATCAGAAACAGGAACCGAAACCTTGGAAAAGTTCCAAGTCCGGATCCTAACCCGGTTCCGCCCCCGACAGAATGAGGAAAAGGCAAGAAGAAAGCAAAAGGAAAGAGGGAAAAGACAAGGCAAAACATAAAAGGAAACCCATCCCCAAACTGAAGACCTGCACGCTGGGCTCAACCCTCTTGGGAGCCACATTTAATCCACGTGCCGAATTAAAACATCATTTTCCCCTGCATCTACACAAGAAGCAAACAAGTTAGAAAAAGTGATCCTGATGCAACTGTTCGTTTATTTGGTCTTTGAGAACATCTAAAAGCACGGGTTACCCTGCCTGATTGAGCTCATAGGTGAAAAATGGGTAACAAGCCCAAAAATAGAGTTTTTATGTTTCATAGTCCAAAAAATCCATTCCTTATATACTTAACATTAGGAGCGAGGTTGAGATACCTTTATTAATAACCAATATCTAGATATTTTGCACTAAAGATTTGGGCTTTTAGTTTTGATATAGGGCTTATTAAACCCTCAAACCCTTCATTAATTGATACCCCAATGTTTTATAGATCTAGTTCAAAATATGGTTCTCAAGTTAAAAATTTAATTGGCTAAGCACCCATACTTCTATTTCATAATTGAGCACTCATATTTCTAAGACCTGTCTCAACTAAATCATTATATTCTTTCACCTTTTTTGCCAATCTTGTCAAAATTTTCTTTCACTCTTCTAATATAGCTGATCAGGAGCTCAAATGTCTCATTTTAATTGAGTAGTATTGTGACTATTAATCCCCCTAATCTAATGAAATCTCAACATTCTCAATAGAAACCCTCTCAATATGATTTGAAAATGCTTTCTTAGAATTTTTTATTCTTCTATGGTATCTCTCTTCGCTCTCTTGAATTTGTTTCAATCTTATTTCCTTTTTCATTTTCATTTCATAAGCCATCTTCATTTTTTCAATAATTTTTCACTCTATTGTTGCCTCTTTTTTCCATGGGTGTTTTCAATTTGGTTTTACATTAATTTTTTTATCCTTCTTTAATAGATCAATTATAGACTATCCTTAACAATTACATCTCTTTGGGATTTGTTTTAGGATCCCTCTTTCTATCAGTCATCCCCTAGGTGCCTAACCTATTTGGTCTAAGAGCTAGTGTGCACTACTACACAACATAAAAATCATTTCCTTCCAATCTATAACCACTTCTATTTGAAAATATTCTTATTGTAAAAGTTTCCCAAGGTTCGTCCTCTCCTTACCACCAACTACCAAGGTTTGGATAATAAAACTAAATATTGAGAAGAAGGTATAAAAAAAAATATTTGAGCTATTTCTATGTTGTGGTATAGTGTATACCCTAGTGTGATGGATAAGGAATAGGCTCAAAATATGCATGATGGATTATATATTAGTGTAGTAGATTATACGAAACACAAAAAATACACATATTTATACACCATATATATACATGTATCTCATGCACACACACATATATATTCTCACTATATCTTCCCCTCTTATCCTCCATATGTCTTATATATCTTCCTCTTAGTCATCCATGCCCTTTGTTCTCACATCCCTATCTTTTTTCTACCTTGTATAGCCTCTTGATCTTTTTCATCTTTCCTTTTCATTACAACCTTACATAAAAACTATTAATTATTGTCTTCCTTTGTGATATTTATTTTGATTATAACTTATTTAGGCATGTTAAGGTGTGTTTATGACTATTTATAAGCTATATTATCCATGCATAGGTCCAAATGACATGTATAGACCTCTAGTATCCCTATATTAAGTGTATAATACTCATATGCAATATTGCAAGATCTTTACTATAGTGTGCAATATTGCATATTCCTCTTTTGTATATTTGTAGGATGTGGAACTCTTATTGCACATTATCACAAACCCTTTGCAACATAGGATGATATCATATAATGTTGTATAATGCCATTTAAAGTGGTGCTAGTACCTACTAATAATAGGTTTAGGTTCATGTGCTAGTTCATTTTTCCAAACATGGAGATCAAGTATGTACATGCAAGTCTAAACCAAAGCAATGCATAGTCAATTTGTAAATCTTGATATATTTGTCAAATCAAACCATAAAAGTCTAGCATTATGGTGAATTGATTTCAAGCACCTTCAACATCATTTTCTTTTCCCCAAAAATCTAGTTAAATATCACATCTAATTTTTTTTATTTGTAATTGATTTTATATATTCATTATTTCTAATCTCAATATATTTATCTAGATTAATTTCTTATTTAATTGTTTAATTGATTTACATATTTATATAAGCAATATAAAAAATGTTACATTTTCATATCAATAACTCAAATATTACTCATCCAAAATTACTATTGATTGCTACTAAGATCAATACAATATTATACTTTTATTTTTATGCCAAATTTCACTAATTTGAAATTTTATTTTAAAAATAAAAAATAAAAAAAATCTTCCCACTCATACCAAAAAAAATAGTGATGTTTACACTCTTACAATTATACGTTGCATATGTGAGTATGCAATATCTATGCATAGTTCTCACCTCTAGCAATTATAGTTTCTCCCTCAATCATCAATCAATCAATCTAATTATTTATAGTGCTTTATAGGTTATGGAAATCATGAGAAGGAAAGAAGTCGATTGAGGAGTTTATTAGGAGGTTTCGACTTGACATGGGGATGTGATGGGGTTGTAGTTGAAGAAGCGCTTGATTGAGTCCTTGTTTTGGATATTGTAGAGCGAATTGCAGTCTTTATATAGCTGGAGTTGAAGTGAAAAAGCTTGGAAGAAGAAGAAGATGAATTAGTTGGAGTGATGAGATGCTTTGAATTCAGAGATGGATGTCCATGCCCTCCAATTCCAACCGCTTTCGGAGTATACACCACTCCCTCCTTTCTCACTTCCTTCTCCACATATGGAAATGGAGATTCCCAACTCTTCACTTGTTCACTCTCACTTTCTTTTATCTACACCACAAAATACATAGTCAGTTTAATACATCTATTAATGATCATGTCCAAGTGTACAGTTAAATCATTTAAACAGGGAAATGAAAAAGAAAACACCTTTGAGGGTAATTTGTCACGTTGAATTGCAGGTGTTCTTTCCCGATTGAAATCCCTGCATAGATCAAATGAAATGAGGAGATGGGAGAGAAGTAAAAAGGCAACACAAGAACAATGTGAAATTGCATCTCACATTTTGGACGGAATATTGGGCAGAGGAGATAGGAAGGCAGTGTTAATCTGCTGGCTAACCGAAGCAAGTCCACTCATATCGTCGTCGTGGTCGTCAGAGTCATCGGAGCATCCATCCGTCTGAGCATTTCTATACAATGCAATTTTGACTAGTCGATTGAGAACTCCGACCAACACCTGTAAGAAGTCCACCGCTGCCCATGACACACTTGAACCGCCTAACTCCACAGCTTTCTCCTTCATTGCCTCCAGCTTCTCTATATTTAACTGCAGATCGGACTCGCTCAATTCAGAGCTACTTTGAATGAATTTGTTGTCAGAAAAGCTTTTATTGCTCTTCGTGGTGGAGTATAGTAATGGATGAGCAAGAGCTTTAACCAGCTTCACTATCTCAGTAATACTCATAAAAAACCTGGAAGCAATCACACTGCTGTCACTCATATCCCTTGCATATTTTGAACTCCAATTTTTTCTGTCTGCTGCTTGAATCTCAATTTCTTGTTTCAGAGATCTCCTGTGATCTGTTTTGTTGGCGTCAGAACAAGAAGCAACACTCTCAATCTCAGTCAAGCCATCTTCAATGGCTATGTTGGGAAAATCCAGATCGATGGACTTGTGATCGAAGAGCATTAAGGCCTTATCCCTCCTAAAGTGGTCCAACTCTGCAATCATAGCAGATGCCAATGATTGAGCACAAGATACATCATCTACATCGTTGGTAGCTTCAACTGAATTGGCTTCTACATCACAACGAACAGATCTCAACACTTGAAGATCAGATTCAAGAGTTTCAGATACCTTTTCTTTCTCTGAATGCACTTCATCAACCCACTGCTTGTGTGATTTGCATAAGTCATGGGCTGGAGTTGTTTCGTACTCATTAATCCTGCCCAATTGAGGATCATCTTTCCTTGTAGTAGAAGAGGACTTGAGATGAAAGGGAGTGGTCGAAGCAGGCATAGTGAGATTTTTGCTGGGAAACACATGTCTGAGTTGTTCCAGTTTAGAGGCCATTCTCGTGTACTTATCATCAGTCCGAATCTGCTGCTCTTTGTTGAGCAGATGAAGTTCGTATTTCAATCTGGAGTTCTCTTTCAGCAAACTAGTCATCTTGACGTACAGTGACTGAACTTGAGCTTCAGCTTTGTTTTTCCCCTGCGTGAGGAGTGCAAGAGTGGCATCCCGTTCTTGTAGAGATGTGAGTATAACACTGTTTTCGGCCTCCGCAGCGATCAGTTGCTGCTCTGCTTCAGCTATCTTGGCCTCCATTGCCATTGTCAGTTTATCCCACTCTTTACGCCTCATCGTTACCTCTTCTTCTCTCTCTTTCATACACTTGTGAAGTCGATCCTCCGCATCTGCCTTTTGCTCAAGTGCTTCTTCCAGCTGCTTCTTGTATCTTGCCCCCTCCGACTCTGCCTTTTGCCACCCTATACATATCACACTGAATCCTCAGGATATCTATTTTTCAGACATGCATGGTACTTTTTCTCCAAGAGACTTTCATATGTATTAAGTACAAGGCTACCCATAACACTAGAATTATTTCTCCAACCTAATAATATGGCACTCAACTCTAGATAATTCTGGCATATAAGTTGATAGGGAAAAGAATGAAAATGAAGATATGAACCTGAAACAGCTTCTTCTGCAATCTGAGCATGCTGTTGAACGAGATTTTTGTTAAGCAGGGTGTCAGATAAACTTTGGGAGCGTCTCTCATAATTTAGATTGCCACTGGCTGTTGCTGTCTCTGACCCCTATTACAAACAAAATATCAACCGAGACAGCAATGAAAATAGGAGCTTCACAAGAAAGAGGAAGAAACAATAGGAAATGGCAGTTGTAAAGAGAATGAATCCAAGGTCCGATGTGGAGTTGAATTTGGATGAAGAGTGAACCAAGGAACTTACCTGCTTTTGGGAAGCTGTTGCAACGTGGGTGTGGGTTTGAGTGGACTTTTTCCTCCATGGCCAGCTGCTGCTCTTGGGTGCCTCCATCTGCAGGTAGAGGAAAGCAGATCTCCAATCCTAACAAGCTGCAACCTTCTGATGATGGATACCACTGTATTTCTAAATAAATTCTTACTTGATAACACTAAAAAATTGTTTCCTCTGGCGTATTACTGTAATGCCAACAATTGCTGAGTTCATCTCCATTTCTCTTTTCTCTCTCCGTCTTTCGCTTTTTCTTTATCTGTGTGAGAAAAGAGAAGCACCTACAGCGTCCTGTGGCCCCATAACATAGCGTGCCTCAAAATTTCAATTCTTTTGTCTCCTTTCTCCAACCCACTTGGGAATCTTTTAATTTAAGTATTCGAGTTGCTTTGCATACTCAATCTCATCCTTCTTTATGCTTAATCTCCGTGCCAAATCTCTAACTTTTCCAACCAAATGTGGGACTCCTTTAATCAAAGTAGTTCTTGCATTTAAACTTTCGGTAGCCTATCATCTCTTTAGCTCAAAAAGAATTGTCGAGTGGAATATCTTTAGTCGTTGCTTCTACATGCTTCGCATAGGAATCTACTTTTTATTTCCATTTCATGAACTAGATTAAATCTATCCAACTCTAATGGAATAAGTCATTAATTAAGGAGTTGGAATTGAAATAATAAATGTAAAATTAATTATAAAACATAATTAATAAATATGTTGTTAAAAATTAATTTGTTGATTCAATCAAATAAATATTTTAGAATTTCTAAAAAAATATCTAATTTTTGTTATGGTTAACATCGTGTCTATTGAATTGATGTTAAAGTTTGTGAAAGTGAGTTAGCATGTGAAACCAAACATATATTTGTGAAAGTGAACATAACTAAAATTCACTTGCCTTGTCTTGTTGTATTTGTGTTTGAATGTAATGTCCCAAATTAAAATTTAACTCAAATTTGGTTTAACTTATAATACCCCGTGAACAACTTATCTCAAATCTGGAAATAAGGTAATGTGCAACTGAAGCCAAATGTTTTATTATAGATCTCCACATGGGATTACATTATTTTTGCTATTAAATAAATTATATAACAGCAATGAACAACAACAACAAATCCTGAAGTTTGGAAACCTTTATTTCTATCAAATTAAAAATGGACATGTAAATCGGGTAGGATAAAAACTTCACCGAAATATTCAAACATAATCAAGAAAGTGTGAAATGATATAGGATGATATATGACTGATAATAACATAAAAATTGCATCAGGGTGTTGTCATAAACAACTGATAACAACAAACTATAGCTATAGCAAAATACCCAAAGAAAACCCCTACTACAAGCCCAAAACTCACTTTGAAACTAGTGCAAACTCCACACAAACTCACCTCAATCTTCATACAAAGTTTCCAATAGCAAAGTACATATATGAATACTGAAATATCATCAAAATATGTTGCCCATGACAGCAATACAATCTGAAACTCATAAATCTACACTATGCACTCCAAACTACACCAAACACCTGCAAATAAACTGAAGACAAGTTACCAAACTAAAGAGCATTCAATACAATGACAATCTCTAAATGAAATTACACCTAGAAACCCTTAGAACCACTATCTTTGAGCCTCAATCTCCTTGGTTTACCAGCCTTAGAGATCCTTTCTTCATTGGTTTACCAGCCTTCGAAGAAAACTTTAACCTGTGGAAGAAATCAATAATCTTGCATAATGAAAACTTGAGAGAGAAAATTCCATATAGTCAAATCCCCTTTTGGCTCCAAATTGGGTGCCCAAAATCCCATTCCCAAGATGGAAATCTTGCATGCATGCATCATTAACTCCCGTCATATAATGCCCTATGCAAACCATCAAGTGTCGATTGGAATGTTGCAACATTATTCGCCAAATACACTACATAATTGCTCTTCCTAAAATCCAATGCCCCATTTGGACCCATGTAAATAAAATTAAAATAAATATTAATTTGTCCCTAAAAAATGATGTAATAAAATTATCTTGAAAACCCAAATTACTCGATTTGTCTGTAGGTCTTGATTCACTATTTTGAAGATCGGGTTTAAACTAAAAATAGTAAATGTTATTTTTAGAAAAGGGGACATTACAAGTCCTCCCTCCCAAAGATTGTTTGTCCTCAAGCAATGAAGACTTGTATGGAAGTGATCTTCTATCTCTTCCCATGTTGCATCTCCACTAGGAAAATATTTCCATTTGATTGAGTGTTGGATGATACCTTTACTTCTTAACTTCTCTCCTCTTGTTATCCAAACTCTTTCAGGTCTCCCATCCTATTTTCCTTCACCATCTGTTGGTGGCATCTCAAGAGAAATCATAGTTTGATGTCCCACCACTCTCTAAGGGAACATGGAGCATGAAGGACTTTGTGTATCTTGCCAACTGGTGGCACATTTCACTCATAAGTTACTTCTCCTTCCTCCCTGATATCTTTGTGAAGTGCGTTGAACCTTCCTGCTCTACTTTTCTTCATGTGATATGGTTGCAATCCAAGTCTTCAATCTGGAAATTAGAATGCACACCCAAACTAGAGGAAACACCAACTTCAAAAGCTCTCTTCATTCTCTTCCTATCTGCATACAATTTTTGTTGATCTGGTGCAAGATGTAAGTTATCTTTGAATGACCATAGGAACCCCTGAATTTGTTGGACAAAGTCACTTGTTGTAGGGATTCTACCTTTTGAAAATAATGAATCAACAAAAAAGAGTGCACGATGATCATGTAGAGTCTAAAATAAGGACATACCAACGTACATGTGATGGAGGGTATATTATAATAATACTTCCCTATATGCAACCATCTTACCCAAATACCATGCTAAGACTGACCCTCTGACAAATCATCGTTCTCTAACTGAACTCTCCTCATTTGGAACCTCAAAAAGGAAAATTCATCCAACCCAATATTGAAATCCTTGAGAAGACTGAAATCAATGCTATGGAATATGTCTTGCCAAAGTAACTTAGAGAAGACCATATTAGCAAACTCACTGCCAATCACGATCCTGGCTAAAATACAAGACATCTTACTTAACCATAAAATATAAAACCCATCATCACTATCACAAGTATGAAGCAAGTCAATCACAACCATGTCTCTTAAATCCTCCAACCAAGGAATGCTTCTATTGTCACCATCCTGAATCATAGCATCAACACTTAACCTCTTAGAGTCAAATGGAAGGCCCTAGGCACACCAAAACAACCAAACTAATGCAATCATTAAATGAGCATATGTAATCATGCATGTCATCTCTAATACAATCATTAAACTATCATATGTAATCATGCATGTCATCTCCATGAAGTAACTGCAGTGACCATCTCTAACTAAAGTGGAAGCAATGAAAGAATAAGTTGTATCTAGGAAAATACTTACAACCAACTGCCCAAAATTATGCCAATGTTCAACAAAAAATTTCTCATGAAAATATGTCTCTATAACAAATGAAAAGATATAAGGGCAGCAATGACCAATCTAAAATCCAACTAAAAACATAGGAGAGATGAGTATAGAAGTAGCAACAAGAACATCTCCTATGGTCAAATTACCTCTACCATCCAACCTCAGCCAAGAACTATTCAGCTATTGAGTTGAAAAGACCAACCAACTCATTTTTGGATTAGGATTTGATGTCATGTACAAGCTAATCTGAAAGTGGGCAGCAATACTAACATTGGAGGTTGACCCAGTACTCCAATCTTGAGATAGCCTCTCATGGTAAGAAACTGCACCTAGGTCTTGAATCTTGTAATCAAGTCCAATCTCATCACTACAATCAATTAGATCTTCATTACCTAGCTCAAACAAAATATTATCATGAGTTAGATTAGCATTTATCTCAAATACAGGATCGACAACAAGTTGAAAGTTAGATCCATCCTCTTGCTGGTCTGAACTCCCACTATCGAATATGTCAAATCAAATTCCTCATGGATGCAATCTAGCTCCTTGAATTGTTGAGCCTCATAGAAATGATCACTTTCCTCTAGAAGTGCTTCTTGGACACTTTCCAAAGTAAGCTTTGTAGATTTAAGCTTACTAATGAGCTCACCAAGTTCTCCCCTTAATTGCTTAGTCACGGATAGGGCCTCATCTACAAAATTGTTAGCCATATCTCTATCATATAAAATGCACAATTAAGTTATTTTGATTTCCTCCATGGTTTCCTTCATTGCTTACAAATCAGCATAGGAAAAACTAAGCTCATTTTGATCCCTTGGTGCATTTTGAATGATGCTTTCTACATACATGTGTGTATTATCCAATCTAGATAAATTTTGCATTTCATTTTCAATAGACACCAAGAATTTCCTTCCATAACTTCCCTCATGCATGTCGACTTTGTGCAAATCTAATGCACTATTTTTATAATGCATGCAAGAATGAAAACCTTCTTCATACATGTCATCAATCTCATCACGACTATCCCAAATATCATAGAAATACCTTTGACCAACTTGATGAAAATGTCTAGCATTGGGTTGAGGATCCAATTCAACAAAGCTACTATATCTATGCTCTTATCATGGCTTCTATGTTTTGTCTCAAAACCAAAACTACTATATCTTTGCTCAAAATCAAATCTCCTATGTTTTTTTTCCAAAATTAGCATCAATCAATAATAAATCATACATGTGATCAATATCATTAACATACCTTGCAGCATTAGCTCCCTCAATGCCATCTGAGCTATGCATGATGAATTAAAACAACATTGAAATGAAAGGGAAATTCATCCCAAGCTAGATCCTCATCACACTTGTATGTTGGCACACCTAGATCCCATGCAAAAGAGGGTTGATATCTTTGATCAAAACATAAGTAGTCATTGTGCTCCCCATGATTGGTTGCCTCTTTAAGAGAGTCATTCTCCATCTTCCTATGATTGGAATATTCAAGAAAATATTTCTCCATAGGCTTGGTTTGGAAGCCAACCCCAAAGCCACCTAAAATTTCATCAATGAAATGATATGAGAGAACATTAAAAGATAATTTGGGGATATCATCACCTTTGCCTCTTTCATGTCCATCTTCGAAAGGCACCTCAAAAAACCCATCATCAGTATCTACTCCACTAGAGATATCAAGGTAGGTATTAGTCTTAGAATCTTCGACTAATGAATCCAAACTAGGATTCAAGGCTATCATTTTGTCCTATTCTTCATGCACCCTCTTATCCTCCATTACTGCATGCATGTCTAAGGGGTCATCTTGAAACTTTGTCATGCATTCATCATTCTTCAAAAAACTCACTACATTAGACTCTCCTGCTATGAATTATTCTACAACTACCTACTCCTCCTCAACCTTTTGTTCAAATCTATCAATCAACCTTTGACAAAATTCATCAAAAGAATCTACCTGAATGTGTACTTGGGTATTCATACCTTGGTACAACCAATCATGAGTGGCCCCTTCAAGATGCAAGATTGCATAATAAATGGAAACTTGCTCCTACGTGAAACTAAGAAAGTAATAGTCCTACATCTCAAATAACCAAGCTCTGGCTGAGATCCTATCTGATCCATTAAAATTAGAAGCTATAGATTTTATGATTTTTCTCCTGGGATTTCTTCCACCAAAATCTGAATGTTTTCTATGACCCTTTAAAATTAGGAGCTATAGATTTTATTACTCAAGGCTTGAATTTCATTGGTAGAATGACCATGCACTCGATGATACACAAAAATGAGTTATTGTTGTAAGATAGGAAATCAAAATAGTAAAGACAAGTGACAACCACTGCACTAAATCTAAGCTAGAATCCAAATCTAAGCAAGGAAGAACAATCAAGCAAGAGGAATAAAATAAGAGAAATGAAATAAAGAACTCCCCATGTTTGAAGTTGAATCACCTTCCTTGTCTCTCCTCAAACAGCCTTTGCAAGTTTCCCTCAGTTTGTTGTATGCAAGTACCTGCAAACAATAAGCATAAATATTGGAGATATGTGGTTGTTAGACCAAAAATGGAGAAGACCTTTTATAGAAATCCATTCGAATGGGTGGACGAGATTGAAGTTCTAGAAAGATTCTCAAATCGACGGTTGAGGATTCATGCACCACAGAGTAGTGGGCTAGGGATGGCTACAAAATGAACGGTTAATATTGAAAAGAGACCAGAGAAAATCAATGGTTGATATTCGAAAATGAGAGAGTGGAGGAAGATAATGGAGGAATTAAATAATAAATTTATTTAATTCATAAGAGGAGAATCTTTGACGAAGTGGGGGAATAAATAATTTATTTGTGGAAGAAGAGGAAAATGGGTATTTAATTAAAATGATTGTGCAACCAATTTAATTAAATAAGAGGAAATAGAAAAGGAGGATTAAATAATTAATTTAGATTAATTATTTAATAGGGGAGAAATGACAAAAGGCAACTAAATACATTTAATAATTATTTAACTATAGAAGAAGGGAAAGACTAATGAATAGATAAATAATTAATAATTATTATTTAACTATAGACAAATAACAAAAAGCAAATAATTAAATAAACGATAATTTATTTAATCATTGAAGGAAAGAATGTTAGCGACACAATTAAATTTATTTAATTGATCAGAGGAGAATGAAGATCAAGAGAATGAATTAATCAAATAATTAACATTATTTAATTAATGGAGGAATGTGATCAAAGGAAATAATTAAATAATTAAAATTATTTAATTATGTAAGGAAGAAAGCCAACACAAAGGAAAAATGACGCTCGCAAACCAAGACATTTTTTAGTGTCTACATTTTTCCCCTCTTTGACATAATTCAGCTCATCACGTTGTGTGAAAGAAATTCATTCAAAACATGCCCCGGTGAAAGCAGGGTGGAGGTATGCCCCCCTCGGGAGAATTTTGCAAGTTTTCAAAATAATTCAAAAAAATTGGAAAATTGTTCTCATAAGTCAATTTGATAGCCAGGAGTTCAATGGTGATGACAGAATTGATTTTCGAGGTCACTTAGGGGGTCAAATTTAGGTTCAAAGCCGACAAAGAGTGCGTCCAATACACATCCCTAGTGCAAACCCTATTTTTTTGTTTATAAATATGCCCTTGATTAAGAAATTTGCTCATTTGTGCATTCTAAATTTAGAAAGTTTAGGAGCCTAGGAAAGAGAAGCTAAGAATATGTCATCGGTTCCACACTTCGCATACCGGGCTATCGCATCTGCACCTTCCATCGACCTAAGGGAGCGTTGGACCCGGTATATACTCCAAACTTGCTTTGTGAATTTTTTAATTTTTCGTGCATTTAGGACTATGAAAAAAATTTAGCAAGCAATTGCATCGAATGTCGTTTGATGCAATTGCATGAATAAATGATGCAGGTGACTATTGTTTGTTGTAATTTCCTTGTCATGATGTAATTGCTAAGCCATAGGGGGCAGTTGCGGTGTGACACATCTGAAAGGGTGCGCCGTATTTGCTTCTTGAATCACAAATGTGACCAGGAACGACCCAATCCACATAAAGCACCACATGCACGAGGGGGAATGACTCATATGATAAGGAATGACACAACTGATTTAAGGGGTTGACCGCATTTGACCCTGACGATGCATTAGCTAAGGTGTGTGAAGCAGTTGCAGTTGCACGACGCATGTGCAAGAAGGGAAAGACTAATGAATAACTAATTGCAGTTGTAAGAAAAGAAAGAAAAATTGATAACTTAAGGAAAAACAAGATGAGCTCGATTATTTCTAAAGAAATAGTTTTTAGAACTCCTCAAGATTCTCCTCTTAATTCCCAGTAGGGTGGGGAGAGGTATTGGCAAGGATGATGCAAGATGAGACAGTTTATGCCTAGGGGCCATGTTTATTGGGTATGATTTACTTCTAGTTGCATGACATCACATATTGAGGTGGATAGAGCATGAGTTGTGGGGTGACACTACTTATGGTATGGGTGTGGGAGCAGTGTTTCGACCTCTAGTGGGACGATAGTTGGGAGCTGGGATGTTGTATGCATATCTATATGGTAGTGCAATGACACAGACACACGTAGGGGATATCGAGTATTGGAGACACAACATAGATGTATTGGTGAGCTTTATCTAGAGACCTTACACGGATTTCCATCAATGGGTAGATGAGGATGAGCACTTGGTATCGTGTCGAAAGCCTAGTTACTTGATCGGTTGGATAGTGTAGTCCCAACACATCACCAAGATGTACTTGCCAGAGTGGGTCATACGATAGTTTGGGGAGAGACAGGGTGTATCGGTGAGGTCAGTAGAGTTTGCATGTTCCTCATAGGAGGCGCATCTGTGGGGATAGGTGATACTAGTTACCATAGCCGAGCAGGAGATTGATGCATTATAGCCAATGTAGTGGGCCTGGGGAGGGGGTGCAGCGGATCCTGGTACAACTCCAAAGTACGATGCATGGTGGTTGACCCATAGGCCAGGTCCATATACTATTCTAGAGTAGCCAGTGCTTGTATAGAAAAGAGGCATGGGCCCATGAGGCCAGAGGGTGACAGAAGATGGACGGGTGGAGGTCAAGGAGATGGAGGAGGGGGAGATAGAGGAGGGGGAGATGGTGGAGGGGATTTTTGGGGAGGCCAAGGCAGGAGGAGGAGGGATAGGAGATGATGAGTAGTGAGGCCTTTGTCATCGATCCATGAGGAGGGTGAGGAGGATTAGCTAGAGGAGAGGGTGGTTGGGGAGATGGTGGTGCAGGAGGGAGAGAAGCTTGTATAGATACCTGCCCTAGAGGTAGGACACCAAGATGTGGAGGTGACGGAGGTAGAGGTATAGGAGGAGCATGCAGAGGAGCCAGAGATGGGAGAGGTTGAGAGATTCCTTCGAGAGAGGATTGTGATGGGCATGGATACAAAGGAGGGGCTGGAGGAGGTAGGAGTCAGAGCTGATAATGGGTCAGTGGATCAGAGGATAGCCACTCTATAGGCTTGGGTACAGGCACTAGAGGCAGAGGTAGGGACCTTGAGAACATAGTGGGATGGACTGAAGGTCGAGAGGGACACCCTTTAGAAATAAAGGGACCTAGCAATGATCAACCGATAGTAGATAGATTATCCGATGCTTTATTTTTTGGTCACCTGCAGTGGGTCAACCATGGATGTGGCACAAGAGTTGGATAGATCAAGCATGGGATTAAATTATTATAGAGATTTGTATGAGAGAGCAGTGCCACCCAAGAGGAGAGAGTTGAGTTTCACAGAGGTGCAGAATCAATCTCAGGGCAGGTCACAGAGTAGATCCTATAGTCAACATTCTCACAATAGGTCATAGAGTAGAGAGGCATCAAGCCTAAGATGGTCCACCCCATATGAGAGGCCATTGACATTAGAGCACAAGTTTCTAGGCTCACCATGAGAGAGTACAAGTAGGCATCAGGATCAGGGGAGCAGGGCAGCTCAGGCTAGGGCACAGTTTGACATTATATATTATGACACTGTATTTTGATCATTGAGCTTGTGAGCTCCATTTTATATGATGCGTCTTGACATTGTACTATGACACATTTTGAGTGATATATTATGGTTTTTGGTAGTCATTTATGATATGCAGTATTATGTGATTATGCTATATGGTTATGATTATGTTATGGAGATTATGTGTTTATGATGTTTATTGATGCATTTTATATGATCATGTGATGGTTTGATATGATGGATGAGTATGCATTTATAATGTTGTTAATGCATCTTATATGATTATGCAAGGATGTGATATATCAATGCAGTACAAATGACCTAATTTTATGATGTGATGTGATGTGATACGATTATGTGAATGTAATTAATGTTATGTAATATGATCTTTATGGATTATGCATGCAATGATTAGAAATGTCTAATGTAAATGCAAAATATGATGTATGATATGCTTATTATTATGCAATGTTTATAAAAATGTCAATGTAATGCATATTAAATGTGATAAATGGGAGTGGATTATAATTATAATGTAAAATGCAATGACATGCTTAATATGTTATGAAGCTATGAAATGATAATGCTATATGGATGCACTCTATGTTTTTTTGTATTTTCTCATGCAAATATATGAGACTTATTATGATGATGTCTATAATGATAATTCCTTCTATAATGCTTCCTAATGTGATCATGTATGCAAGGTATTTTTGTGTGCCACAGGACACTATCAAGATGCAGATAGAAGAAATTTTAGCGTGGAAGAGATGGACGTTAGTGTGGAGAATGGAAAAGAAAGAGTGAAGTTAGGAGGGAAATGAAAAAGGATAAACATTCATGCTTTCATGCTTATCATCATCGGGCAACAAAACTATCAAAAATGGAGCACAAACACCATGGTATGACATAGACCAAGGTGTGCAAGGTTACCATTTGTGAGAGACAAACAATCAAAAGACAATGCCAAAATACAAGGAATGCCCTAGCTCATACTAAGGGCCTAATTGTCCCAGTCTTTTTTCCAAGACATACCATAGACAAAAGCAAAAGAAAAGAGATCATAATCCATCATCGCCCCTCTAAATCCTTGACACAACATCCTCAAGGTGGCTAGTAACATGATCAAAGACAAGCAAAAAGAAAAGACAAATTCAGACCAACAAAGTGTTTGTCAGAGAGATAATGTTGACTTGATAGGATTGACAATCATATGATTGATTAGGTTGACCAAGTGACCCATTGATTATGTCAGATTTCAAGAAAGACATGTCCTATTTAAGGTAGATGACCAAGAGGACTAAGTGATTGATTGTTTGACCGAAGTTGACAGATTGAAAAGGTTGATTAATTAGACTTGGTTCCAGGAAAGACATATCCTATTTAAGTCAAGAATATTTGACCAAGATGACAAGATTGATTTACCAAGTGACTAACTTGAGTTAATTTGATAAGGTTTGATCAACATGATTGACCAATGTGATGTCTAGTTTCAGGAAACACAAATCCTATTTAAGGCAAATAACACATTTGATAAAGTTGACCAATTGACCAATTTGATGAATGTCTAACTTCAGGAAAGACACGTCTTGCTTAAGGAAAATGACAAGGTTGACCAATGACAATGTTTAGTCTCAGGAAGGATGCATCTTGATTAGAAGACAAGTGATAAGAATGAATGAGGCAAATTACATAATGCCCCATTCCAATATAAGACCAATGACCTGATAGTGATGATGAGTAGGCAATTGATCGATTGAATATTAAAGACTTTGTTGGATATGTTTGTTTGTTGATTCATGATTTGATTTGAACAATGATTGCTCGAGGATGAAGAACAAGACCAGACTTCACAAACCCTAAAGGATTGACCTAGGGCCTCAGGGGCTCGTTGATTGATGGCCTTGCCTACATTATACACACAGAGACGTCGTAGTTCGACTAACGTAGACCAAAATTGATATGAATTGACAAAACCCTAAGGACAAACCTAATGTCTTGGGGTCTAATCGAGTGATGGCCTTGCCTACATTGCAATGTGCAAAGACAATGTAGTTCGAACTGACACAGATTGACTCTAACTTTGACTCTGCTTTTGGAAGTTTTGATGTTTTATGTTTTTTTTTTATGATTTTATGATTTTTTTTGGATTTTGATGATTTTATGATTTTTTTTGGGATTTTGATGATTTTCTAATGGATTTTGATGTTTTATAATTTTTTGGATTTTGATGTTTTATGAATTTTTTGGATTTTGATGTTTTAAAAGGATGATACCATGTGTAGGATCCCTATGAAGACATAAGTCAAGGAATTTCCCCCAATCAGGTATAGGACCAACTTATTATGTGTGAGAGGATCAAAGGATAGTCATGAAACTGAAGGACGTGAAATGTCAATGGTTCTCAGGCCATGGGAAGGATGATGAAGCTTTATTATGGATGGATTATATGTAGGAATGGATGAATGAAGGGTGGAAAACCAAGTAGAGTGATAGTAGATGGAGGAGCATAAACTGACTACACAAGGTTCCTGTTTGCCAGGTTTTCACCATGGTACTTATCCAAAGTGCCACCGAAGTGGTTTTCACTTTTAAACGAATTATTTCTCTTTACTATTTTTTTATTTTTTTGTTGTCACCAAGATTCCTATTTTCCAGGTTTTCATCAGGGTGACCATTTTTTAATTTTTTTGTATTTTTTGAATTTTTGATGGGATACTCTGAGAATTAGGTGTAATATCTGCAAAGGTGCATACTGTTGATGGGATCAAGCAACAGTTCACCTTCAGGATTGGAGATTTGATAAGCACCGGATCCATATGTTGCTATGATGATATAAGGGCCCAACCAATTAGGTTCAAACTTTCTAGGATTTTCTTGATTTGTTTGATTCTTTGAATTTTCTTTCAAGACTAAGTCACCTATGTCAAATCTTCTAGGTCAAACCTTCTTATTATAGTTACATCGAAGGTGGTTTTGATATGCTTGTAAATGTGTTAAGGCATTTTGTCTCTTTTCATCCAATAACTCTAGCTCATATAGATAGGATACACGGTATTCTTCTTGATCGATCAGTCCTTGCATAAATACCCTCAAGGATGGTAACTCAACCTCAATAGGAAGTATGGCCTCAAATCCAAAGATGAGGGAATATGGAGTGGCTCTTTTAGGGGTGTGAAAAAAAGTATGGTAGGCCCATAAAGCAAGATTTAGTTGGAGATGCCAGTCACAGCCAGCATCATCAACAGTCTTTTTAAAGATTTTAAGGATAGTCTTATTAGATGCCTCAGCTTGACCATTACCCTAGGGGTAATATGGGGTGGTGAAATGGTGTTGGATATGAAGTTTCTCACAGAGTTCACGAATGTCTTGATTCTTAAAAGGGTGGCCATTATCTGTAATGATGGATTGTGGGATACCATAGCAACATATAATGTAATTCAGAATAAATTTGAATATTTTCTTACCGCTAATATATAGGTCATTGAGATAGCTTCAATCCATTTGGTAAAGTATTTTGTAGCAACAAGGATAAACTTATGTCCATTTGCAAAATGGGATGGATCTTTCCTACAAGGTCAAGTCCCCATTGAGAGAATGGCCATGGTGATGTAAGCAGCTGTAATTCCTGAGCTGGTGCATGTATGAGATCTCCATAAATTTGACATTGATGAAACTTCTTCACAAAGTAATAGGAATCACATTCCATTGTAGGTAAATAATATCCCGTCCTCATAAGCTTTTGGGCTAAGGTGGGACCAGCAGAATGAGATTCGCATATACCATGATGAACCTCTTGTAAGGTCGTTTGTGCTTCATTTGAGTCGAGACATCGGAGGAGGGTGTTGTCTAGGCTACGACGGTAAAGGGTATCTCCGATGATGGCATATTTAGAGGCTTGTCAGATAAAGGGTTTGTGTTGGTTGGGGGATAAGTCAGGAGGGATAATCTTTTCATGTAGATAGTTGCAAGTGTCCTTGAACCAGGGAGATTTGAGACCAAAAATTTCACACACAAGTTCAGTTTTGGGGACATTGAATGTAGGGACCAATAGTTGTTCCACCAAGAACTCATATTGTGATGCATTGTTAGGGATTTCCAAGAGAGATCCAATTGTTGTCATTGCATCAACTGCCTTGTTTTGGATTCTCAGTATCTTCTCAAAGGTAATAGCTTCAAAATATAGTCTAAAACTATCAACCATGCACTTGTAGGGCATTAACTTCTCATCCTTGGTATCATAATCATCATTGACTTGCTTGATCACTAACTGGGAATCACCATAAACTTGAATATCCTTGATTTTCCATTTAATTTTCATTTGGAGTCTTGTTATTAATGATGCATACTCAGTTATATTATTGGTGCATGAAAATTCTATTCAAAATGACTTAGGAATGGAATCCCCTTGAGATGTGATGAATAAAATGTCAGCTCCTGATCCATGACTTGTGTAGGACCCATCAAATTATAATTTCCATGTTATTGGTGTCTTTATGAAAAATATTAATTCATCTAGAAAGTCAGATATTAGAGGATGATCTGCCTTTATTGGTGCATCTACAAGTTGACATCTATCACTTGTCCTTTTATTGCCTTTTGATCAACATATTCAATGTCATATTCACTTAAAATCATAACCCACTAAGCTAATCGTCTTGTCAGGGCTACTTTATTGAGAAGATACTTTAGAGGATCAATTTTGGCTATCAACTTTGTGTTATGGTTTAGCATGTAATGTCTCAATTTCTAGGCTGCAAATACAACTACTAGGCATGCTCGTTCAATAGGGCTATAGTTTAACTCATATCCAACCAAGGTATGACCGATGTAGTAGATTGCTTGTTCTTTGCCATCATTATGATTTTGTGCTAATAATGCCCCCAATACTGATGTAGTTGTTGTTACATACAATATCAAATGTCTGCCATCAATTGGAGCCACAAGGACTAGTGGAGTCAATAGATAATTCTTAATTTGATCAAATGCTTCTTGACATTTTTTTGTCCAAATGAAGGGAATTCCTTTTCGTAACAAATTTTGAAATGGGTGAATCTTATCTGCTAGTTGGGCGATGAACCTATAAATTGATTGTAATCTCCCTTGTAAAGTCCTTAGCTCAGTGATGTTAGTGGGCGATGACATGTTCAAAATAGATTTTACTTTTGCAAGATCAACCTTTATTCCTCTGTGGGAGGTAATGCATCCTAAGAGTTTGCTTGATTGGACCTCGAAAACACATTTCTTTGGATTTAACCTGAGTTTGTATTTTTCAAGTCTTGTGAAAATCTTATCCAAGACTGCTAGGTGACCACTTCTTTCTAGAGATTTTGAGAGAAGATCATCAACATAATCCTCCATAAGCACATGCATATAATCATGAAAAATGGTAGTCATGGGTATCTGATATGTAGCTCTAGTATTCTTAAGTTCAAATGGAATAACGTTCCAATAGAAGGTTCCCCAAGTGCATGTAAAGGTTGTCTTTGGTTTATCTTCAAGAGCAATCCTTATCTAATTATAGCCTAATAATTTGTCCATAAGTGATAACATTTCATATCCAGTAGTGAGGTCCACTATGATGTCAATATTCGGTAAGGGGAAGTCGTCTTTAGGATAAGCCTTGTTAAGATCCCTAAAATCTATGCATACTTTGATTTTCCCATTTGATTTTGTGATAGGAACAAGATTAGATATCCAATCTACATGATCAAAAGAGTGTATGAATCCAACATCCAAGAGTTTCTTTAGTTCAACCTTGACTAGGAGTGCAATTTGTGGGTGCATTTTCCTTAGCTTTTGTTTGTATGGTTTGGAATTTGGTATTAATGGCAAGTGGTGTAAAACAAGCTTGGGGTCCAACCTAGGCATATCACCATATGACCATGCAAAATTAACTTGTCTCTCTGAAAAGAATGTTGTAAACTCAAGTTTTTCCTCAGTGGTCAAAGATGTTGCAAGTTGTATGATTCTAGAGTTATCTTGTGTCCTAATGTTCACTTCTTCTGTCTCTTCTACAAGCGATGGTGGTTTCCCTTGATCTATAGGGAGACTATCCAATCCTCCATCGTTAGGTGCCTCAAAGAGGTTTTCACCTTTGGATACGTCCTTTATTTTTTTCTTTTTCATGATCAACAAGTGCCTTTCATTTTTAACTCGAAGACCTATTCTTTTTATTTTGAGTTTTTTCATTTTCACTTTTGTGACTAGAGGAAAGGACAGCCTCACCAAAGTATGTTGCACTATCAAGTTTTATGACAAATCCAACCTTATGATCCCCACTTGGTATTTCTTCATGAATTCCCATGAGCTCAGCAATTGCTTCATAATTCTCAAACATATCTAAACTTGGCGGTCCTTGTTGGTCCCAATCTATTAATTGTGGGTAAACAAGGGGAAATCCATCATCAGTGTTGTCAAGGGTCATGGTGTAGGCAGATAAGGTAAAGATAGAGGTGGAGGCATCGGTCTCCCAAAAGGTTTCAATCCAAGCTTCCCTTTGCAAGGGAATCTTTTGTTTGGGATTTGACAAGTTCTGCAGGGGACCAATTTTCAACATTTGATTGAATATTTCCTCAAAGGTAGGCTCACCAAGTTCTCTGAATGTTTCCTCAAGGTCATAGTCATTGAATTATTTATTGAGACCCCATTCCCATAGGTTGGAATCAAAGTCGGTATAGTAGTCCTCAGATGTCTCAATTTCATTTGAAGCACTAACAGTCTCACTCGAAGGAAACCCAGTACCTAAGATACTCACTTTGACTAGTACAAACCATAACCTGCTATACTTTGGTAATTTAGGAGGCAGTAAGGGTTCCATTATCCCATTTTTTTTAAACCAAGATCATTGTGTCCATCATATCCTTGTTGCTTCATTAAGAGGAACCCTTTTGGATATTGTTCAATTGACAACTGCTTAGGTTCTATGTCCTCCTCTTCTTTATACAACCATGTGTAAATGTAGTCATCCAAAGATTCTTTGGCTAAGTCCCCCCATTTAGTGAAGGTGGTAGGAGGATTGTAGATGATAACCTTAGGATGCATAAGATGCGGCTTGCCATAATACTTTGGTGATCTAGGTAACTTTCCAATGCACAAGAGGCTCTTTATGTTCTATTCTCTACATCCTTTGTCTTGAAATTGGATTTTGGGTTTGGATGGTGTGGTGAATGGAGTGGATGATTTAACGAGTTTAGATTGATCAATTTAGTGGGATGAGATGGAAGATTAGGCCTCTCAATTTATGGGCACTTGGTGTTCAACGGTTCCTTTTAAGTTTTTGTAATACTGAAAAGGATTAGGATTGCTAGGAATAGTAACTTCAATTCCATTATGTGGAAACTTGAGGCATTGGTGGTATGTGGATGGTATGCCTTCATGGTATGAATCCATGGGTGGCCAAGGAGAAGGTTGTAGTGTAAATCCAAATCCAAGACATGAAACGTCATGTTTGCATAGTCAAACCAACTCTTACAGGAAGCGAAATTACTCCTTTTGACGAGCGCTCAACATCATCATAAGCCTTGATAGCAATTTTCTTAGTTTTATCTATGCAATTCTCAAAGTATCCCATGCTTTTACTAATTTTAGAGAGAAAATATTCAATCTTGCTCCACCATCTACCAAGACTCGTTTGATCTTATGTTTATTTACATAGACTTCCAAGTTTAGAGGATCATTATGATCTGACTTTTGTGCAAAAAATTCTTGTTCAAAGAAAGTGACATGATGTGGCATAGCTAGGTATCCAACCATGGCATGAAATTAATTAACATCTAGATCAGAGGGTACAGATGCTTCTTGCAAGGATTTGTTGAGGATAGCTCTGTGTTGAGGAGATATGCGAAGGAGTTCCAGAATATAAATTTGTGTGGGAGTCTTCCCTAGTTGCTCTAGGAGATTGTACTAGATTTTTGGTTGTGGATTGGAAGGAACCCCTTGTAGAGTTACCTTGGCTCCACGAGTGGTGACAACACATTCTGAAATTTTCTTATTTATGGTAATGGAGGCAATATTATCATCAACAACTTGTATGTGGTGAATGATAGTGTTGTAATCATGTGCGACGTGGGAATAATTGGCATTATTGTTATTCCCTAAATTTGAGGCTTTTCCTTTGTCATGATCTTGCAAGGGAGTTTTAAATATGGTATGATCAACATTTGTCTTGTCTTGTGAATTGTCTACTGAAATGATTCCTTTTTCAATGAGATCTTGAATGATATTTTTGAGTGTCCAGCATGAAGATGTCTTATGTCCTTTTCCACAATGATATTCACAATATTCATTTTCCTTCCACCAGTCAGGTTTAATCAATGAGGGTTCATAGTTCTTGATGTCTGGTAGTTGGATGGCATTGGATTGTAAAAGTGTCTTTAGGACTGATTCAATGGGTTTACCCAATTGGGTATATGTTCTCTTCGTTTATGGAGGGCCTTTGCATTGGTTGTTTTGCACTACATTCAATGTTTAATCTTGACCTTGTGTTTGGGAATTCGATATGTTTGATGTGTTTGAAGTGGATGGACCTTTGAAATGAATGGTAGGACCTTTTTTTATCACTTTAACATCAAAAATTCCATTGTTAGTGACATTCTTGTTTTGGGACCAAAATTTTCCTTTGTCATTATTAGCCTTTGGGGTTTCTTTGTGCACTTTGACTAGTCCTTTTGTGATAAGAGCCTTTTCAATAAGGGCACCTTTCTCAATGATATCCTCAAAGGTTGTGCAACACTGGATTTGAAGACCACTCATCAATTATATCTTAAGGTTTTCTAGAAACACGGGGACTAGTTATTTCTCTAGGATGTGGTAAGGACACTTGCTATCCATATTTCGCCATCTTCGGTAAAATGAGGTTAGTGACTCCCCTTCTTCTTGTTTAGTGGTGCATAGTTTTGTGAGGGTCACATCACTTTCAACGTTAAAGGCAAAGTGATTAATGAACTTATCATCCAAGTCACCCAATGTTCTAATCCCCAAAGGAAGGTGTGTGAACCAATCTAGGGCTTGCCGCATGAGACTCTGTGGGAATAGTCTCATCAAATAGGTAGGATAATATGCGATTTCCATACATGTTGTATTAAATTCTAGTATGTGTTCCACTGGATCTCCTTTCCCTTTATATTTGGGTATACTTGATGTTGTGAAGTGAGGGGGAAAGGGCGACATGCATATATTTTTTTTGAATGGATAGAGGCACAATTCCTTCATGGAATAAGTTTTCTTGTTGGTTCCCAATTGTATGTTTTTCATTTGTTGTTGTATGGCTTGTATTTGTTGTATCAAGGTGTCTGCAAGATATGGTGTTGTGTTGGTTTGATTTTGCATTATAGTATTGGTGTTGAGGTCATATGTTCGATTTGTATTTGGATTGGTAGTTTGTGGCATGGGACCTTGGTTACCTTGTTGATATTGATGTGTAAATGTTGCATTAGTGTTGTTTGGTTTGGAATGAAATTGGTATTTAGATTGGTCCCAAAAGTCATGTTGGTATTTGGTATGGCATTTTGAAATTGCAATATGGACCCTTGATTTGCACTTTGGATTTGAAATGTTGGACCTTAATTTGTACTTTGGAGTGGTGGTGTAAGTCCTTGATTGGTGTTTGAAAATGTAGGTCCTTGATTGGCATTTTGGAATGAGGGGGTAGGTCCTTGATTGATGTTTGAAAATGTAGGTCCTTGGTTGGTGTTTTGTTTTGGCACTATTCGTGGGACAATATGAATTGTCCTTGATTTTTTTGGTTGATTTAGATTTGATGGGGGTGTGTTTCGAAATTTAAATGTGGGACCTTCATTCATGTTTTGAAGTGAGGCACGAGACCTTGAAATGTAGGACCTTGGTTTGTGTTTTAAAATATAGGTGTGGGACCTTGAGACGTGGGGCGTTGGTTTGTATTTTGAAATAGAGGATTTGTAAAATTCCTTCCCATGGAGCTTGATGAAGCCAATGAGCTACCAAATGTAAAAAAAAAATCATTGTGTTGTTGCATGAGTTCTCTTGTTTCCAAATGTTGGGGTATTAGGGATGTGTGTGGTAGTTGTGGCCATGTGTGTTATTGTCACAAGTGGTAATGTGGTAGTCATTTTTTGTGAAGATGGTATCCCCAATGCGAATGGGTTTTGATTAAGTCCTTGGTTTAGTGCTTGAGTAGCTCCTTCACCAATTGTGGAGACATCAAAGCCTTGAGGAATTTTAGAACCTTTTTTGGCTAGTGCGTAAAAGTATTTATTAGGATCAACACCAAAAAGATCATAAACAATGTGTAAAATCCTTGGGTCTTGGTAATCTCTTTCAATCTCTTCAGGAGTCAATTTCTTATATAATTCATCTAAGCCCAGATTTTCAAATGTGTCAGTTGGCTCTCTTTGTGGTGTTCCTCTTTGTGGTGTAGATTGATTTGAATTTGATCCAAGGTTGGTGTCATGATTTGGACTAGAAAAAGGGTTACTTGAAGAATCCATGTCCTTTCTTTTAGTTCATGATCTTCTTTCAACCATGTAAGACTTGCAAGTTGAAGGAGATGATAATGCAAGATGATATGAAACTAAACTATGTTTTTGTGATTTTTAGGATATATAAGGATGCAAGACGTCCATGCAAGGGTAATGACATTAAGACCAAGAGACAAGACTAAATTTAGCTAAATGAAACTAATGGAGGTCAATTGACATCAAAGGGAGACTAGGTAATGCTAAATCAATGACCAAAGGTTATGATGCAACTAGGTCTAAGATGAGGTTAAGCAATATTTTTGTATTTTTGGGATATAAAGATGCAAGATGATAAATCACCTAAGTCCAAGACTAAGGATCAAGGGGATGACAATGATAATGTGATCAAAGGATATGGTATGAAACTAAATGATACTAGAAAAATGACATTAAGGGTATGAACCTTAAGATTTAAGAAAAAGGATGATAACCAAGCTATTGTAGATACAAGATAAAAAAATCCAATTGTTATTGACCTTTGTGATGAAGACATAAGTTTGAGACCCAAATTTTTAACCAAGACGAGAATTGATAAATGAAAAAGGGTAAAGGTCAATGAAAAATTGAATAAGCAACCATGGATTGTCCAAAGGCTTGATAAAATTCCTATGTTTGAAATCTAGAAGGTATGTGCAACCTAAGACCTTTAATTATGCAAAGAAAAGATAACCTAAAGTGCAATACAATCCTAGATGTGGATGATGGAATGGACTAGTAAAAACCTGCAAGTATGAGGTTTAGATGATAAGATCACTGTCAAGATAAATTTGATCAGGTTTGGACAAGGATTTTTTTGAAATTCTGGTGATCAAGCAGTTGTGGCTCTATTTCTGGAAAATGCATTATTTTCAGATGCGGGTTTTTGGTGATTAATTGCAGCGGACTACAATAGTTACGAGCCTGTTTCTGGTAAAGCGGTGCAAGGTATCAATTATATTTTTTTGGTGAACAATTACATCTCAAAAAACAATTGTGGGAATGTTTCTTAGTTGCGATTAACAGAGAGTTTGTTTTGCAAATTGATGGTTTAAACTAGTTTTCTTATTAGTTTTTGACTGATTTTGATGTGATTTTGTGAAATAGACTTTCAAAAACATAGAAAACAGTCAACAAACACTTGTTTGGTCTGATTTGAGTGTGAAAATGTATAATGTGTATGTGTATAAAGACACTCATAGACAATGCACAACCTAGGCTAGAAAAGATACTACATGTTGAGTCCCTACTTGGATTTCTCCAAACACTTAGACAAAGCGGACAATTAAAGATCTTGGTGACATTGTCTCCCCCTTACATGACACAAGCACACCAAAATATCTTACCATTGAATATCCTAACATCTTGTGAACCAAGGGATTTCCTATCTCTATAATGAATAGTGGAATGTAGGGCCGCTTCAGAGGTTTGACCTCCTGCACCAAGCAAAAGGGTTTTTGGCCTCTAAACTAAGTGGTTCTTAATTTGTGTTTCGGGTTAATATTGGTGCCTATACATGTAGCGAGATTAGTTCAATTTAGAGGCCTCCCAGTCCCTTCCTAAGAAAGGATTTTGACATCTCACAGATACTAGGGGTGGCACTCATCGGCATAGGACATCCTCACCAAGTGATTGAAAACTTTCCCAACAATCACAACAATTTCTATAGAGGATCATAACAAATTGTCACTTGGGTTGTTCCCTCTCACTAGTTGGGAGAAAGGCCCCTTAAAGGTAACAAAAGAAAGACAAGTATGTTGTTTTTAATCTCCCAAATCACACGAAGCACAAGGAGAGAGCATACACAACACCTTTTTCTCACTCACATGGGGTTCATTTTAAAAGGAAAAATCCCAAAACCAAAAGAGTGGGTGGTTGTACAAAATTTCAAAGGATGCTTTTGATTCTCAAGATCACCAAATGGTGCGAGAGAAGAGCATACGCATCCAAAGGAAAAATGCAAACCACAAGACAATGCAAGCACTAGTTAATTTTAACCCTGCTTATGGTGTCAAAGCAAGCAAGTTTGAGTTCTTTTTAAGCCAATGACATGCAAGTTAATTTTAAATCTCATAAGTGAAAATATGCATGTTTTGTTCATTTTAACCTTTCATGAGTAACAATGCATGTTCATTTTAACCCTTATGAATGTAATGCAATTTGTTGTAAGCAAAGAAAGCAAAATTGATAACTTAAGGAAAAACAAGATGAGCTTGATTGTTTCTAAAGAAACAATTTTTAAAACTCCTCAAGACCTACGCACATGCTGAAAACAAAGGATTAGCAAACCAAAAATCCTACCCTAAAGAAAACCCAAAAGAAAAAATAAAACTCAAATTGAAAAGTTAAAACCTTAGCAGGCAATTGTGCCATTTGGGATGACAATTGCAGCTCTGTAATGTGGCTTAGGAAATAACAGTTGCAGTTCACCGTATAGCAAATGTGGCTCGCTCTGAATCAATTGCATCATTTCAAATGTGGATCAGGAGCTTGTGATTGTCATTTTTTTAATCTAAAAAGCCCACCTTTAGTTGTGTCACTTCCTGTCACAGTTGTGACATTTTTTTCAAATTTCGAGATCCCGCCTTCAGTTGTGTCATTGTTTTGCGCAGTTGTGGTTCACAAACCTATTACACAGAAAAAAACAAAAAACAAGACATGGGATTTTCTACAAATTTTATCCATTTCACATTAGGTTCACCAATGTAAGATAAGAAATCGAAATAGCAAAGACAAGTGACAACCACTACACTAAATCTAAGCTAGAATCCAAATCTAAGGAAGAACAATCAAGCAAGAGGAATCAAATAAGAACAATGAAACAAAGAACTCCCCATGTTTGAAGTTGAATCACCTTCCTTGTCTCTCCTCAAACAACCTTTGCAAGTTGCTCTCAATTGATTATATGCAAGCACCTACAAACAATAAGCATGAATATTGGAGATATGTGGTTGTTAAATTGAAAATGGAGGAGAAGACCTTCTTTTATAGAAAGCCATTCGAATGGACGGACAAGATCGAAGTTCTAGAAAGATTCTTAGATCTACAATTGAGGATTCATGCACCACAAAGTAGTCGGCTAGGGACAGCTACAAAATGGACGGTTAAGATTGAAAAGAGACCAAAGACAATCAATGGTTGAGATTCAAAAATGAGAGAGTGGAGGAAGATAATGGAGGAATTAAATAATAAATTTATTTAATTCATGAGAGCAGAATCTTTGACCAAGCACGAGGGAATAAATAATTTATTTGTGGAGGAAGAGGAAAATGGGAATTTAATTAAGATTATTGTGCAACCAATTTAATTAAATAAGAGGAAATAGAAAAGGAGGATTAAATAATTAATTTAGATTAATATTTAATAGGGGAGAAATAACAAAAGGAAATTAAATACATTTAATAATTATTTAACTATAGAAGAAGGGAAAGACTAATGAATGGATAAATAATTAATAATAATTAAACTATAAACGAATAAAAAAATAAAATTAAATAAACGATAATTTATTTAATCATTGAAGGAAAGAATGTTAGCAACACAATTTAATTTATTTAATTGATTAGAGGAGAATGAAGATCAAGAGAATGAATTAATCAAATAATTAACATTATTTAATTAATAGAGGAATGTGATCAAAGGAAATAATTAAATAATTAAAATTATTTAATTATGCAAGAAAGAAAGCCAAGACAATGGAAAAATGACGCTCACAAACCAAGACATTTTTCAGTGTTTATAATTGTTATAAAATTTCATTTGGTTTTCAAAGGAAGAGTAACAAGCGGGATTTGAGAAGGCTCAACAAAATGTGCTCTTACTCAATAGTAGGAGACATTACTTTCTCTTGTGAATAAAATCTTGCTCACTTACCACAAGATTCCATAAACATAATAGATGATAAAGCATTAGATGAAGATGGGGACGAAGGTTGGAAGCCTAGACCCTAATTAGAAGAGTACAGTATATACTTCACTTGACCTTTATCATTTTGTTTTGTGTTTTTGTTTATCCATTTTTAGAAATAATTTTGTATCCAAGTCCACAACATCCTTCCAAATCAACTGAAGAAGGCTTATCTAAATGCTCATGAGAAGAATTGGTTCTTTCACGAGAATGCAAATCCTTTTTAAGTTTTTAAAGTTAGGCATATTCCCCACATGAGGGATGAAAGTTAAAGAGGCCCCATCACCATCATGGGGTGATATTTTTGGTTTTGTTGATGTAGAACAAGATTGAGCCAATGAAACACAAGACTCCTTAGGTTTAGATTGTGAGATCTTGTACTCTACCACAAAGGAGGGTGTAAAATCTAATGAACCCCAATCATCATCTAAGATCTTTGTTATAGATGAAATACAATCATGATTATCTTCAATATGTACAGGATCTACCTTTGAAGTTGGGATCAAATTATTAAGAGAGATGGAAGTGTTATGTTTTTTTTCAACTTGTGAATTGTAACTTTATTCATTTGCTTTTACTGTATATATCTTGTTACTGTATTCACACTTCATCTCACGGTGGAGAGTAGATGGGAATCCCTTAGTATGAATCCATGACATACCTAGGAGAATATTGTATGAAAGAGGTCCCAACATGATATGGATAGTGGTAGGAAAAATCATGGGTCCTACCTTAATGGGTAGTGAGATCATCCCTAATGGTTGCTTACTAACATTATCAAATCCACGAATATAAATATCATTAGGTTCTATGAGCTTCTTATCCACACCAACTTTATGTACAAGATCAATGCTACAAACATTAAGACCCAATCCATTATCTATGAGAGTACGTATAACCCCAACTTTATTAATGACCGCCATTATCATTAAAGCTTCATGTTTATTTGGATCTCAAGCGATGGTAATTCATGTTGAGGGAATGTAACTGTTAGCACAAGGATTTGCACCCGAAGATAAGTTGAAAAACTCAATAAATCCTATGCACATGGGACTATTCTCAGGTTGTGGGTATCCTATGGTAAGAATAGACCTCCAGGTTTTGGGTTGGTTCCCTTTGGATTTTCTTGCAAAACTAGTTTTTTTCTAAACAGAGGTAAAGGATAGACTCACAATAGACTCAATTAAGCTATATGATCACAACTCAGAAACTTATTCCTGCATAAATGGTTCTAAGGTAAGGCTTGAACTTATGGTTTTGACTAAAATTCCTCCTTTGAATCTAAGGATTGGACTGATACAGAGCTTGGTAAGGGGCTTGGTATGGTGGCTGATTTTGCTACTTCTTAATATTAACCAGCTCATTACCAAAGGTTTGTAGGGTCTTCTGAATATTCTCATTTTTCTCTTTTATGCAAACTAGTTCCTGAAACTGGCTAGGAACAACATGCTCTTGAGCTGCTACTTGTGAATTAAAGGCTGGAAATGCAAGAACAACAGCTACAGTAGGTGGCAAAATTGGGATAATTGGTTGTATGTCAGCAAAATAAGGTATAGGAGGCCTAGGGGATAACTTTCTAGCTTGAATTAAATTATTTTCTGCCCTAACAACCATATCAAATGTTTCTAGTAATGTATCTCCTCCCAAAGACTGGATTAAAAGTACAATATCACTATTCAATGCTTTTAAGTAATACAGAAAAGCATATTCATTAGATGGCTTTACCATGGCTGGAATTTGATTCCAGGTCTTCTTGAAATGGTAATTGAAATCCACCAGCTGTTCATGTGGTGCTCTCTTGATGGTAGTGAGTTGCTCCACCAATGACAGATGGTTTGATTTATCTTCAAATTGTTTGTTCAACGTCTCTCCAAGCTAATCCCATGTAATTGAATTCACTGGTAACCCTTTGAACCATTGAAAAGCTTTACCCTTGAAGGAGGATTCCAAGAGCCTTACTGCAATGTCTTGCTCAGTTATATGATGCAAACCACACAATGAAGCCACAACTCGAATGTGTTCAAAAGCTATTGTTTGATCCTCACCAGTAAAGAATGGTAAGCTCTAATGGGTTGCAGCTGGAATATCATTATGCTGGGCTAAATTCAAGGGGCTTCCTTGATCAAATGAAACAAAAGGTTGATTCCTAGGTGGAGGATGAGCCATATTGACTACTGGTAAAATAATACTACATGATGAACTACTTGAAATAGAAGAATTAGTTGAAACTTGAACTGCAAAACTTACAAACATAGGATTATTGAAGGATGAAACAAGGCTTGTTGCTCTCCTAACAACTCTGGTACTTCTTCCTAGTAGCTCTGTATGTTCTTCAGGTTCTACTCTTGATCTTCTTTGATAACTTCTCATATGCTTCCTCACTAAAAACTACTGAAACTAAGATCTAGAGTCGCTAAGTGTGAAATTTTTTCCTTCTTGAAGGCTAAAAACTATTGCTCACATTGTTACAGTAGCAAATTAAGCTCTTTTTGAATTGATAAAACAATTCAATGTCCTACCGTGCGTGCCAAAATTGTTAAAACAGGGATTTGCACCCGAAGATAAGTTTAAAACTCAATAAATCCTATGCACATGGGACTATTCTCAGGCTGTGGGTAGAGAATAGACCTCCAGGTTTTGGGCTAGTTCCCTTTGGATTTTCTTATAAAACTAGTTTTTAAATAGAGGTAAAGGATAGAGATAAAGCAAAAAATAAAACTGGAAAATGGTGATTAACCAACGAAAGATATGATTTGAAATCTGAGAAAACTCACAAAAGACTCAAGAAAGTTTAATAATTTCACAACACAGAGATTTATGTCTGCAAAAATAATTCTATGTAAGGCTCTGACTGTTCTAAAGCTTTAACAAAAGGAAAACAGTGATGTTTTCACAAATTTAAATGCAAGAGAAAGAGATCACTAACATAAACCTGCACTATGACATAATATTCTTTGCATTCAGCATCGAAGGAATTTGATAAAATAAAGGATAACACAAAATTTTATCATGTAACTCACAACCAACACTAAACAACAAAGAAATAAGGTGAAGGAAATAACTTTCTATTGAGAAATAAGGAACATTTGCATTACAAATTTGTAGTACTCATGAGAAATGAGTTACAAAGTAAAGAATAATCTGCCCCTATAGCATCCAAACTTGGAACTAGGGAAGAAAAGAGAGAAGAGATATATATAGAAAAGCCTTCAAAATTTAAATTTTGAATCTTGCCTCCAAAAGCTGAAGTGTTGTCAAAATTCTATCTCTCCTTCAAATCACCATGTGTCTAAAAGAAAACTCCTCCAAGCATGCATAAGGAGTAGTCAATTTGGAAACAACTCCAAAGGGTCGTATGAAACTAAAAATCCCTCAAAAAGAGGGTCACAACTGAAAGTGAACTTCAGTTTTAGGCCTCAAAACACTCCTTGATTGAAGTCAAGTCAAACTAAACTCAAAAATGATGTAGAATTCATATATAACTGCCTCAAAACCCTTGATTTCCCTCAACATGTTGGCACAATTCTCTCAGTTATCTCCATGATTCAAGCAAACTCTGAATGCTCCATTTGCCTTTTTTGAATTGTCTTTGAAATCACGCTTTATTTTTGCATTGAAGATATCATTTAATTTAAATGATTTATGATTATCATTTAAAATAAAGATTTACAAGTTGAATCAAATGCATAAATACAGTTAATTTCCTCATTTTAAAAAGCTATTTTTGTGTTTGATAATAACATTTATTAAAATGATTTATACTTATCATTTTAAATAAATGTTTTACAATATGACTTCAATGCAAAAACTTCCTATAATCCAAATGCACCAAAGGCATTAATATTTTTTGCATTATATAACATTTATTTAAAAAGTGACAATAATTCACTTTAAAAATAAAGTTTTACATTTATTCTCAAATGCAAAAATAAAAGGCCTAAAGCAAAAATATATATCTTAAGAAACATTTAAAAGTTTCAAAAAGATTTGAAGGCAAAGAGATGCCACGCATGAAAAAGAAGAATGAAGTCTCTTTTTTTTTAAAAAAAAAAAAAACTTAAGGCAAAAATATGTCTTTCACTTCATCGAATCTTCTAGGTTTTCAACCCTAAAATGAATGAAAATACATTCATTCTTTCCATTTCATTCTCTTGGAGAAAAAGAGAGGTTGCCGCTATGAAAACCCTAGCCTCCATTTGAGCTGGAAATCTTTGTTTAGTACACTATTATTTTGCAAATCTTGGACGCCCGGAACATGGTAAGTCTGAATTTCATAAATCTGGGATTTTCTTTTATTTTTGAAAAGCTTTTACAAGCTTACATGGCAAAGCCATACACATTTCTAATGCATTTCCTTAAATCACTTGTATTCTTTGTTGATATCTCTATTATTTTTCCGCCATAAATTCTTCAGGAAAGCTTGAACTCACGGTTTTGACTGAGTATCTTCCTTTCAAAACAGAAAAAAGGTAAAAAAAAATTGCTGGTAATTTCTTGAAGTTCTTCGTTGCTGCCATGATAAACTCTACCTGAGTTTCTAAATGCATCTTTTTTGTTCCTCTGAAAGTTTGTTTTCTGTTTGTAGCTTTTCTTGTTTCTGTTTCTGTTGCCATGTATATTCTTCATGAAACAAGAAGAAACCTTCAGGGCATGGCTTAGAGTTGCTTTTAAACTCACAAATCTGTAATTCTATGAGAGAAAACCATAGAAATCTTTGTTTGTACCTCGAGCTCTCTTTTATTACATATGCTTGAGGGTTTTGAGTTTAAAAAATCCAGCTCTTCTTTATTTTGATCTCTGGATAACTTGCATACTTGATGTAATGGATAAGCTGTAACTTCTATTTTTCCCTCATTTTTGAATAATGGGTATTTTGTTTTCATGAATAAGGCAAAACATAAAAATTTCCTTTTAAAATCAGCAAATGAAACTCCTCTTTCTCTTTGTATCTTCCTCGTTTTCTAGAAGAATTAGATTGCTTCAAGGCATGAAAGATTAAAGCACTCTCCTGTAGCTACATATTACATTTCCACTGCATATTAAGAGAACCACTTGGTTTCTTTATTTCTGAAAATGGGTATTTGATTTTTCATTGTTTTGCTAAAACCTCCTCATGGTGTGGATTGTATCTACAGTCGTTTGTGTATCCTTAAAGCTCATTTTACATAGTGTAGACTTTTGAATTGCTTCTGGTGACTAAGCTGTAATTTCCACTGATATCATCAAATGATTATAATTAAGTACTTTTGTTGTGTTGTTTCAAAATGAACAAATACTTATCATTTTGTTGCATGTAATACTCTTTCCTAAAATTCTTTCATAGATGCTTCATTTTACTTGATATTCAAGAGAGTATTTTTGCTTTATGACTGAAAATTGGTCAAGTTGTATCTACTTCTGAGGTATTTAATACCACATTTCAGAGACTCTAGAAATGAAATATTGTTGTTTCTTTCAAAGGACTATGTAAACAGAACAAGCATAAAACCTTCTTGGCAAAAGCATAAAATTAGTTTGTTGTTCTCTATTGTAGCAATACTTTCCTGAAAATCTCTGCAAAACATAATGTTGATTTCATGATATTCAAACTATTGTAATTCTTTGAAGAGATGCTTCATGAATTTGGCATGTATGCTTGTTCACTATCATTGAAAAGTTGATATAAATGGTTCTGATTACTTTTCTTTCATACTGTAGAAAATGTTATTATCATGAGCTGAGCTCAGCCCTTAAGGGAGACACATTTCTCCCCACTCATGTTGTAATCTGATGAATTTAAACAGCAACAAAACTTATCCTGTTTCTCCACATGAAACAAACTAGTCAGTAAAAAAAAAAATTGGATTCAATGATTCCTCTTGATTTGATCTGATATCTCTTTCATTTTACTCAGTTGATTTGATTTAATAATGAGTACAAACTATATTTATGTTGAATTTCTACATGTTCTTGGATTTCATGACCTGAGCTCTAACATAATTTTACAATCACTGCATATTATGGAACTCAGGAGAGAGATTGAAGTTACTAAAGACATAGGAAATCAAGTTGAAGCAACAAGTCAAACCTACATCAGCCTCCTAGGCAATGATGACATGATCTCCTTTTTCATGTTTCACCTTTAGTTGTTCATCAGTTGTATAGTTTGTACTTCTTGTTGAATCCGGTCAACTTAGTATACCCACGACTTGTGTGGGATCACATAACATATTTCTCAATAAATCAATTGTTCATGATATGTAATGACTTATGTACTTTTCTAAGTTTAATCCATTTACATATTTTGAAATTATGAAGTTGCAATTGTTTAAAACACATGTTCTGTAATCATAATGAATGATTATCTCTGCATTCTTTCTCTTTGATCTACAATTTCTTTTTGATAATCAACAATAATAAATACTGCAAAAAAGTAATTCAACATTTCACTTCAATCTTCTGAATTTTTCTTTCTAAATGAAACTTGTTTATCTGTTTGTTTGAATTGTTCAGTAGTTTATCTTAAACTATTTGAATGATTTGAAAAAACCTATAAACAAGTTAATTGATTCATTTTGAAAATAAGGATTCACTAGATAACTCAAAACTTTTATACCCCAGCAAATAAACTTCACTAAATTATTACTAATTTTAAGCAAGAGCTAAAAATTGGTAATAGTAACATCCAAATTTTTTTCTTGCATATCCTCAAAAAAGTTTGCTACATCATTCGGTTTGATAGAAGTTGAGACATCAATCTTCTATAAAGCCTCTTGGAGCATCCCATGGTATGTGGGTGATATTTGAGTCAATTCCCAAAGAGAGATATTTTCTGGAGTATTATGAAATTGCTCAACAAGATCATATTCTTTACCACTACACCAAGGAATATTAGGTGGGGGTGGAAGGTATGATTGAGGTAATGGGATGGATGTTGGTGTTTGTTTTGTTTTCTTGTTATTTCTAGTGTTATATGTGTGAGCAACTGCGTGATAACTTGGTTGTTTCAACACATGACTATTAGCGAGTTGTTTTGCAAAGTTTAGGATATGGCCATGAGGTTTGGTAGGTCCTATAATGAGAAGTGATTTAGGAGGTCCAATAATTAGAGGAGTTCTAGAAGTTTCAATAATTAAAGGATATCTAATTGTTGATTGTGTGTTCATAACCTCAATATGATCTTTTATCAATGGGGGACTTGATGAAAATTTAGCATCTTCATCTATCCAGTCAATCTTGCTATCTTGTGAAAGAAATGTATCAATGATTTCATCCTCTTGTGCCATAATATCTTCCCAATTAGGACAGGTTGATGGAGAGGAAAAAAATATTTCTCATGATTCTTAATGACTAGATCTTCTTACACCAAATTACTCTCACAAGGGAGATATTGGGAGAAGAACTATCATGATTGTCATGATTGTTAATGATTTCGTCCGCTTGCACCAAAGTATCCTCACACATAGGAGATATAGTGGGAGAGGGATCAATGAAAAATAATAAAAGAAGTGAAAGGAACTCATTTTCACATGCTTATAACAAAAATTCTTTGAATTTTCTAACAAGCTTTGACAATAGAACATGAATTATGACTACACAATATTTTTGCAATGAAAACATTATGTTATGTAATATGAATCAAACTAGTAAAGTAAAGCTAAACTAGATAGTTGTAGGATTGATCTTTAGAAACTAAGACCAAAGGAAAGGTCTTGCACATAAAATTAGGCTCCAACCAAGTGCACCAACTACCTTAGACCAATGAGGTAATTTTAACAAATTCAAAATTTGGCAATCATCTATAGTGTCTGAGGGTCCTGTGCTTTAGAGGTTCAGGCTTGGAAGTGAGCATATTTCTAGAAATGCACCAAAACTTAATTTTTCTATATGAAGCACATGTATGCATGCAATTTTGGATATTTTAGAGCAATTGAATATGTTCAAATGATAATTCCAAAAATTAAATACCGTAATTGACCGATTTTTTCAAAAATATAGAAAAGTAATGCTTTTTGATCTTTTGAAATGAAAATATTGTGCAATTTTGTCACTTTTTCAATGTTTTCACTAAAATATGCATGCATAAATGATAGAATAATTTTGTAATTAATTTTATCAAGGAAAATAATTTATATCTAAGCCCTAAACACATAAAATCATAGACTAGATCCTCAAAAGAACCTAGGTTTTAAATTCATTTTTTTAGATTGGACAAGGGCATGAGATTAACTTGCAACTTAAAAGGTGAGTCAATCAAACTTGGATTTGAATTCTTTTGGGGGTTCCAGGAAATTTATTTTTGATGAAACGCAACGATGCAACTAGTTTAACTATGAAAATACAACATTTTGTCATAAATACAGACAATCTAGAAATTGATAACTAAAATTGAAGAATAGAAATGGATAGAACAGATATTAGTGAACTTGGGGTTCAAATTTGAGCTTGATTTAGGTGGACAAGGGCACTATGGGTTCCCTAGTTTGGGGATTTGAAACCAAAAATTGATTTCACAAGCCTCAAGTCTCTAGTTTGTGGCTTCTTCCTTTTAGATCTCATTATCAAATCTTCATCTGTTACTGAGATAATGCATTTTTTGTATCTTGTCAAGTTGTAGTGCTTGAATGCATAAATGAGAAAATTGTCTTCAATCTTCTTTAGATCTATAACCTTTATAAACAAAAGGAGGGAAAGGGTTGCGCCATATAGGGGCTTACCTCAGTCAAACCCTGTATTGGTATTTTTACTTCCACAATGGAAAATTTGATGATAAAGAGAGCTTATCCTTTTCAAGGATAGAGGCTAAATGACAATTGAGTAATGAATCAAGAACTTGTTGCAACTCACCACTCAAATCTGATCTCCTCGATGGATTGAAGTCATGTTCATCACCTTCAAGGATTGATTGCAATTTGACTTGATTTGACTTGATGACCTACAAGTGTTAGTACACAAATAAAATACATGTAAACATCAACATAAAATCACATAATGTATGTCGTGTTGCTTGAATGACAAAGTGTTGCAATAAATCTTGATAATTCTACTCTTGACTACCCTTGATTGATTTTAGCATCTTCAATTTTGCTCAATAATTCCTCTTTCTTCTTTCTAGGATTTCAAATGATGAAATGACTAGGTATTTATATACAATTCTTCTAATTTCTCAAAAATTAAATCCTGATAGCCAACAATTAGGATTTGAAATTCAAATACTAAATTACCAACTTTGACATATTTAAATTTGGGGCCATTTTAAGAGGACAAGAGCACCCTTGTCCAAATTCACTTTTCCAAGGTCTGAAGTGTCGAGGGCAAGACATTAAATGTATACTTGGGTTTTTCACATTTGATTTCTTGATAAATGATAAAATGGCCATGGAATACATAATTTAGAAAATTAGGTGCATAGTTAGGTCCAAGCACATAAGAGGGACAAAAATCTAGTGTGAAATTGTCAAGGGCGACAATTTATGATGCTACAAATGGAAACTCAACCAAAATTTGAAGTTGTTGACCAAAAATAAATCAAAGAGCAAGGCAACATCTTGTAGAAAATACAAGTGGAAAATCAAATAAAACAAGCCTTGGATTTTATCCCTCTTAGAAGAGTTGGTAAAAATATAAAATTTCCAATTGAATGCTTTCCTCACTAAAACTCAATAGGAGCTTAAAATAATCCATGCAAACAATCATACAAGGATTACCATCACAACACCTCATTAGAAGTTTATTAGAGCACACCCTTATGTTCCTACAACCATGTAATGAATGAAAACCACCATCTATCAATAAATGCTCCTTCCTTGTAAAGAGAGTAATCAAATAAAAGTCACAGTACCCCTATATATGAATATTATTTCCACCTTTAGGACACTCCTTCCTTATGAAGAGGGTAGTTCTCCAAATACCTCCCCTAATTCTAGTGGATTCTACCATGTGATCAATATTGATTTATCTACACAAGTTGCATGTGAGCAATGCATGTGTTGCTCCACTTCCAACTTATACACAATAGCAATCAAGTATATTTGGATTAGCACAATTATAGGAGCTAAGCCATACCAATTTTTAGGGCTAAAAATTAATCATAATTAGTAACTTCAATATCTTAGTGGTTTATAAAGGGATTAATTTCTTCATGCTATTGGCATCGATCATGAAGTTTGGAGATTAACCTTTCACCTACATATATGACTAAATAATTGATCTACTTTAGCTTCCTCAGGTAAGAGGATTGTTTCTTGTGCAATATTTACAAGTATGTTGGGATTTGAATTATTGATTCCACTTAATGGATTGACATTATATATTCTACCTTTACGAGCATAAGACTTAGTTTCAAAATGACAACAATAATTATGATTACCACAACACCTACTAGTCTTGGAAAAAAATTCAAACCTACTAGACTAAATTTGGCATGTTGGTTGTCTTATACTTACTTGTCTAATTGAACTCCTTCATATTTGTTGCATAGTGATAGGCCTCTCCCATCATTTTGATCTTCATAAAATTTAGTCTAGATTTAATTACTAGATGAAAGTCATTGTGGTACTTGAGAACTTGATGCTACTCTTACTCAAATGAGCCTAACCTTGCATAGAGCTTGTGAGAGGAATTACTGTAGGATTGTACTGATTTACCATGTCCCTACCATAATTATGACCATTTCATGTAGTAGTTAGCATAAACATCTTCAATATAATACTTATCCTTAAGGATTCTAGAAATTGATACATGGTTGGCTCATATTTATCTTCTATTTGTTCCTCTTTCCAAAGCACATGAAATTTCCATCACTTATTTTTATAGGTGAGGAAAATTTCACAAGAGGAATATTAATCTCTTCTTTATCAAATAAAATCATTCATGGAAAAGTAAGAACCTTACTGTATAGGAGTGAATTTACACCCCTTAAGAAAATTCCCCTTTCACATACCTTCACCTTCGAAAATCAAATCTAAAGGCCAAATTCCACATCACCCATCTGCCTTCCATCCACTTGGCATTTTTCATGTGTGTCAGTGAGAGAATATTTGTCAGGGATGTCATGCGTCGCATGGACGTCTGCATGGCGTGCTGTTGTCCCTGATGAATTCCTGCATCTAAAGTTGAAAGAGGCGTTACACACCTGATTGGGCCTGAATTATAACATCCCTCTTCAACCAATCGACCTGAAATTGGCTTATTCCTTCCCATTCTACCTTCAAATTCATTCTATTCACTATCATTCTATCTTCTTGGAATCACTCTACACATTCAATCTCTCTTTTCACTCTCAAGCAGCATTCTAGCATTCCATTATGATCATTGCAATAGCTTTGAAGCTCCATCAACTCCACATTGCAAGTGTGAAGCAAGCCATAGAAGTGTGGGTTTGGAGTCTTGAAAGACATCTCTTCATCACCACCGTGGCTATGGTGACTTTACCAAGTCCATACCTTGCATTCTCCCTCCATTGGCTAGTGAGCTTTTGGGTGGAGGTGGTAATGCTTCACTCCTCTCCTTTGTGATTTGATAGAGTAGCATAGTATTGTTTTGTAGTGTTCATTGCTATCTTTTCCTTCCTTTATCACATATTCTACTCCCTTGATTTTTGGTTATCCATGGAGGTGGAAACACCAAAAAAAGGGTCTAACTGAGGCAGGCTCCTATACATCCCCAACAAATTTCCCCTTCTTGTTTGTGTGTAGGTGAATGTGCATGTAGAGCTAGCTGGAAAATTGGCACTATTGTGAGATTATCTTTGTCACCTTAGCTTTCATTGATTTTCTTTATCATCTTTGTCTCTATTTTTTTGTATTTTCTTATTCTATTTTTCCCATCAAATATCAACTAGTTAGGTTGCCAGTAGGTTTCTTAGCAATTTTTACTATACTTCATGTTTTCTGGTCATACGGACGCAAGCATGCCAGAGAGACACTAGTGTGCCACACTATCGTCCCAAAACTGCATTGTCATCCTCAGATAGAGAGTTGTCTGAGGTGTAGTACTGATTCCAAAAACTAGCTCACCTAGCCTAAACCTAAAATTCAGGTCTGAAGAGTGACAAAAGTACTACATAGTGCTCTTCATTCTCAATCCCCATCCTTTTAGAGTGAGGTAAGTTAGGGCAGCCCTCTGCTCTCAGCTCTCCATGACTTGGAGCCTTGGCGTGGTTCGTTCCCCTCTCTTACATTTTGGTGAACCCAATGTGAACCATTTTGGTTCTGTTTTGCAGTGCTAAAGGCTCCTTTCCTTGTGTTCTAGGAGTCTTGTAGGTGTGAGTATTGTGAGGCCTTTCACCTTACAACCCAACCTATGACCCCTGGTAGGTGTAGTTGGAAGGTTCCATATGTGTTGTGTGATAAAGACTTAGTTGGGTTACTGTATGATTGGGAACCTTTGGGGGGCTTTGTGAGAGTGTCATTTAGTGTGCATGATGGCCTCTTTCCTACATCTTCCTATCCCCTTTGTGCAACTTGCGAGTAGTGGTTCAAGTATAACCTTCACCTCGTAGGACCTATCGATGGGGTTTAATAGAGAACCATCTCCTCTTTACATCCCTACACGAATCAATGAAAACATTGTAGCAATTGTTCTTGTTGACCCGACATTCCAAGTGAATGCGAATATCGAGGAGATCATGTTAATCAACTTCTTGCATAAAAATGGGTAAGACACACCTGTGAGCACCATCCATACACATAACGAACTTTCTTTACCTCCCCTCGGTAGCATCAATCTGTCAATCCTTGTTGGTCCTAAGTTTATAAATATGTTGTTTGACATAATCCCAAGGTCTGAACTCTTCAGAGTGAAGATGGGTATCCCCTGGTTAGTAGCTATGAATGCAATTCCTTCAGTTGTGCATAAATGCCTAAAATTTATCCATGAGGGTTCCATGCATGTGATCCACGAAACTAGTTATAAACCACCAATTGAGTGTGGTAGTTATTCATTAGATCACTTTTGGCCTGCACCCATTGGTCCTCTCCTACCTAGGAATCACCTCTTGTACCAGACTTATGAGAAGTACAAGAAAGGGTGATTAACAACTAGAGTGAGATACCCACCATCACCTTATGTTGTCTCGCATAGGGCTTTTTTAAAAGCTAACAGTGATGCAACCATGGCACGTAGAAGGGAAGAAGAGAAGCACTCTCGAGATTCCTCTTCTTCTTCTTCCGTTGTCAAGCCTAATGCTTCCTCTTGCCTTGCTACGGTACCATCCGATTTATTTTCACGCTTTCAAGAGAATCCTATGGTGCCTGTTTGGTGGAAGCCCAAGAGTCTCGCATTTGAACTTCCTCTTTTTCCCATGGAGCCTAGGCCCATTCGATACGGTAGAAGGAATGGTTCCCATGGGGAATCCTCTATATCTCGGCCTTCGCAGCCTCCCACCGCTCTTCTTCCTAAAGCAGTGAATGGGAAGAGGCTTTTCATCGAGGCGTTAGAGTCGACTCCCCTCGATGTTCCTCAATCTCTTCCTCCTACTCCCATTCAAGAGTTTGTCCCTCCACCGGAAACGACTGTGATGGACACCCCTATGGCAAAGTAGGAGCCTTTTGTCCCTTTGCATCTCCCAGCCTCTAGCTCAAAGAGTCATAGAAACTGCCTTGCGTGTGAACGCAAGTGGGTCGGTGAAAGGCTTTGGTGGTTGAGCAAGATGCTTTGCAAAAAAAGGAGGAGTCGACCACCCTATTTCAAGACCTCCTGTTGTGTCCTCTCTCCTCCCCTCTACTTCCTTTCAATCGAGTTTAGCCTCACTTCCGGCTCTCTTTGTGAGTGTGAGTGCACATGACCCCAAAAAAGGTGAAAGTGTTTATCGCTCCTTCAATCAAGCCGCCCCTTTTGATGTCCCCTCCAGACATCCCGCCATTCCCTAAACTTGTGGACATGTCAAATACCTCGGTGGTGTCTACCGTGGTTTTCTCCTCCTCCACCTCTGCGCCTCTTGCCTTGTCTATGGGGAGTTCACATCCCTCGACGAAGCAGAAGGTAGAGGTTGGCCCTTCTAGAAATGGAGGGTGTAAGAGGATCCCACCTTCTGCGAAGGGTGGTCTTGTGCTAGCTTGTTTCGTTCTAGTGACAAAGCAAGTTCTGGTTTTTCCTAAGTTTTTCACCACTCCCGAGTCACTCGGTGAGCCTGTTGGTGTTTTTTCCAGCAAAACCTTGAAGTTGTCTAAAGGGTAGCCAACCCTTATGCTCAAGAATCATCAAAGCTAGTGGCCAACAAATGAGTAAAGGATTCTAAGACCTTCACTCCTACTCTTTAGGCTCTATGGGACCTGGGAGGGTATTCCTTATTATGCTCAAGTGATATTTATTTAATTTAGAACACACTTATACATAGATGATTTCTATTAATTGCAAATAAATGCAATTCACTGAATATTTGGAAAACCTTTGAGTGAATTATCATCTATTTGCTAGGAATATGGGAGTACTTCAAACTCATACTTCATAATTGAAATATTTTAATGAATCTTGTTCTCATTTTAAATCCCTAGCTAGGCGTATCACTAGTTCATTTACTTGCAAGATTTCCTAACAAATAGACCAGTGCTTCATCAATTGGGAAAATGGAGTCAAATATACAACAACCAATAATATATCAACCATTTAATTTAGATATTGATGGACTATTGTCATACCACTTTGTAGTATTCAACTCATTGCATCTAGAATACTACTTCTTACCAAATCTTGTAGTCTTCACTCATTTTCCCATGACTTTATTTAAGCATTTAACCAATCCTTTAAACTAAAGCAAAAAAAAATTCACACATCCAATTAAAATAGTTCTAGAAATGAACAAAAAGATCGTTGATCATTTTCATTTATAATCTGTAAGAGAATTGCATAGGAGAGTACATGCTCAAGAATTAATATTTTCTACCATATTTGTGGCTTCTATAAAACTAATTTAAGATAATTACATACAAGACCCATAACCAAGACAATTTACTATTCTATTCATTGATATTTTCTACATTGTGCTCTTGAACTTAGCTTCTACCTAGGCCATCATGAGATTCAAAAATTGAACCTCTTGCAATGAGCCTTGAAATCCCTTTTATAGATCAAGGGAGCAACAAGCATCCAAATCAATTGCAATTACATTTCATATGCATTTCATTTCAAAACAAATTTCAACTTCATTTTAGAGATTCCTCAAATGGTTGCATGTAATCATTTACCAAACAGGGGAAACAAAATTTATACCATTTTTTTAGAAAAATGATTTGATGCTGCCAAAATCACCATTAGTTGTTAACAATCCTTTACATTCCACACCCATGTAGAGCCAATTTTTTTTTTTTCATCAAAAACAAGCCGAGCCAGTACAACCACCACAAAACTATACCAAAGAACCATTATCACCAAACAACAAAACCAGAAACCAAACAAAAGATGCAATTCCATCCAACTAGAACCAGAACCGGAATACACACGCCCACTTCGTGTCCTCATGGAGGTTGGAGAATCCATCAATTCTTCTTCATTAGCATCCTTTCCAGTAGTAGAGTAAGTATGCCCACTTGGTGTCTTTATTGAAATTGGGGCAACCGCTATTACTTCATCATATGAGCTTTCCAATTCTGTCAGGGCCATAAGATACTGGTAGTAACCATAAACAATCTCAGTCATGCTACCTGAAGGATCATCTAAGATCTCAATAGGAGAATGGCGGCGTCCCAAAGAAGCTTGACCATACATAATCCTCCTAATTTTTCTCACAAGCTTAGTAGGCTCCTTCTCCTTAGCTTCTATTATTTCTCTGGTCACAACTCAGCTCCTCAACCAATAATTGCTCCTCACATTAACTTGCATAGGCTTCTTGCCACGGGCCTCTTTCTTACCTCCTTCCTTTGGAGTGGCAGCAACTCCCAGTGTGCTTTGTTCATCCCCTAGAACATTGTAATGTGGTCCCTGCAAGTTGAGTCGTGGAGACCTCTGCACTGGTGATGCAGAAGCAACAAACTTACTCATCTTCTTTGGATATAAAATTTCACAAATGTAGATTGGAACAATCCCCACTCTCCTCATGGACATAAATTTTCTCCTGATTGCAATGGTGAAAAAAAAGCAATCAACCTCTCATTTTTATCAAGCAAATTGGGCGTGCTAATCATCAATGCTCAATGAAAACCAGCACGAGCAAGTAGATAATCAACCATAAGTGCTCATATCACAATCACAACCGTCAATTTCCCAAGTGCATAAAAATTTGTGTATCATCCTCAATGATTATAGGAGGTTAATTATTTGTATGCACCAGGATGAATTTGATTACTCCCATAGACCTTATGCCATTAATTCTCACTCGTGCAGAGAAAAATGACTATTACCTTCACATTTCTAGTTTTGAATGATGGTCATTGATTTCCTGATGAGGTGGTGAATCGAACAGCTCAGATTGAGTCAATCGGGTTTGAATTCCCGACACCATCGCTCACCAATTCTTGACCAATGATATTCATCCAACTAGGTGCCAACACACCCATCCATGGGCTCCACCGTTGCTTCCTCCAAATGGTTGAGGAATCTACATGTCATTCAATCGCAGACCTCGCAAGTCTCCGAAAAGCATTATTTTAATGGTATGAGGTGTACGATACACAATTGAGATTTAATCTTGATGTTGTAAATCAACCATCAATCTCAGATCCATTGAGCATCAAGTGTTTGAATGTAGACCAGGCCCCACCTTAGTGAGTACACATGTCAAGCAATCACAAACCTCGCACCAGATTTGAAAACCATTATTTAAACCCTACGAGGTATGTGAGCAACGACCAAGATTTGATCTTTAGATCAGACGGCTGGGATTTTTGTATATGCAAATAAAGTTAAACCTAAAGATGGGGCCACGATTAGGCTGACGAGACTTGACCCTCAAGAAAAATGACTTAAAACGTAAGTATTTTGCCATAAAATATTTCGCTCGACTTTGGGAAAATTTAAACCAATAAAAGGTACAAGGTGACCGATGGACCTAGACAAAGGAGCCAGTGATAATATGTATTCAATGGCTTAAGTCATGACTTAAGTGACCAATGATCGGGTACAATAGGTCAATAGAGGATTAAAACACCAAAGGGTTTATGATGAAAATTTGCAAAATAAGGGTTTCTAGACCAAAACCCTAACCCATCCTTGGACACAGAGTTTCACAATCATGATCGAAAATAGGATTTGCTCAAGATTTTGCAAAAATTATGGAAGCTCCACCAGAGCCTAGCGGTGCATCTTGGGCATCGTCCTCTCTGTCTATTGAGGTATGCCATGGCACTCTTGTAAAGTGCATGTTCAACTCTTTGGACAAAGTTTCGGCCTTGACAGTGATCTTCACGAAATCACTGACCATAGCTCCACAAGAGCCGAGTGGAGAAGACCTTTCAAGGGCTTCTTCCTTAGCCCTTGTTGTGAGAGGATTAGAAGCTCCTCCCCTTAATATTCCACCATTGTAAACTCATTCTCCTTCTCCTTATAATGATCTAGATTGGGAAGCGGATGACCTCTTGGTCAATAAGTGTTAGGGGGAGGCCTCTTCTTTATATTTAGATTAGATGTGTGTGTGTTGTAATGTGTTCCCCTGTGATTGTGCTATGTGTTCCTGGATGACCCTTGTAACCCTTTTTGGTGCTTGGATACAGGAGTGAATTATGTGTCGTAAACTTTCTTCTATTTGTATCATCATTCTTCCTCTGTTATGTTCTTTAATTTTTGGAAAATTGGGGATGATGCAAAGTGTTGAAGGCATTTAGGATTCCCTTCCATGTTGACCCAATTTTTTATATTTACTTTTTTTTCTCATGCATTCTTCACATGGTCTGATATAGTAGGGGGTTGATTACAATTCATTTATATATATATATATATATGAGCAACTTTGACCCTGAAATATTAGATCACCCCTGTGTCTCTTGTTCATTATGTTTCTATTTCTCTTTCGCTCTTTTCTTATATCTCTCTATTCTTTGCTTGAGTTGTCCCTCGCATGTGTGACAATTCTATTTCTATGATACTTCAATTCTTCAGAAAACACATTCGTTGCCAAAAAATATTTTCTTGAGAATCCTTGCAAAAAAAAATTCAAAAATTGCATTCTCGACTTGGACCCCTAGTGGAACATGTTTCCTTCATCATGGGTTCGCAAAGAAATAATTTGAGAACTTTCCTCCGAGGAGGGAGCAGCTTTTTCCTATGGGAGAAGCCTCGACCTTCCCCTTGCAAGGGAGCATCTTCTTCCTTTCAAATTCCTTAATGAAGTGAACATCTTTCGAAAGGATTCCTTGATGATGAATTGATTTGAGAGAAAACGTCTCTATTAAACTTTCAAACAACGCGTCCCTTGAGTGGACCCCTCTTCTTTTGAAGGATTCTCGAGGGACCCCTTTGAAATCCTTTCAACTTGTCAACAGTGTGCATGATTGTCTACTTGTTTTCCTGCGTGGCTACTTTTTTTTCTAACATGTTTTATCTAAGGATTAACATGCCACTTTGTAGGTGCGCTTGTAAAGCCGCTTTCTAGTCCAACAATGCAGAGCCCCCTTAGATCTAGGCTTCCTTCATGAGAGAGAACTTAGGGATTGCCTTCTTGTAGGTCTGTAGGTCTGTAAGGCGCTTACTTCACTAGGCTTCCTTCATGAGAGAGAACTTGGGGGTTTCCCTCTTGCAGGTCTACAGGCTTGTAAGGCGCTTACTTCACTGGGCTTCGTTCATGAGAGAGAACTTGGGGGTTACCTTATTGCAGGTATGTGGGTCTGTGAGACGCTTACATCTTATGGGATTTTTCCATCGTTGGTCTGAGGGTCTTCGATGTACTTTGTGCAACTTCATAGTTTTGTGAAGCTATGGAGTCCTTTTGTTTGAAACTCCTCAGGGAGAGTACATGTGGACTGATTTGCTTGCCCTGCACTTTCAAGTTCTCTAGATCGTGGTCTGCTTCCTCGACGGTTCATATATACATTTCTAACCCTTCAATCTACTTTACCAAACACTCATCGATACTCGTGCTCGCTAAAGTGGGGGAAAAATGTATAGGAGCGCATTTTCACCCCTTAAGTAAATTCCCCTTTCACATACCTTCACCTTAGAAAATAAAATCCAAAGGAAAAATTCCACATCACCCATATGCCTTCCATCCACTTGGTGTTTTTCCTATGTGTCGATGAGAGAATATTTGTCAAGGACGAATGCACAGCGTGTTGTTGTCCCTAACAGATTCTTATGTCTAAAGTTGGTAGAGGCATTACACACCTGATTGGGGCCAAATTGTAACGTCCCTCTTTGACCAACCGACTAGAAAATGGCTCATTCCTTCCCATTCTACCTTCAAATTCATTCTATTCACTATCATTCCATCTTGGCATCACTCTACACATTCAATGACTCTTTTCACTCTCAAGCAACATTCTAGCATTCCATTGTGAGCATTGCAACAACTTTGAAGCTCCATCAACTCCACATTGCAAGTGTGAAGCAATCCATAGAAGTGTGGTCTTGGAGTCTTGCAAGACCTCCATTCATCACCACTGAGGTTGTGGTGACTTTGCCAAGTCCATACCTTGCATTCTCCCTCCATTGGCTAGTGAGCTTTTGGGTGGAGGTGGTAATGCTTCACTCTCCTTTGTGATTTGATAGAGTAGAATAGTATTGTTTTGTAGTGTTCATTGCTATCTTTTCCTTCATTTATCACATATTCTACTCTGTTGCTTTTTAGTTGTCCGTGGAGGTGGAAACACCAAAATAGGGGTCTGACTGAGGCAGGCACCTATATAGCCCCAACAATTTCCCCCTTCTTGTTTGTGTGTAGGTGAACGTGTGTGTGGAGCTAGGTGGAAAACTAGCACTTTTGTAAGATTATCTTTGTCACCCTAGCTTTCATTTATTTTCTTTATCATCTCCGTCTCTATTTTCCATATTTTCTTATTCTATTTTTGTCGTCAAATATCAACTAGCTAGGTTGTCAGTAGGTTTCTTGGCATTTTTTACTATACTTCGTGTTTTTTGGTCATATGGACGCAAGCACACCAGAGAGATGCCAGTGTGTTGCGCTATTGCCCCAAAACTATGTTGCCATCCTCAAACAGAGAGTTGTCTGAGGTGCAATACTGACTCCAAAAACTAGCTCACATAGCCTAAACTTGAAATTCAGGTCTAAAGAGTGACAAAAGTACTACATAGTGCTCTTCATTCTCGGTCCCCATCCTTTTAGAGTGAGGTAAGTTAGGGCATCCCTCCGCTCTCAGCTCTCCGTGACCTGGAGCCTTGACATGGTTGGTCCCCCTCTCTTATGCTTACCAATCTAACCAATTATCTGCAATATGTGTTGATCTTAACCTTAAACATAAAAAAGTTTATATTTACTTGAAATAGAAGGGGACTAAACTACCAAAAGTTCTACTTGATGATGAGGTTGATGAAATCACTTGTTTAAGGACCTCTAAAAATTGGTTGAATAAGCATTTCTATTTATCCACGAGTACTTCTTCAATATCACTCTTGATCACGATATGTTTGTCCTCTTGTGTGTGTTTAACTATATTGAAATGTGTTGGCAAATAGTTTGATGGATCTAAAGGATTGATATTGAAATGATGAAAAAATAGGTTCACCAATATGAAAGGGGGGAAATTGGGGTATGATGGACCTTTCTTCCTTTATTTCATTTGGAAATGAGATCCACACAAAGAATTGACTTACAACCCTTAGGTAAGTCAACTCAATGAGGGAATCTATTGATTTCCTTATGATTAAGGACGAGGGTATCAGCCTGAACGACACTTTTGGGAGAAAAACTAAAAATAGTAAATCAACTTAATTATGCTCATTCAAACTTGAAACAACAATTTAAAGCTCAATACTTACAGAAATAGAAAACTTTCTATAGATTTGAGAAGAGTTAGACATTGTGTACTAGTCACCAAAAGACAATTTTAGGAGGAAACTTGGGACTCATTCGCCCATGGGCGAAAGGGTCTTTTGTCAGGGATTTCAACCACCTTTTTGGAACCTTTGATGTCAATATGTAGCTTCTGTTTGATCTGGGTTGCAGTGTTGAAAGTACAAAACTTAGATTTATAGGTGAGATTCTATTATTTGATGACAACTTTAACAACTTTTGCAAGTTTGATAACTTTTCCAATCTTGCCCTTCAAGAGATCTTCAATCCTTCTTCAACCTAAGTGTTACCCATTTTTCACTCTTAGGTTCAAAGGGTGCAGTTTTATTAATCTTCTTCATTACATTCAGATATATAAATGGGAAAATCTGGAAAAGATTACAATTACAGATCTTTACATTCACGCACATGCGTGTAATAGAGAAAGATTTGAATTTTTTCAGAAAAGTAATCTTTATTCAATGAATAGATGTTCATTATCTCATACAATCCATGAGATTAACTTGCTTATTCAGAACAAAAATATGAACAATATATGCAGGAATAAGTAATGAAGAGAAATGAGTGTGTATGTAAGGAGGGTAACCAACCATTGCCTAGAATGACTGGCTTTTATGCATTTTTTGCCTTGCTGTCCCGAGCTTCATCTGACTCTTTTAGCTCCTTCCACTCCTCATCCTGCATATTACATTAGTGATGGTCTTATAGTAAACTCTAAGCAATGACTGATAACAGATAGTACATGCATATTCACCCTATCCATGCATACATTGAACACAAAATATGCATTTTTCTAACCTGTTTGTTTCATGTGCAGCAATAGGTGCAATTATTTTTCTGATCATATATGAGTGGGGATAAATGTGGCTCCCATGAAGGTTGAGCCCAACTCATATCTATTGAGACTATGGTATTCATAAATACCAAGGGACCAATCCTTGCCCAATGTAAAGACAAGCCATACACCTTGCAAGAATAGATTCATGAGCAATAGTCTAGTAGAACAGTCATTTCAAGCTACAGTGACAGTTTAAGTAAAAGCCAGAGCTTACTGATTGACTTGTAGTTCCAGCCAAGAAACAAAACATTTAAATGGAAGGCTCAACTCATGGCAGCAGTATCATAAAGGAGAACATGTCATATAAAGCTTGCATTACTACCAAATCATACACTTGATAGCGGTGAATGGTCTAGAACTCTGGTTGTTAAGTCAGTTTTCAACATGGTTCCAGATGCTTAGAAACAGTTATGAATATCTTTCAATACATTAACAGTTACCAGTGCATGCAACAGGTGAAAAGATTAAAATACATAATGCTCATTATTTTTGCACCTACAAAAGTTAAATACAATTTGCTTCAAAAAGTAAAAGTAGAATTCTTATGGGTTAACCAGATGAATCAGATTTTGGAAACTCAATAGCAATAAGATATGGTCGTGGCCAAGAAGGAAATATTTGGACTTGAAGGTCAAAATTCTATAAAATTCCATGAAGAATTCTTACAATGACAAGAGAATAAAACAGTGTTCCATACAACGCAGATACCAAGAGACTCTTCACCATCAATAGTATATGAACATTGACAACATAAATGTACAGAAAATGTTATACTGTTGCAAGGACTGCATTTATGAAAGCAATTCAAAGAAATAAGCGACAGTCTAGCCATGAAGTAGATGGAAGCTAATATAGATGGAAACCCTTGCCATCTTTCTTGAGGAAGTTTAAGTAACCTATAAAGGATGGAAGTTGAAACATATAAAGACAAAGAATTTTAAGTTTATGGCAAACTTTTTCAGCAACCATTATCATTTCCAGAAATGCAAATGAAGAATGTAAAAATGGAGTCATGGCTTGCAATAGAATGACTATACAAGTAAAATAGTCATGGGTCCCAAGGAGATCGAATCTTCAGCCTTATTCACAAAGCGGCCATTAAATGTAATAGATTCAAGATCAGCATACAACAGCGGCCTAAAATAATGAGGAAAATTCAAGAAAAACAAGTTTTAGCTTACCTTTTTCAGTTGTTAAAGAAGAATGCTCTCAAAAATCTCAACTTTCAGATGTGTTCCAGGTGATTTAAGAGATCTCATGTCGGCCAAAAAGGAAAAAGAATAAATAAAAAAGGAGAATACATCAGTAAACAATATGGTGAAGCACATAGAAAAAGAGATATGTTCGCCATTTCCTGAATAAGGAGCTCAAAACAAAGAAGAAAAATGAATGTACAGTACAAAATTTTACCACGCAGATCTCAATTTCTGTAAGAGAGAATTTAGAAATTTGCTATGAAATCTCCAGAAACCCTAGCAATGAGCAGTGGCGGCGCCATCACATTTTTTTTCTTGAAGCTTCAATACAAAATGAATGTCTTCATTCTTTCACCTTTTTAGGGTTTCGCCCTATTTCATTTAAGCATAACTTTGCATTTCTTGACTTTTGTTTAAAAATGTAAAATATATGCACCGGCCCCTTTATGCCTTGTTCAAAGTCTCTTAAGACTTTATAGCTTTTACTTTATATTCCCTAAATGGTCGAATACATAGGGAGTTTTTATTTTTGCATTAATTCACATTGTAAAATACTTAAGTAAAGTGATGTTTTATAAATCATTCTTACTTAAAGTATTTGTTTTTGAAATGCAAAACTATAGGAACATGTGTGATATAATTGAGTCATAAAAGAGAATAGGGATGTGCTTGTTTTTTATGACTTACCTCAAAAGAAGGGAGGTTTTTTGCAGTTTGCCAACATTAGGAAGGTATCTAGGGGTGGTTGTGAGAAGTTGAGAGACATATGGAGCATTTTTAGGCTTTTTGGCTTAGATTGAAATAATTTTAGAGACATTCTATGTTGTGGTTAAGTCTAGCATGACTTTGCAAGCATTATGAGCTCTTTTGGAGATAGATTTTGTTGCTAAATCTTAGGATTTTGATGGCATACGAGTTCATGTAGGTTCTAGAACCTATTTTGGTGGAGCTCATGTACTTAATCTTTGGACTACCCATTTTGTTACTGAGTTCTGATTATGCATTCTAGAGAGTTAGTGATTTTTCCTCAAATCCTTTCTCAGCTGATGTATGCATTGTGACTCATTTGGAATTTGGAATATGAAATACAGGGATTACCTTGAAGACCAGTGTTAGTTTTTTCATACTACCTTCATTCTTCTTTCAGATTATGCAATTTTTTGAACTATGCCTATTATATTTGCATTTGAGCTTCAAAATTTGTGAAATTCATCTTTCCTTCTTAAAATATATATGCAAATTAAGCCTTTTCATAAATTATACATAAGTTTCACAAAATTTGTGTTGAGTAGATGAAATGATTATCATCAGTTTTCTAGTGTATGTTCATCTGTTTTATTTCATGATTCCTGACAGTTAGGTGTATCACCATAGAGAATAGTTTCTACCATTTATGTTTTGCTTTAATAATCTTCTTCCTTTTTCTTACAAAAAATTAGTAGTTTAGGTGATACTGCCAACATAGGAAGCTGACCTTTTTTCTGGAGGTTTGATCTTATATAAGTTTTATACTTTTAAGGTCATTCCCATGTTACAATGGATTGTTGAATTTTACATTCAACAGGGTGCAAAATCCAAGTGTTAACACTAAGATCTGTAACACAAACGCAAGAGGGAATTTCTTTTTTTTGGTGAATGGGGTTTTCCCTTGGTCAAACCCCATTTGGGTAATTAAACCTTGAAATGAAATAATGAAATGTGAAAGGAATGATAAATGAACAAAACTATGTTGTAACTCACCAAACCCTTGAATAAACCTTTGGAAATCTAAAATCTTGATGTTGATCTTGCATGAAATGGCTTCAATGGATGTGAAGCTTGATGCTTGAAATATGACTTGAATGCTTGACTTGATCTTTCAAACCTACATCACAATGTTAGCTCCAAAAAAATACCTGATCTTGCAAAATACTTTGACATGATGCTTGAGATCTTGATTGTTGCAATAAATCATTGATAAATCTGCTTTTGAATGCCCTTGATCATAAACTTTTCTCTTGTAAACTTGAATTAATGCTCTCATGAAGTTCTCTAGATTGCTTAGGATTTGAATTTGATAAAATAACCTTGTATTTATAGATATGTATCCTTAATTTCTCAAAAATTAAAACACAAGCCGCCATCAAAATTTGAATTTAGAGACTAAAATATCACCAAAAACATAATTTAAATTCAAGTTCAAAGGCCTAGGGAGGACCCATTTTCCCATGGGTGAATGGGTCCCAGGCACCTATTCCTAGAACACACATTGCTCAAAGTAAAGTGTTTTGTGTTGGCATTAATTATTGTCAGGTTTCCCCTTCGAAAAATGTAATTTATTAGGCTTGTAGATGTAAAATGGGGCTTATTAAGGCATAACTAATTCCATTTTAATTAAGAGGGCACAAACAAAGTGTGAAAATGTAAAGGGGTACATTTTTCTACACTACATTTATCCCCCACTTTAGTGAGAAGATGAGCGTAAACACAAACTCACACTAAAGTAGACAAATATGCACCAAGAGGGGGTCCAAGTGTACAAATGTTAGTGAGATAGGATGACAAAGATCAAGGAAGTGGCCAAACCCCCATGATCAAGATCCCATGAAAAACCAACATAAGTACAAAGGAAAACACACAAGATGTATGATATAAAGAAGCAAAAAAAGATACATAAACATACAATGTCAAAGACTAAAAAGAAAGAAAAAAAGAAAAAAGGGGTGGATCAAGCCTGGGTTGTTTGTCCAACTCGATGTTGATCAAGCCTTAGTTGTTTGTCCAAAAAAACTTACAAGTGGAACTCGATGTCCACTATGCAAACAACAATGTGCTCACACGGGCTAGTGAAATTCGTTGTCCACTAGGTGAGCCCCCAAAAGTGGCTAACGAGAGAGTCTTATTAGGCTCCCATTGAACTAACCATACCAAAGATATACCTTGATGCAAGGGCATCCATTTTGGGTGCATTTGTTATCATTTGTTAAAGGCTTGGTTTTGGGTTGATTTACGTTGTTTTGTGCTAATAAGGCCATTTTGGACCATTTTGGACCATTTGAAGTCATGTGGGGTTATTTTGATGATTAGATGTAAAAGTTGTCAAAAGTTGTAAAATATTGTCAATGTTGTCAAAGAAAAGTGCTTGAAACTTTGCATTTTTTGTTTGTAGGAGTTAGAAGTCAGTTTGGAAGTTATGGATGGTTATAACTCAATGTAATATAGATGTTTACATTCCAAGAAAGGATGGAAAAGTTCTGGAATGGAAAAAACTTCATTTTGCCACATTTTTCCTTGAGTTTTCTAGGATTGGTACAAACTTGAAAGTGATTAGAGAAGTTGAAGAATTTTTTATTCTTTCAAATTATTTTTGTTTGATGAAATTTCACTATGTTTTGTAGAAATTATGGCTGTTTTAGTGTTAATAGTTGCAGATTTTCACTAAAAAGACAACAAAAACTTGCTTGGTAAGGACTTGTACGGTACAATATAGGCTTGAAACCAATTGGAAAATATTTTTCTATGTGTTTAGAGACAAGTTATTTTTTTTGGGGTTGATTTCATTAAGTTTTGCAAAAGTTATGACCAGTTTAGTCTTAACAGCCCTGTTTAGCAACCAAGGTTTTCAGCGAGCTTGAAAAATTCATATCTTTTGTTTGAACAGTCCAAATTTTCCAAAAATTGGTGAAGATCTTTGTTTGAATATTTTCTAAAATCCCTTTAAAGGAAAATTAATAATTTGTATTTTTGGAGGAGTTATATGAGTCTGTGTTCAAATTTGCTAGAAAACAGTCATAAACCTTAGCTACTTGAGGGTTCAAAGAAATCTATGCATTACTTGTTCTTGAATGGGTGGTAAATCATTCAAATGTGTTGTAAGAGGACTGCACAGTCCAAGATTCTCATGTTTCATGTTGTTTTCTTTTTTGAATGCCCATTAGGCTACTTAGCAATGTTCCAAAGTTGAACTAGGATGCATCTAAGTCATTGTTGCTAATGAATCATTGTATGGAAAGTGTCAAGTGGGTTTATTTGAGTCCTTTCTCTGCATCATTTTTAGTATCAGAGCCCAAAGATCTAGGCAAGGAAAGTTTTGGATGTTTGTTTATTGTTTTTGATAGGTTGAAGTGAAGAACCTGGATACCAAAAGACTAGGCCAAGGAAAAGAAAGAAGCCTAAGGTGAGGTATCAAGAATACAAGAAGAAAAGAAGGACAAGATGAAAGACAACAAGATAAGCCAAGTTGTAGATTTTGATAGAGTGATGGAAGAGTTTGAAAAACATATTAAGCTTGTATTACAATAGTATCTTGAGGAAGAATACCAAGAAAATGTTTGGCATTGGCCAATGAGAAAGAAGGTGAAGTGGCCCATAAAGATGATTATTCAGAAAAGAAGAAGGCAAAGGATGAATACTTTGAAAATTGAAGATGAATTAAAGTTTCATGAAGCCTTGGAGAATGCTACAGAAGAAGGAAATGAAGCATACAAAAAGGAGGATTTTGCAAACAAGGAAGTTAGGGAAGAAAGAAAATGCATACAACAGGCCATTGAATAGGTAAATGGAAGTAAAAATCTTGGTTTTGATCATGTATATGAAAAAGAGAATGTAGATATACAGGTTGATAGGGAGAAGAGAAAAGAGTGGTAGGTCAAGAACATGAAAGAGGTAGAGGAAAATGGTGTTGCAGGGCATAATGATGAGGAAACACTTCAAGAGAGGATAAGATATGAAGGAAAGGTCAAGAAAAATGACCAAGAGATCATGATTGAACCATCGAAGGATGAAAAGGTGATATTGCAGCATGATAGTCCAAGACAACAAACTAAAAATTATGAAGAAGAGTCTAAGAAGATTGAAATATGTCCAAGAGAACCTTGGGAGAACCTTGAGGAGAACACAAGAAATATTAAAGGTGCCAACCAAGGAGAAAATGAAGAGGAGGAAGAAATGGACAACAACAATGAGGTGTATGATAGAGCAATAGAATCTTGGAATCTTCAAGTAGAGAAGCTAATAAGCAAGAGAAGATGTAAGAAGAAAGAAAGGAAGAAACAAGTGCAAACCAAGAAATAGGGAGCATATCAAGCCAAGCATGGAGAATATTAAGAGGAGGTCAGAGGATAAATAAGACTACAACACAATTGGAGGAAGCAAAAAAAATAGCGGATCATCATTTGAGATGAAACTCAAATTTCTTTTCCTCCGGAGTATGATGCAGGGGCATCCATTTTGGGTGTATTTGTTATCATTTGGTAAAGGCTTGGTTTTGGGTTGATTTAGGTTGTTTTGTGCTAATAAGGTCATTTTGGACCATTTTGAACCATTTGAAGTCATGTGGGGTCATTTTGATGATTAGATGTAAAAGTTGTCAAAAGTTGTAAAATGTTATCAATGTTGTCAAAGAAAAGTGCTTGAAACTTTGCATTTTTTGTTTGAGGGAGTTATAAGTCGGTTTGGAAGTTATGTATGGTTGTAACTCAATGAAATAGAGATGTTCACATTCCAAGAAAGGCTGGAAGAGTTTTGGAATGGGAAAAACTTCATTTTGCCACATTTTTTCTTGAGTTTTCTGGTGTAACAGCCTATAAATCACATTTGTATGAACTTTTATGGATTGGTATGGACCTGAAAGTGATTGGATAATTTGAATAATGTTTTATTCTTTCAAATTTTTTTGGTTTGATGAAATTTCACTGTATTTGTAGAAGTTATGGTCGTTTTAGTGTTAACAATTGCAGATTTTTACTGAAAAGATAGCAAAAGCTTGCCTGGTAAGGACTTGTATGGTACAGTACAGGCTTGCAACTAATTGGAAAGGATTTTTCTATGTGTTTAGAGACAAATTTTATATTTTTGGGTCGATTTCATTAAGTTTTTCAAAATTTATGACCGATTTAATCTTGACAGCCCTGTTCAGCAACTATGGTTTTTAGCGAGCTTGAAAAATTCATATCTTTTGTTTTAACCATCCAAATTTTCCAAAAATTGGTGAAGATATTTTTTTGAATATGTTCTAAAAACTCTTTAAATTAAAATTCATATTTTTCATTTTTGGAGGAGTTATACGAGTTTGTGTGTTCAAGTTTGCTAGAAAACAATCATAAAACCCTAGCTACTTGAGGGTTCAAAGAAATCTATGCATTACTTGTTCTTGAATGGGTGGTAAATCAATAAAATATGTTATAAGATGACTGTACATTCCAAGATTCTCATGTTTCATGTTGTTGTTTTTTTGTTGAATACCCATTAGGCTACTTAGTAATGTTCCAAAGTTGAACTAGGATGCATCAAAGTCATTGTTGCTAATGAATCATTGTATGGAAAGTGTCAAGTGAGTTTAGTTTGAGTCCTTTATATACATCATACCTCTTGATAAATTTGATAAGACACCAAAAAATATGAACTTTGAGCTTCATAAGGTTAGCAAGCTATGTTATGCTAAGCACTTATGAACAAACATGTCCCTATTGGCAAGCAAAGTGTGTTATACTTGGTGGCCATGAAAAAGGGTTGTAACTTCAAGCTTCACAAGGTTCTAAGAAAGTTGTGTTATGCTAGGCACTTATGAACAAAAATGCAAATAAGATATTCAAAGGGGTTTTTCTTAGTTCATGTAAGGTCTCCTCTTAGGGAACATCGTGCCTAATGTCTCCAAGAGAGGACAAGTTGGGGATAAAAGATTCACAACTTAGGGAATGCAATCTGTAGTATTACCACTAAGAGGAATTCCATATACTCAAAAAGGTCACGCTCTTGAAGGACATCAAACGCAATGACACTGAGAGGCCAAATCTAGGGCAAAGAATAAAATAGATTTAATATTTAACAACTAGATAGGTTTTGGACTAAGTGTCGATTTGTGGGCGTAAAATTGCAGAAGATATCGTGGACATATGCACAAGGGCTACAAGTTGTGAGGTGAGTGGGGTTGAGAATGCACTCCTAAACTCAATCAATTACCTAAGTTGAAAACCAGATTAATGTTTATGGTTTTCCTATGACAGGAACTGCTATAAAAATTATCACTAGTTTTGCAATATTTCTGCAACAAGAATAACAAAAATTGTGAGGAATTGTGCATAAATTATGACAATAAATTCTAAAACAAAAACTTAATGAAAAAATATCAACCACAAGTTTTCCAATGGGTGGAAAGATGGAGAAGTTGAGTTGGGTGGTCTCTGTTTTATTGTGGACACTAAGCTGATAGCAAATGCTACGGGGCTCGCTTATGAAGGAAAGAAGATTGCCAAGGTAAGCACATGCAACTATCAAACTTATATTGAAAAAAAAATTAAAGCTAAGGAGAAGGCCCAGAGATTTTAGAATGACTATTCTAGGTTGTTGCTCCCGCCCCCTTACCATAATGTCTATTATTTTGTCATGAAATATTTTACATTAGAGGGTCATTTTCAGTCGATGCATGGGTATCATTTCCCCATCCTTAACCATATTAGGCACCTGGATAAAATCAACTTACCCTTTTTTCTCTTCTCTTCTTTAAAATAGAGCCTAACTAATGGTGCTAATCCTCCCTTGCATCAGGGGTTGATTAGAGCCATCTACAAGTATGTCCTTTCCGCCACCCCACAAAGGAATGATTTTCATAACTTGATTGAGAACCCCACCCCCACCCCCAAAATTTTTGTCAAAATAGAATTGCTTGAAATCCAACTCCACTCCCTTGTCAAAGATAATTTGAACCCTTCCCCTAAAGTTGTGGACCCCTCATGGTCAGCGCTCCTCAAAATAACCCTTGAAAAATGTTGTGTTGCTCCCCTCTCTTCTATTGCCAATAAGAAAAGAAAATTATTGATAAGAGAACTGAGCTCAGACCCTCACACTATAATTATCCCGAATGATCAGGATAATAGCCCTGAATGTGGGTCTACTACCCCTATGGGTCGTAGGTCTACTCATCTAGCTCTGACAACATCTAGGGGGTCAGATAATAGCAAAAAATCTAGAAGTTTTGATGATAAGAACATGGAGGAACCTTTGGAAAATAAAAAAAGGGAAGAAGGATGCTAGGGAGGAGAAGGCTTCCTCTTCCTCCTCTAAAGAGTATGTGCCTAATAGTTTGGGAGACACTAGGCTTTCTAAGGAAGAGGTGTCCAGATCCGATGATGTTGAAGATTCGAGCCAAGAGGAGGAATAAGGAATAAATTAGCAGGAGGAAGAGCATGATGTGGAGGAGGACACTAGAATGGTCGAAGAAAAAGGAAAGGCTACTAAAAACCCTATTGACTTGGTGGATAGAGATGTTAACATGGGTACCCCTAGTAATGAAGACTGCTTGAAAGATAAGCAAGTGGAAATGGAGAAAACAAGAATGGAAATACTGGAAGAAAGAATGGAGATTCTTGAGAAAATGACGTAGAAAGAAGACAACTCTAACAGGTTCCAAGTTATTGAGAATGTTATGTTGAACATCTGCAGGATTATGGATGGTGTGATGAAAAAAGCGGTGATGGCTACAATCTCGGCATAGGGTAAAATAAAAAATAATAGAAGAAAAAATGGAATAGGGAAGAAGTTGATCGGTCTAGGAAGATGGAAATCAAGGACAACCTCGAGGATACGATGGAGGACCTGAAGAAGACTTGGAGCCTTATGGAGGATGCTTAATCCTCGTTTCTTGTTTGGCTTGCTATCAGATGTTTGTTATTAACAGGTGTTTTGGATCTTTAGTTAGGTTTTTTTGCAAAGGCTCGATAAGCCTGAACTGCTTGTATTTAAATTTCATTTTTTATCTGAACATTAAGAACTTGTTGGGTACTTTAATTAGGTTATACCTATATAACCTTATTTTCTGAATAGATGATAATATGGTCTAGTTAAAACTCTATTGGATCCTAGATAGGATTATATCTTTTGATTCGGTTGGTATAGGTTGATGTATGTTTTTTGGTTAGTTGGGTGAGTAGAAGTGGTTCTCCTTTTGCTTCTACTTTCTCCTCTAATATGTTGTTTTGTTTAGTTGTTGTTTCGCTGGTCTGTTTTGCTGCTTCTGTAAGGGATTAGGGCCCTTTCTCTGCTTAATCAATAAAAAAAAAAATCAGCCATGAAAACCATGACAATTAATTCTACAACATGGAAATAAAAATTAGATCATTAATACATGGAATTTATTAACACATATCAGACGTAGAAATGTAAGAATGCAAAACATAATAACTAAAATCATAACACAAAAAAACATACTTTGCAGAAAATAAAGTATTTACACTCAATCGACGGCTGAAGAGTGGGCACCCTTCCTCCCAGTCAACTGATGAGTACAAAGCTTATAGAAATTTTTCCGAAGACTTCAAAATGTTTCTCTTGTTAATAATAAAATATATTTTTCTTCCTCCTCCTTTTCATAGTTGGTATTATATCATATATAGGTAGCAATTATAACAACTACTATCTATAGCTGTATAGAATGGTTTATTTTGGCCTACAACCAACAAACTAAAGAATAATTGTTCACATGAAACCTTGACTATTGGCGAAAAATTAAAAACAGTTTTATAATAGAAGATAAAAATAGGAAATGAGAATATTTTCAATTTTCTCTTCCACACAATTGGCTAACATAGTTGTTACGTGGTTGAATAATGAAGGTAAAAATTCCAACAAAGGGTAGACGTGATGGTAGAAGGCATGTGTCCAACCCAAGAAACACATGTGAATGTGTGGTGAATAAAATGAGTGTACCACATAGAAAGAACTAGAGGAAATCTTCGATTGGATTAAATGGTGCACAATCAACATCAAAGAGTGAAATCCAATCATAGTGGAAAACTGCAACAATAAGCACATGCCATATTGTTGTGAAGGTGACAAGAAGGTCCTGTGAAGAATGTGACAAAAAAGTATCTATGAAGATGATAGGAAGTTTGTATGCTGCAATATATATTTTCCAAGGCTTAAAATAACATGTATTAGTAAAGAAAATCAATAATTATTTTTCATATTTTTATCCCAAAACTATATTAAATATCATTCATATATATTTAATCATATGCAATGTAAAATGGTAAGATATGGAAATGGAATATGGGGATAGGATTGAAGGTATACGAAAAAGGCTAAAATGTGGCATAAAATGGGACATAAATGGCTTTCATTAGACACCACCAAGAAGAAGACATATCACATGAAGTAAGAATACCGCACTATGAAACATGAAATTTCAAAATGATAATGCCAATGTATGCCCCCACTTTAAATAAATTGCTAAACACCATGTTGTGAGCAATTACTTTAAAGTAGAAAATTGATAAATGCTAAACAATAAAGAAGACATGAGAGCTTATTTGGAAAGACCTATGTTAAGCATATGTTTCCAAATGAAGTTGCGTCATGAAAAGGGGTTGTCCCCAAAATGAAATCCCAAACACGTAAGTGATCCACAAATTCGGGGTCAATGTATGTCTTTGCTAAAACTGCTGGTTGAAAATTTTGTATACCTTAAGGATATGCAAAATTGTGGTTTCAGCCACAGTGTGTGAGTATGATACTCTCCTAATTTAGGGAAGGCTCCCCCTTTTCTACTAACTAACTTAGACTAATATGGGTGAGACAACAACCCTTCCTCTTTCTTCAGGAAGGATTATATTCTTTTCTCCTCACAGAAAAGTGACAATAACCTTTAAGAAAACTATTACAACAACTTGAAATGAAATTGAGAGAAAGGAAATGAACTTTCCTGAAAGCAAAAAGACTTCCGTCACCTCCTCCGGGATGGGAAAACAATCTCCAAGCATAAATTCTTGAGTATCTGAAATCCTATCTATCCTTTTAGAATGATAATCTAAGAACAAAATACAACATATATATGCTTAAACTTTGCAAGTATGGTGCACTTATGAATCACTTTATATGGAATTAATACAAGCACAAATACTTGTAACTCTTTCCAACTCCTAATCACAAATCAAACTAATTCAATCTTTCAAACTTGTAACACAAAGTCTGTACGAAATCAGACCAAAGTCTTATCACAACAGCTCCACAATATCAAAAGAACAACTCAAAAAAATTTACCACTATGACATAAGAACATAGTAATAACATGCAACAAGACTCAACACAAAATGTGAAATCTCATATGCCTTCCTTGTATTGCTTGGAAATTAAGTTTACATACACAAAGCACAAAGTCTCTTTGTTGTAAATGTCTGCAGAGTTTTCTCTATTGCCAAAAAGATAAAGATTACAATAGACCCCCTCAAGTATTTATAGGAGAGAAGCCTTGAGAAAAAGGTGGGAGGATCCCAACTAATTTAATAAATTCTCTCAACCACTAACTACTTGCAATTGACTTATTCCAAATTACAGTCCTAGTTTATTTTGACTTGTAACTTCATTACATGTAATTACAATCTTCAATAATGCGAGTAGCATGGCCACTTGCTATTACAATTTCTGAATTTACATGTAATTTGTCAAAACAAAATTACAAATGCATAATTGAAATTATTCTAAGTGTCCAAGACATGACTCTAACTACATCATCCTTCATCTGCGATGATCTTCATGTTGCTTCAAGATTTTAGAACTTTGTGTCCTTAGCGAACTTCAACCTTATCACAGGCTTGGAGTAGTACCATTTCTTTAGGAAGGAAGTTTTTCTCTTTGTTGTGTTCTTTTTCCATGCTTGATTCACTTTGTCCTTTGATGGCTTCATGAGGATTATTGACCTTCAGGTTGTGCCATGAATTACTATTGTATCTCTTCTTCTTTTGTTCACTGATGAAGAACCCATAAAACCTTATTCAAGATGAAATTGTTATAAAACAATTCCCATTCCTTGATTTTTTGGTTTTGGTAGATCATGTGTGCGCGAACAAGACTGACAAGGGAAGGGATAAATTGATGCAAAAATGGGCTCACAAGTGAATTTTGGGTTTTGGAGACTGCATTACATGTGTGGAAAAACAAGAACATTGACTTGCAATTGTGGAGAATAAACATGCAACTTCATATGTGTAATGGGAAAATACAAGTTTTGCACTTGTGATTGGATCTAGAGACTCATTTTCAAGTGTTTTTGAGTGCATCTTGGACCAATTTCGGGTTTTGGAAGGTTGACTGCAAGTGCTTCAGCAAAAACTCAAATTACAACCTGGAAATCAGGCTTTTTGAATGCCATTACAAGTGACTTGAAGTGGGTCAGACCTTTCATGAACAAAAACAAGTCACTTTACTTCATACACGAACTTGTCATCGGGTCTTCAAGGCGCGATTGCAAGTAATAGCTTTGTCTTTTGCTTGTAACTTGTAAGTCGGTTCTTAAGACCCCCATTACAAGTGACATATGAACAAAAATTAACTTTAAAATCTTTTAACTTGTAGTTTGGGCTTTAATATCCCCATTACAAGTTACAAGTTATAAAAAAGTAATTTAAAAACCTCTCACTTGCAAGTCGGGCTTTAAGACCCCCATTACAAGTGACATGAAAATTAAAAAAGTGACTTAAAAGACCATAAAGTGAAATCAAGTCTTGGGGACTTGATTGCAAGTGAATGTATCACTTGCATTTTAGAACTTGAAACCCCCACACTTGCAGTAAGGTCTTCAAAACCTGAAATTGACCAAAAACACACTAAAATGACTCGTAATCTCACAAAAATGGACAAGAGTGAATGAAAAATGTTGGTGAAAAGTACTATAGACCCAAAACTTAAAATGCTCAACCTTTGTACCTCGTAATACGTGCCTTGAGGCCTAAAAATGTCAAAATTTTGATGGGTTATCTCTAATTTTTGCATGTCAAAAATCAGGGACAACACTACAATGTTATTATAGAGCTCAAAAAACATCATCATTCCCCAAATACTCGTAGAACTGGAAGAATAAAAAATAGAGAGCGAAAACAAAGAAAAATCCTTTTTGTTCAACATAGAAGAGACCTAAATGTCTCAATGCCTTGTGTCATCCCCAAAAGGAAAACACAAGACAAAGGAAAAATGAGAAAAGTTTACAACATATAGAAGAATGTAGGTACAAATAGAGGAATACACATAAAGACATGTCAAACATAACAATACAGGGGATCACATTACGCACATGAAATCACACACAAAGAACATGAAAAAAAGACAAATAAAAAGACTAGTAAGGCACATGCAAGTCAACCTATAATAGGTAATCTGCATCCCAATCTTGTCCATCATATGTGAAAGGTGGATAACTAGCCAAAGGGACAACAACAAGTGTTGTACGACGAACATGACCAGGTTCAACACATGGTGAGTCACTCTTTTTAGGAGGATCATCATGGTTGATATCATCTAAGCTCATGGAAGTGGAAAACAATGAATTCAAATCATTATGCACTTCTTCATAAATCTTAGTAGTCTCATCATTGTCATGTAATTTAATCACAATAGAAGGTCTATTGATAATATCCATGGAAGGTTCTTGTTCTTGTTGTGGTCGAGGTTTAGGATTTTCTTGTTACAACGAAGGTGTAAAATCATCATGCATTTCTTGTGTTGTTTGATTTTGAGTTGTCAACTCATGTTTTAGTTGGATTAGATGAGAAATAGCATGACGTCTATGCCTATGCTCTTTAGCATTTCAATTCATTTTTGTTCAGTTTTAAAGTTGTGATTATGTAGGAGCAGGTTTATCAACCATAGGTTTATTTTCTTCCTGTAAGGGAGGAACAAAAGGAACCGTGGGAGGTTGTTCAATCATTTTCTCTTTGACTTTATAAACTTGTTTGATTTTAGGAGGGACAACGACACTTATTTGGTTATCTCGTGGTCTCTTATAGGAAATGGTTGAAGGATTTGCTATGGTTTGGTCTTGGTTAGTTGGAAGGGATTTTGGTTCAATCATGGTCTCATCAAGGATGGGAGGCTCAATCGTGGGTTGAGGCGAATTGCTAAGGGATAATTCTACTATGTGCTTTGCCTTAAACTTTTGACAAGATTTAAAAAAAAATTCCCCATGAGGCCTAATAGGTTCCATAGGTTTGGGCCAAAAGAAATCCAATGAGAAATTCCCATGGGAAGACATAGGATTAAAGCCACTATGGTGCATAGTAAAGATCTATTTGCCAAATGGAAACTTTAAACATTTATGCACTATCGACGAGATGACTTTCATGGAGTGAAGCCATGGGTAGCCTAACTTCACATGAAATTGGTTTGATGTCAAGATGATGGAGAATCATATATTCAATCTTTTTGGTCCAACTGGTAAAGGAATAGTTATCAAACCTATCATAGGGCAAGCAAAACCATTATGTGTTTTGATCCATTCTCTCGGTTGTTCATAAGTATATTGATAAAGATCATGCACAAACAAGAATTATTCAATTATCAAATTCTTTACACAGATGAGAATAATTAGTATCCCATTAGTAGGATTGCCATTGATTCTTCCAACTATATAAAGAGGACCATTGAGTGCATGTTTAAGTATGGCATTTTGTGAGAAAGTAATGTTAAGGGACATATTGGTTTGGACCTTACGAGGTTGAACTTGAATGAAGTTGTCTACAGGTTTTATAGTATAATTTTTTATGTGACGATCAATGATGTAAGTGAGGCTACACAAAATTTATATTCCTTGTTCATATTTAAGAATTTTCTTCATGTTATCTATGATAGGAATTGCAGTACCAAAAATGTATTCAAAACTCACAAAGTTTTGTAATTTGTCTAGTTCTTCATCCATTTTTCTTAGGTTTTTTTAGGGACATTAGCAACCATTGATTCAACATTAGTAACATTATTTTTTGTTAAAGAGGTCATAGGGAATGAAGTGTCAAGGGCATGGTCCATAGTGGGTTGACTAGTGTCAACACTATGAGTGAAAGAGTCAAAAAATCCAAGATCCATGGCGAGTGATGTATCACAAGATGACATGAGTCTCAAACTATGTCTCATGATAGTATTGGCAATAGGACACTAGGTTGTGAAGCTCATACAAGTTTCACCAAACTTAAGGTGCACCCAAAATGGAGAATATGCACTAGATAAATGCAATCAAACACCCTAGAATATGAAATGCAAGTATGTAAAAAGAGAGCAATTTCTAGATTTTAAACAAGATAATGTTCTTATTATACTATGCAAAAACTTGAAAATGATGTCTTTTAATTCCAATTTTGATTTTGAAATTCACTTAAATTGACCAATTAACCTTAATATAAATGATTGTAGAAAACATAAATTTCTGGAAAATAAAATAGAGATCTGAATATAGAAACAAAAAATGTAGGCAGGGGGTTTTTGATGCCCAAAAATTAAAAAATAAGACTAACCAGGGACTCATTCATGTTAGTTTTAGGATCAGATTTGCAATAAGCAAAAATACAACAATACATGAACAATAAACACAACACTTTTACCTTGGGAAAACCCTCCTACTCGAGGGAGAAAAACCCAGCCACAAATATATCACTTATATATTGAAAAAAAGAACAGTAAATTGCTTTACAATTAGGCCACACACTAGGCCGAACTGATGCAATGATTATAGCACCTCTCTAGATGCAAATCCACAAGCAATAATTAATATTGATCTTCTTGAATATATATCAATCTGTTGTAGATATGCAAACTCCTCTTGAAGAATGCGAATTCCTCGAGAATAATAATCGATCTACTGTAAAATGATGATCTCCTTCTAGGCGTGCGAAGTTTTCTTGAAAAAATGAATTTTGGATGACAAATGAATTTGAGTCGCCTTGAATATATAGACACCAAGATTCCTTTCCATGAAGAGTCGACATCTTTCACATAAGAGATGACTTTACACAAAATGATGCGACTTCTCATCAAGTTGGCTTTAAGAAATAAATAAATTATCATGTCCGCCTCAACATTTAATATTGTTTTTATATATTTTTTTGAGTTTGAAGGAGAAAGAAATCTCCTGCTGCTACTATAACATCAACACTCCCTCTTAGCTAGGGAGATATCTTTCTAGATATTCACGTCTTGGAGTCTCTCAACATGATGCCCACAATGGCTACACCCATTTGTGGAAAGCTCAAAGTTTCATCACGAAGTCTCTCAATGTGATGTCATCATGGAGTCTCTCAACATGATGTCCACCATGGCTACTCCCATGTGTGGAAAGAAACACACGTACAAGTGCCCATCATAGAGTCTCTCAACGTGATGTCGTCATGGAGTCTCTCAACATGACGTCCACCATGGCTACTCCCATGTGTGGAAAAACACAAGTACAAAGGGTTCATCATAGAGTCTCTCAATGTGATGTCATCATGGAGTCTCTCAACATGACATCTCATCTTAGTCTTAGAGATGAACAAGGGCTCGCACCTCATATTTCTCCGTCTCAGAGAAATATACAGTAGAAGGGCTTTCACATCATACTTCTCTGTCAGAGAGAAATATACACTAACAAGGGTTTTCACCTCATACTTCTCTATCACAGAGAAATATACACTAACAAGGGCTTTCACCTCATACTTCTTCGTCACAGAGAAATATACACTAACAAGGGCTTTCACCTCATACTTATCCATCATAGAGAAATATACATTACAACAGATCTTCATGATGATGTGACTCCCTTTGAAGCTCCAAGTACTTGCATCAACCTCCTAACCTCCTCATCCAAGGTTGCCTCTGTTGGTTTGTCAAACTCCCTCTGAATGTTAATTCCTCCTCTTCGAAGAAACTAATCACAATGACAATCTGAATAGGTTCTTCCTCTTTAAGAGATGCCTCCAATTATGTGCCACCAACTCAGTCCCATGGCAGCAAGTTGTGTCTCCATTCTTCAGCATGCGTGACTTCCTCACATGATGCATCAAGCTCTTCCTCCCTTGAATGCAATCTCTCATCATCCTTATGCTCCTCGGTCCATCCTGAAAGCATTTTAGAGAGTTTAATAATAGTTCATAGAACTAAACTATCCCAAAGAGAAATACCAATGCTAGAATCATACATGATTCATTATTCCAATGTTATTGCATGAATTAATAAATAAATAAAATTCATTCAAGGTACAAGCATAGAATACTTATCTCTTTATGTTGGTACACCAATGAGCTAGACCTGTAGCTATGTCTCATCTTCGCCACCTTCACCTAATCTTGGCCTCAAGGAAAGTGGGAAAATGAATTGACTATTTATCAAAGATTGAAGACTCCATTTAAATCTTGAGATCACATTATGAATCAACACACCCACACTCATGCGATGAAAGAGTTTGAGTAATCAAAAAGAGTGAAAATAAATCATCACGACTTCCTTCCACACGACCAAAGAGAATAAGACATAGGAGAAATGCCACGAAGTTTAAGCCACCCTTAATCAATGAATCAACGAATACCAAAGGAGTCGTCACTCCATACATCACCATTGCAACCACATTGAACATTTATTTGTGCATCGAACAGGCCTGTGGCTTCAATCATTACTTCCCGACTGAGTTTTTGTTTAACCAAATCTGATCAGATCTTTTCCTTAGACTCGCTTTGATACCATGTTAGTTTTAGGATCAGATTTGCAATAAGCAAAAATACAATACATGAACAATAAACACAACACTTTTACCTTGGGAAACCCTCCTACTCGAGGGAGAAAAACCCAACCACAAATATATCACTTATATATTGAAAAAAAGAGCAGCAAATTGCTTTACAATTAGACCACACACTAGGCCGAACTGATGCAATGATTATAGCACCTCTCTAGATGCAAATACACAAGCAATAATGAATATCGATCTTCTTGAATATATATCAATCTGTTGTAGATATGCAAACTCCTCTTGAAGAACGTGAATTCCTTGAGAATAATAATCAATCTGTTGTAAAATGATCTCCTTCTAGGCGTGTGAAGTTGTCTTGAAAAAAATGAATTTTGGACATGCCAAATGAATGTGAGTCACCTTGAATATATAGACACCAAGATGCCTTTCCATGAAGATTTGACCTCTTTCACATAAGAGACGAATTTAGACAAAATGATGCAACTTCTTATCAAGTCGGCTTTAAGAAATAAATAAATTATCATGTCCGCCTCAATTTTTAATATTGTTTTTATATATTTTTTTGAGTTTGAAGGAGAAAGAAATCTCTTGCCACTACTATAACATCAACAATTCACCCATGGGAAAATGGGTCTTGTTTTAGGGTTTTAAAAAATCAAAATTACATATTTCTAAGTTGAAATTTATGTTTCCAGATTATCGTTGCAAACAAGTAGTTATAGTTTTAGATTTTTGGAAAATCAGAATTAATGCAAGAGTGAAATGATGTTAAATGACCTAATTTGAGATACAATTTTGATTCAATTTTATGTTTTAAGTGACTGATCATACAATGTTATATAAACACTATGCAAAATTGATGATTTTTTTGAATTTTTAAGATCTTAAAGAATGTAAAAAAGAAAAACTAAAACCCTAAATGAGATGCAAACTAATGCAAGTTAAAAACCCTAAATGATATGCAAATCAATGCAATGCAATGCAAAGTAATGCAAATCCTAGATCTAGGGTTTGAATGGACTCCAAATTTTAGAATTTTGTTGTACAAAGTTGGGTTCACCAAAATGAAATGATGAAAAATACCAATATGAAAGGGGGGAAATGGGGGTATGATGGGCCTATCTTCATTTATTTCATTAGGAAATGAGATTCACACAAAGAATTGACTTACAACTTTTAGGTGAGTCAACTCAATGAGGGAATCTACTGATTTCCTTATGATTGAGGACAGGGCTATCAACTTGAACAACACTTTTGGGAGAAAAAACTAAAAAATAGTAAATCGACTCAATTATGCTCATTCCAACTTGAAACAACAATTTAAAGCTCATGATGAATAGAAATATAAACTTTATGCTGATTTGAGAAGAGTTAGACACTGTGTACTAGCACCAAAAGGCAATTTTAGGAGGCAAATTGGGACTCATTCGCCCATAGGCGAATTGGTCTTTTTTCAAGGATTTCAACCAACTTTTGGAATCCTCTAATGTCAATCTGTAGCTTCTTTTTTTATCTGAGTTGCAATGTCAGAAGTTTGAAAATTAGATCTATAGGTGATATTTCGTGATTTGACGACAACTTTGACAACTTTTCTAATCTTTCCCTTCAAGAGATCTTCAATCCTTCTTCAACCTAAGATCTATAACACAAACACAAGAGGGAAAATTTGTTTTTTTTTGGTGAATGGGGATTTGCCTTGGTCAAACCACGTTTGGGTAATTAAACCTTGAATTGAAATAATGAAATGTGAAAGGAATGATGAATGAAATAAAGCTATGTTGCAACTCACCAAACCCTTGAATAAACCTTTGGAAATATGAAATCTTGATGTTGATCTTGCATGAAATGGCTTCAATGGATGTGGATCTTGATGCTTGAAATATAACTAGAATGCTTGACTTAATCTTTGAAACCTACATCACAATTTTAGCTCCAAAAATAAACATGATTGTAAAAGACTTTAACATGATGCTTGAGATCTTGATTGCTGCAATAACACTCATAAATCTTCTCTTGAATGCATTTAATCATAAAATTTTCTCTTGTAAACTTGAATTAATGCTCTCATGAAGTTCTCTAGATTGCTTAGGATTTAAATTTGATAAAATAACCTTGTATTTATAGATATGTATCCTTAATTTCTCAAAAATTAAACATTACAAGCTGACATCAAAATTTGAATTTAGAGACTAAAATACCACCAAAAACATAATTTAAATTCAGGTTCAAAGGCATAGGGAGGACCCATTCACCCATGAGCGAATGGGTCCCAGGCACCTATTCCTTGAACACACATTACTCAAGGTAAAGTGTTATGTGTTGGCATTAATTATTGTCAGGTTTCCCCTTCAGAAAATGTAATTTATTAGGCTTGTAGATGTAAAATAGGGCTTATTAAGGCATAATTAAGTCCATTTTAATTAAGAGGGCCCAAACAAAGTGTGAAAATGTAAAGGAGTACATTTTTCTACACTACAAATATTAAGGCTTAGGTACTTTGATTGTGTTTGATAAGACATGTAAGATGAAGATGAACCGCTTTAACGCCATTGATCACCCAATTTGAATCTTGGTGGACAACTCTCTAGATGAGGATATAGAAGATGTAAGAATGTGTAGAAGCTTTTGAGACACAACAAAGAAATGACACAGAGGGACATAGAATTAAATTAATGAATTCATTTTATATATCTATTTGTCTTGTGGGTGATCCCACAATAGTGGTTTACAATTTTTGGCCTAACTGGACACTGAAATGATTATTTTTAACTAAATCTTCACTTTCGGGCACTTATAGCGGCTAAACCGTGAGGAATTTGAAGATGATGCAAACTAGACTTTTGTGACATTTTGTCTGTAGATTCTTTTTTTTTTTTCAAATTTGTTGGAATCAGATTGCACTTCTTTTTCCATCTCCCTCGAAAACTAGTTTTTTTTCGTAAAACAACATTTTTAAAAAGTGGCGCTCACCGTATAACGCATAACTTTTTTTCAAGAAGGATAAAATTCTAATTCTTTTCGACTCGAGATTTGTAACTCTGATATCTAGTGCTCCCACTTGGTTAAATAATTTTTATTGAATATTTTTTTTTTAATCAAGTTTCAAAGTCAAACCAATTACAATTCAAACATAGCGACCATATAATGCGTAACATTTTTTGTATGTACATCAAAATTCAATTTTATTTTTTTATTGGATCAAGGACTTCAATATCTGGTGCACTCATATTTTAAAAAAAAATTTGGTAATCTTATTTTTCCACATGTACGTAATGAGCTTGATTTTTGGTGAAAACCTATGTTTAATAAAACTAAAAAAACAAATACATAATAAAACCAAAACATATTAAAATTATATTTGTTGGATAGCTTGTTCTGAGGACTACTTGATTCTAGTTGGGTCTGTGGAAGTATCCGCCATTTTCATATTCAAACCGAGTCAAGTGCAAAAATTTTGAATTTTTGTGAACAAGGTCAAAAATTAGGGAAAAGGGGGGTTCGCTTGAACCAGGGGGGTTTGAGTGAACCCCTTTCCCAAAAGGGGTTTTCATTTTCTTTTTGTTTGTGCAAGCATTAAATGGGTTTGCTCGAACCTTGGTTCGAGCGAACACTTTTTTGGTTCGTTTGAACCATCTAGTTCGTTCGAACTCCCAGAATGATTTTTTTTGACATGGAGTCATTTTTAACAAGTTTTCCTTCATTCAAATTGTAAACCATTTTTGTGGGTTTACCTTTGTATATGGAATACCCTTGAGTTGTATGGCTACTAGCTTCTATTATCTACCTATTTGTTTACTTGAATGAATTTGTGAATCCCCTATTTACAAGCTATGTTGTAGATGTATATATAGATTACAAAGATTCATGTTATGAAGGCCAAGAGTAGCTAAGAAGTTGAACTATCTATTGCAAGAATGATGGTGATGTCATTGATGTCATCAGGAAGTCTACTGACTGTTGTTGTCATTGATGTCAACTATGGGTTAGGATGTTCAGGATATTGAAAAAATTGTGAAAAGGAGGAAAACGGGTTGTGCATGTGTAGTTGAGACCTTGAGGAAGTGTTGTGAGTATATGGAGCTATTCTTTTTGTTGCAGAGTCTAAAGGTGAGTTGGAATGAAGTAATGAGCTAAGATGATGTCTCTGGTACTTGGTTTCCAAGTGCTTTTGAGAAAATAATAATAAATAGAGTAAACTGTGTTGTGCAAGTGTTCATAGTGCGCCCTGGTATTGTGCTCCACATTCTTTCTATGTTGATGATATGCCTGTACGGATCTTACAGGTTATTCAAGGTTGCTATATTCAGAATTTGAGTTTCTGGATCATTGTACAGTGCGAGATATTTTCACCAGTGTGTGAACCAGTTGTTTAGTGATGTTTTCTATGATTTGGGAGAAATGTATTTTCTCTGCATTTCTCCGTAGTTTGGTTTCAGATTGTGTAGCTTTGGGAAGTTACTTGTATGCAAATAAGGGTTACTAGTTGTTCTGAGTTGAAGTATTTGTATGAAACGAGCTTGGATGAAGTGTTTGATGAATATTAAGCAGTTTGTGGATTATTCTGCAAGATTTCAAGTAAATTATGTTGTCCGAAACTTTCAATTTTTTGAATTGGTTTAAGGAATTGTGTACTTAACGATTATGGTGTTTTGCAAGGGTGTTGGCCGGCCTTGTGTTTAACACTACATGCGAGGCTTGTGGAAGTGTGTTGAAGAGTGTTGGGATCTATTTGGGTCCTAATTAAGGATTTGTGTAGGTTGCCTTTTGTTCCTATCCACTATAGGAATGTTTAGGCACCAACCTATTTTGAATTTGTACATATAACAACTAGTGGCTAACATTGGAGAAAGTTTTTGTGCTAGAGGTTGATATAAATATGTATGGTGTTGATGCAAGTAGTATGAAAGAAAGAGCAAGAAGTAAGATAGATGCGAGTGATGTGTGTGATGCAAAATTGAGCAGAGCAATGTAAACTTCATGTTAGAGTTCCTTAAGGCAGTGAGCTAAAGGCATCCAAAATCTTTCATGTGAGATTGTGAAAGTGTGTGAACAATTGTGGTTGGCTCCTTTTTGCATTGAAATTTTTTCTCTCTGTGACATTCTTCTTCTATCTTGTATTCTTTTTGTGGTAGTGAGCCCTGGCTATGAGCCTTTTGGATAGTGTGTCATATTCTGGTAGTGAGCCCTATTGTACTGGTTTTGATATTACTTATACTGTGAGCTAATCCTCATTGTGGTTTTTCCCTCATTGGGTTTTCCACGTAAATTTGGTGTTCTCTTGTGTATGGTGTTATGATTTTAGCTTTTGTTATTTGCATTTGATGCTTAATCAAACTAAGAATAAGGGTTTAATGAATGCTTATGGATCTGATTACTATTGAGGGTTTTGAAGTTTTAATTTGCTACAACTGATTCATCGCCCCTCTTAGTTGTCTTGTTCATTTCAACACTATCTCCTATGAAAGTGGAAACATTTCCTATGTTTAAATCCTTATGTCCAAATTATTGTACATTAAAACTTATTGTTGGCATGTTCGTGATGAGTTGACAAATGATGACATATTGCAAGTCTCATGGGTGTCACCTTGGTTGTCACGTCAAGTGTATTATTTGAAGACTATAAAGTGATGCAATAAGAAGCTCTATAAATTAGAATTTATAGTTTGGGGTGGAGGTGTATTGAACCTTGCTGAAGCCATGACAAAAATTGCAAAGTGTTTGGATAAAGTGGATTGTTGCAAGTGTGTTTGTCTCTATGGAAAGTACTTTGCATAATTATTGGAGCATGCATGACACTCATTTGGAGAGTATACTAGTCCTCCTATTCTTGTGAGCATCTAAGAGGTGCTCTTACATGTACTATAGACTTGAGAAGTAACCATATAGTTGTTGCAAGCCATAATAATGGCTTGGGTAAGAGTATACTAGTCCTACTATTCTTGTGAGTATCTAAGAGGTGCTCTTATGTACTATAGACTTGAGAAGTAACCATATAGTTGTTGCAAGCCATAATAATGGCTTGGGTATTATTGTAGATAGTGTTCTTGGTGAATCCTCAAATATCATTAATCTCACTAATTAGTATGACCAAAAAACTTGTAACATAATAGAACAAATTAATAAAAAATGAAGATAATCATAGCTCAATTAAGGATCGAATCACACCTACTTAGATGCAAGATAGTGGGAAGAGAGAATATGTCTTCTTGCACATCATACATTATAGAGACAAAATGAAATTATGTTATGGAAAGCTCTACATATGATGAAATTTGTGTTGGTCACTTGAAAAACCAGTATATTATGTCAATTTCTATCATATTAGAAAAATAAAGTGTTTAAAACCAAGAAACATCATATCAAAATTCATAAAAATTATTATTATTTTTTCATATATATATATAATCTCTAAATGTTAATAATATCTCTATCCATGAACTTCCCCTTTTTTATTTATTAGTTCCTGCCGGTAGGCAGGAATACTTATGCATTCGCTCGGAATGCTTTTAACCGGCAGCATTGGCCAATCACATTTCGCCATTTAACATATTACTTATTTTTTTGTATAGTTTGAATTTGGAGAGCTATTTTATATATTGGAAAATTAGCATTTATCTATTTTTCTATTTGTCCGAGTAGCTTTATAAATCATTTTCGTTTTAAAAATTCAGGAAAATGTGAACGCATAAATTGATTAAATAAATTTAAGCAAAGGCATAGTTTAAAAGTTGGCGGCTAGAGGTACGTAATCCATGAATGCAGATTAAATGCATTAAAATATCAAGAAACTGCGAGCGCATAAATTGATTAATTAAAATTAAGCAAAGGCATAGTTTATCAAATAGACGTATGTAATGCATGAATATAAATTAAATGCATTGAATGGCATCTGGCTCGAGGTGAAGGCGCTAGAATGGCTTGGAGGCCACGCGTGGTCAGGGTACTTTGGTCATTTAATATAGAGTTAAGTTACTTGTTATGCATTTCTATTACTTTTCGTGTGTTGTTTTTGTCTTCTGTGAGCGCCTATTCTGAGGGAGAGTTTGTAGCGACTGAGCAAGAGATGTTATAGTTGCAGAGTCCAGACCCAGAAACGAGTTATTTGAGGTGATAATTTGGTAATTTTCAGAGTTTCGTTATATTAAAGTGCATAATGAAGCTATATTTCATAGTGCTCTATTGTGTGGCCGAGCAAGGTATTTTGTAGTTGCAGAGTTGCACGCTGGATAGCGAGAGACGAATTGCTTGAGGTCAAAAGAGGTAAATTTTTGTTGTTTTTGTTTATTTGATACGAGAAATGCAAGTAGGGTTTCATAATGTTTTAAGGCATTCGTATACTTTGATTATAAATTCGTATTTTAAACTACTTTTAGTATTATTTATTCGAATTTCTTGTTGAAATGCGAAGGTTTCATCTGCGTTTGATAGGAATTATGTAGAAATCCTCTTGTCCATTTTACTTCATGCATGTGAGCCCTGTAAAGTTTGTATATTTTTTATTACTGCAAAGTGGTCCCATAAAGAGGGCTTTGGAACCAAAATTATGTCAACGTGTGCGATAATGAGAGCTTTCGAACAATGAGTCGACAATGTGTTGCTTTGAGCTTTTCCGTTGTCATCAAAGCATAAAGGATAGAGGGGTTCTGTTAAAAGTCATGGTTGTTGTCCTTGTAGGCATAAATTTGTATATTAAACTACTTTTAGTATTATCTATTCGAATTTCTTGTTGAAATGTGAAGGTTTCATCTGCGTTTGATAGGTATTATGTAGAAATCCTCTTGTTCATTTTACTTCATGCATGTGAGCCCTGTAGAGTTTGTATTTTTTTAATTCCTGCAAAGTGGTCCCATAAAGAGGGCTTTGGAACCAAAATTATGTCAACGTGTGCGATAATGAGAGCTTTTGAACAATGAGTCGACAATGTGTTGCTTTGAGCTTTTCCGTTGTCATGAAAGCATAAAGGATAGAGGGATTTTGTTAAAAGTCATGGTTGTTGTCCTCGTAGGCATAAATGCAAACAATGGGAGCATAAAGAATGCAGTGGAAACCTATTTTCTGCCAGCAAGCATTAAAATTCTGTCAAATGTCGTCATTACTATTTTTGTATCTTGGGGTTATAAAAAACTATGTCAAAAATGTTGTAGAATCCAAATTGCAATGTTGCCATAGAGCAGTTAAGTAATATTGCTTGATAGAATAGTTTTAGGCTTCATGCAAAAGAACAGTCAAATTCATTGCTAGAAGATTTGTGGTCCAAGAACCTGTGGCAATTAGTTTGTGTAGTTAATCTGATCTACATTTATACTTGTGTCTCTTGAATCTAGAAAAACGCTTACTAGTGTTTTAATGGTTTTGGCTATTAGTATCCATCGCAGTAGGAGTACTATAAATTGCTATTCTTTTAGAAAAACAAACACATGGTTTTTGTTTTCTAATCAAAGCTTTTTACATGGTGCAATGCTTTTGGTTGGAAGAAAAGAGGTGGTGTAGCGGTCCAGCTGTGGCAAATTCTTCAAGGAAGCAGTACAAGGTGAGTTTCTAGAATGAACCTTCTCCTTTGTTTACAATTGCATATAGTAGACAGAGAAAATGGTTAATTCAAGATTCTCACTATATTGATTGTACTTGTAGTCATATCGTTGCTTTTTGTTACAAGGACAATCTTTGCAAATGGGTATTGTGAGTGGCATATGCTATATGGTTCATAAAAATTAAGCAATTGGGGTTCAAAAGTAGATCTTCATTGCAGTGGCATGACCTCAGAAATGCAATAATTATCCAATCAGTTTTTTGGGTGGCTGATTGCACTTTATAATTTAAACCTAGCCTTTTTAATTTTGAGAGTTTGATTCAGAATCCATATGCATACTTTGATTAAAACTACTGGCTGAAGGTGCATAATTCATTGATGCAAAATCAATGCATTTAATGGCATCTGACTAGAGGCGAGGCTGTTTGGATTACTAATTAGTCTTTGAATATATAACAATTAAAAGAGATAAATAAGTATAATTATCCTTGGCCACATTTCACATTTTGACCTTTCAATCAAAGTCAATTAACAAAGTAGCAGTTAGACCTAAAGAAGGTTCAAGGACTATGCTGGTAGAAAAACATATTTTGGACAATGGCTAGACAATTTGTTGAAATTGCTTTACAATCTTTGAAGCAAATGCATTTTTCCTTCTGTTTACTTTCATTGTACATCTTAAATGGAAGTTGGGTTTTGCATTGTTGCAATGCATTTGGATACTTTGATTGTAAAATCATAGTTTATATCATTTTAAGTGTTATCGATTCAAATCTTTCCTTGAAATACCAAGGATTCATCTGAATCTTGGAGGCAATGTACAGCTGTCTATAATTATCCTTGGCCACATTTCACATTTTGACCTTTCAATCAAAGTCAATTAACAAAGTAGCAGTTAGACCTAAGGAAGGTTGAAGGACTATACTGATAGAAAACCATATTTTGGACAATGGCTAGACAACCTATTGAAATTGCTCTACAAACTTTAAAGCAAATGCATTTTTCCTTATGTTTACTTTCATTGTACATCTTAAATGGAACTTGGGTTTCTCATTGTTGCAATGCATTTGGATACTTTGATTGTAAAATCATAGTTTAGATCATTTTAAGTGTTATTGATTCAAATCTTTCCTTGAAATACGAAGGATTCATCTGAGTATTGGAGGCAATGTACAGCTGTCCTATAAAGAGAGCTTTGGAACCAATGAGCTGTCATAAAGGATAGAGGAATATTGTCAAATATTGTGGTTATTGTCCTCATAGGCACACATGCCAAATATGGAAGCATATAGAAAGCAAGTTAACTCTTTAATAATCCCATGAAACATTGTCTTTGTATGCATCCATGCATATAGGTTTTCATGTATATATGTGTGCATGTAATTATGTATATATGAATGCATGTATCTATGTTGCCATGTATGTATGTGTGTATATAACAGATTACTATTGCATTTGCTTTAAATTCTTTTTTGTGGATGGCGCCGGCTAGCCATCCAGTCATATTGTGGTTGTTGTACATATTGCTTTTTAAGATATATGATCTCAATTTCGTGAGTTATATTTCATATTGGTAAATTGGCATTTATCTGTTTTTGGAACCCATGGGAGTGGCTTTTTGAATCGTGATTGTTTTAAAATGCTTGTGAAAATGCAAATGCATAGATTCATTGATGGCTATGTGCTTTCATGCATATATGCATATTTATAGGATTCATTGCTATCATGTAAAGGCCACATAAATATTCATTCCCCAAGTCCATGTAGTCATTTGAATATGTGCATATTTAAGGGAGCTATTGATACATGGATATGTGCATCCATGGATACATGAACGCATATATAGATGTATGCGTGTGATCATGTATGTATATATACGTGTATATATGTGTACATCCATGCATGTATCTATGCATCTGTGCATTGAAGCATGTGTGCAGCTATGTGTCTATGAATACATTTTATCCAGCAATCAATGTCAATTAATAGACTAGCGCTTGTACCTAGAGAATGTTCAAGGATTGTGCTGATAGAAAACCATATGCATATCAATATGTTAGAGAGCATGTATCTATGCATGGGTATGTATAGATGCTAATTGTTCTGAATTCTGGTTGCATGTGATTGCATTAAACAATTAAGAATAAGTGCTAGATAATTGAAGTAAAATGACCCCATTCAGTTGGCAGATCAATTTTTCTCAGCCGTTTACATGTTAACTGAGAGTTTTGAAGCTTTTGATGTTCATTGGCAGTCTTTGAAGCTTAAATGTCACATCATATGTAGCATTTTACCCAATAGCTCTATCATTCATGATGATTTAGGCAAGTTCATATTTCCTCATTCATCCTTGTATCGTCTCATATCTAAATAATTAGGCAATTGCTAATTAGCCTTTAAGTACATAGTAATTCAAAGAAAGAAATAATTGCAATTAGCCTTGTGTACATTTGAACTATTAATGAAAGGCAATTAACAAACTAGCCCTAGAAAACCATGTGCGTGTTAATGTGTTGAATAACATGTATTTGTGCATGGGTGTATATGGATGCTATGAGTTGTGATTTCTACCATTATGTAGCGCTTACTATTACTTGTACAGCCAAGTGACATGCAAGTAGAATTCATAGTTCATAGCATCCAGATACATTCAAGAACAAATACAAATCAAGGTTGTTGGCATCCTGATAAGAAAGATGATGAGATACATCCAATTAATGTATGTCACAACATCTTATTGAATAAAGATGATTTGGTTAGGCAGGTTACAGATGAGAATCCTTATTGGTGTGTGGCTAATGCTCTTTTCGATTGAAGACTTGTCAAGAAAATTACATGCCAATACTATTAGAAAACAGGTAGAATTAGATTAATTGATTGACTATGATTGATTGACTATAATTTTGGTTCCAGAGCCCTCTTTATGGGACCACTTTGCAGTAATAAAAAAAATACAAACTCTACAGGGCTCACATGCATGAAGTAAAATGAACAAGAGGATTTCTACATAATACCTATCAAACACAGATGAAACCTTCACATTTCAACAAGAAATTTGAATAGATAATACTAAAAGTAGTTTAAAATACGAATTTATGCCTACGAGGACAACAACCACAACTTTTAACAGAACCCCTCTATCCTTTATGCTTTGATGACAACGGAAAAGCTCAAAGCAACACACTGTTGATTCATAGTTCAAAAGCTCTCATTATCGCACACGTTGACATAATTTTGGTTCCAGAGCCCTCTTTATGGGACCACTTTGCAGTAGTCAATAATATACAAACTTTACAGGGCTCACATGCATGAAGTAAAATGGACAAGAGGATTTCTACATAATTCCTATCAAATGCAGATGAAACCTTCGCATTTCAACAAGAAACTCGAATAAATAATACTAAAAGTAGTTTAAAATACGAATTTATAATCAAAGTATAACAATTCCTTAAAGCACTATGAAACCCTACTTGCATTTCTGTTTGCATGTACCTAGTTTAAACATTTAATTATTGGTTCTTGATAATGGAATGAAATGAACTTGGAAAAATGGAAATAGAATGACCCCATGGAATTGGAACATCAATGTTTTTACATGGCTTTAACATGATAGCAGATTTGCGTGCATGAGACTTATTTGAATCTCAAATGTCATACTCTATGTGGCATATTATCTAGTTAGCTTAACATGATAGCTTTCAAACAAGTTAATTTAGCGATCAATCAAGCTAATTGGCTGATGAATTAATTGTGTTCCATGGTTAGTCATCTAATTATTAGTCATCTTTATCCTCCAAATCAGTTAAATCAATCTTGCTTATTCACATTCACAGATACACAATCTTTCTAAACATTTTGTGTGCTTTTAATAGAAAAAGAGCTTTAGAACAAGATATGTACATTCATTTAAGCATCATAAGACATAGATTTCTGACAGATATAATGGTTTGAAATGCTGTCATGAATATGCATACCAAATATGGAAGCACAAGCAAAAACATTTAAACTATTTGACAGAATTCCTCGAAGAAATGTTGGCTCTTGGTGTGTAGTGATTGCAAATTATGCCAAGAATTATTTGTCGAAAAAGGCTTTTTGCAAACATTCAAGCAAATCAACTAAATAGCTGATCAAGTTAACTGTGAATCAAGTTACTTGACTAATCAATGAAACTAGTTCATTGATAGATCAGTTTTCTTGAATAGTTAATTATAGTTAATTAAAAAACATCTTTATACAGCAAATCAATTAAACCAATCATGGCCATTCATATGCAAAAAAAGGAATTTCTTGAAAATGCTTTATAGACAAGGAAGCAAATGCAATTGCTAGGTGTAAACCGAAATTGCAAAATCTTCGCCAACATCTTCCTTTCTGTTTCTTGTGCTACAAATATTCAACAGGCTATAGCTGGCCATATTAATTGTATCCCTTCATCTATGTTGAAGCCATCTGTTTATTCTATTGCTTTCGCTATTATTTCATGAAAGCTCAAATGTCGTAGTATATGTGGCGTAGCAGCTAATAAGTCCATCTCACATTTTGCTCATGACAATTTAATTTGTCTCATCTCTCTCTGAAACATTAATCAAAGTCAATTAACAAACAAGTCAATCTTACACTTGACTCATGCAAATTAAGTCAATTCTATCTTTTACTCATTAATGAAATTAACTAATCAGCTTAACAAGATAGCTTAGAAACAAGTTAGGTCAGTGATCAATCAAGTTGTTTGATTGATGAGTCAATTGAGTTCAATAGTTAATCATAGTAATAGCAAACAAATCCTTGTTAGATGATGTCATTGTTGAATTTGCTTTTGTGTCCCTGTCTGCACTTTTGCTACAGCTTGAAGCAATGATGCTTCATGGTTCAAGTATTAAGTGTAATTGGAAACCTTTCTTGACTTAAATTCATTGATTTAAATCTATTTGGAAACCATATTTACAGTGGTTCTTTAGGCTCGATGCAAAACAGCAATATAGTTAAAATGCATAGCAAAAGCCTGTAGAGAACCATGCTCACACTTGTGCATTTGGAATTCAAGAACCTATGATAAATAGACTACTAGGTTAATCTATTTCCAATTGATACTTGTTTCCATTGGATCTAAAAAAAACTAGCTGGTGTATTTCGGTGTTTTGACTATTAGTATCCATTACACTATCACTGTCATCCATTGCAATTATAATTTTGGGAGTTGTTTGCACAAATGCGTTTTCATGCATTGTGAAACCCAACTTGCATTTCTGGGTAAAAATGAAGCAAAATAAATAGAAATAGCAATTTGTTGCCTTGAGTAACTTGTCTCTTGGTATTCATTCAACGAGCACAGGAGCTTTTGCTCTGTCATTGTAAACGTCCCCTTTCTATTGATAAAAGTTGTCAGTTTTCTAATCTATGTCTTTGCTTAAATTTATTTGTATATGTCATCTTGTTTCGGACTCTCAATAAAAAAAGAATCTCCATATTCTACCACCAAAGAAAATGCATTAACATCAAAGGAGTTTGAAATTGAAGATAACAAACCTAATAGCACTCACTTGGATAAACTGTTTTCTATAGTGACAATTTTATTGGTTCCTAGCGTCAAGGCAAGAATACTCATGCATTCGGTTGAAATGCTTTTAACTGGCAGCATTGGGCAATCACATTTTGCCATTTAACATATTACTTATTTTTTTGTATAGTTTGAATTTGGAGAGCTATTTTATATATTGGAAAATTAGCATTTATCTATTTTTCTATTCGTCCGAGTAGCTTTATAAATCATTTTCGTTTTAAAAAATTCGGGAAAATGCGAATGCATAAATTGATTAAATAAATTTAAGCAAAGGCATAGTTTAAAAGTTGGCGGCTAGAGGTACGCAATCCATGAATGCAGATTGAGTGCATTAAAATATAAGGAAAATGCGAGCGCATAGATTGATTAAATAAATTTAAGCAAAGGCATAGTTTAAAAAAACTGGTGGGTAGATGTACGTAATGCATGAATACAAATTAAATGCATTGAATGGCATCTGGCTCGAGGTGAAGGCACTGGAATGGCTTGGAGGCCACGCGTGGCCAGGGTACTTTGGTCATTTAATATAGAGTTAAGTCACTTGCTATGCATTTCTATTACTTTGTGTGTGTTGTTTTTGTTTTTGTAAGCGCTTGTTCTAAGGAAGAGTTTGTAGCGACTGAGCAGGAGATGTTATAGTTACAGAGTCTAGACCCAGAAACGAGTTACTTGAGATGATAATTTGTTATTTTCCACAGTTTCTTTCCATTAAAGTGCATAATGAAGTTGTGTTCCATAGTGCTTTAGTTCACTATCACTATCACTTTGTGCCTAATGTGTCAGTGCATGTATGTATGTATGCATGTATCTATGTGCATATGCATTTACCTATGTGCATATCTATGTAGACATTTGTAGATGCATATATCCATGTATGCATGTGACTCTAGATATATCTATGCATATATGTATTTATGCATATATGTATGTGTGTATAGATGCATCTATGTGTATATGCATGCAAGCATACGGATGCATATATGTTTATGTCCATACATGCATTCATCTGTCTTTACATGGATGTATCTGTACATATATATACATATGTATACATATATGTGTGTGTCTATATGTCTTTTCTAGGAAAGAGTTTACAGTGACAGGGCAAAGGTTGTCATGGTTCCAAAAAGGACACTTGCAGACAAGCTACTCCAGGCAATAAATAGTTTTTTTCATCAGTTTTCTTTTATTTTAACATCCATAGGCAGATTGGGTTTCACAGTGCTCAGCCTACGCTATTCTTCAGAGACTAGTTCCTTGGACAAGCAATTGTCTTTTGTCCAATGTACAATATTGGAGCTTAACAATAACTTGGAGCTTATGAGTCCTCTAAAGATTGCATATCTTCAATTACTGCAAAACTATTTCCTAATGCAAGCTTTAGAGCCACTGTTCTGTTAGCATGTCCCATAATGGGACCTTTCAAACAATATGAGGACAATGTGTTGAGAGGACTTTACAAACTGTCAGGCAAATGCAATTTACAAATATAAGCCTAAACTCCACAATTGCTTTCATCTCTCTCGTTGTCATTAAAGCATAAAGCAAAGAGGATTTTTTCCCAACTTCTAATTTTTGTACTTTTACATGATAATTCACCTTATTGATTAATGAATCAAATTATCTTAATTAATTAATTTTCTTTTCCCTTCCGTCATTTCATATCTAATTAATTAGGTAACTGTTGAATAGTATTTATATACATAATAATTAAAACAAAGAAATAATTATAACTATCCTTGTGCACATTTGACCCATCAAACAAAGTGAATTAAAAAATTTGATTCCACTTGTTCATTGATAGTATTGGCATGCAATTTCCTTGAAAAGTCTTGAAAAAGAGGATTACTCACACACCAATAAGGATTCTAATTTGTAACGTTCCTATCCAAATCATCTTCATTGAATAAGACGTTGTGGCATACATTAATTGGATGTATCTCATCATCTTTCTTATCAGGATGCCAACAACCTTGGTTTGTATTTATCCTTGGGTGTATCTAAATGCCATGAGTTATGAATTCTACTTGCATGTGGCTTCATTGCACAAGTAATAGTAAGTGCTACATAACAGTACAAAATAAACTTATGCATATGGAAATGAAATGACCCCATTTAGTTAGAAAATCAATATTTATCTGGCTTTCACTATTAAGTGATAGCTGGTTTGGCATTAAACAATAGCTAGAAATTGTTTTTACCAGAACTTAACAGTGCTAGCACAAGTCTGTGTTGTTTTTTGGCTTAGTATTGACAAGTTGCCATGGTCTATTTACACTTTTTTAGGCGCTTAAGCAAATATGGGATCTATTCCATTGATTGCTCTTAAAGAGCTTATGCCACCATTGCAATAACAGAATTACACTAGTGCATGCATATGCAAAAAATGTTCTATATTATAGGGTTCACAAATAACAATAAGTATTTAAAAATTATAAAATGCAATTTGCATTTTAAGAAACAAAAGTTCTTACTTGGGTTGTTTCTCGTTGAAATGAATCTACATAACAATTCTGTTTTGTTTTTATGAATAGCATAGTATATGTCACTCACTGTACTCATTTGTCTAAATTGTCCTTGTAACAGGGATCAATGCTTTCAACTGTATTTAAACAATCACGCACAAACTGCAATGTGAGGTTAGCATACTAACCTTCTCCCTTTTAAAAAAAAAAAAAACAATGCAAAGTTTTCCAAATATGCGCTTCTAGGAAGATTTCCCATGGTTGTAGATGAAATAGTGTATGTTTCTACAGTTTGCTCACTTCTCAATTTTGTCATTGTACTAGGGAAAATTACTTGTGCCTATAATAACAGCCACAATTTGTACATTCCTACAAGTATACTTGATCGTTCGATAGCAAATTGCAACGTCAGTTTTCCAAATTGTCTTTCTGCTTTTCTTGAAATGCAATTGTAATTCGTCAATATAATAACTGCATAAAGTTCTTTTCCATGTATTCATTTTGTCATCTTGTATTCCTCATTTCTTTGAACATAAATGATTTAGAAGGCTGCTTCCACATATACAAACAGGAAAACGCATTTTCCACAATTGCAATAGTAATTTGTCTTCGGACAATAGAATAGGTTTTGCTTATGTGTTAATTAGTTATAGTTCCTCTATACAATATCCATAGAATAGAATGAACTGCTAGCATGCAATTTTTAAACCCTATTTGCAGTTTCAAATAGCCTATAGAGTCATAAGTCTTTGTTTTATGTCAACTGGTTTTTACCTATATGCATTTAAGGCAATTTTTTTCATAAGACTACTTATATCTATGGCAAGTTGCTATGCAGTGTGCAAGTGAACGTATGTTTAATCTTCCTGTATTGCAAACAAAAGCCCACAAAGTTAATTTCAAAAGCTGACATGGCACATGAGTACAATGAATGATGTACTACGTTACTCATAGACATGACGCAATATTTTTCCATGGTCTTGTTTACATGCAAAATGGCATTAACCACAATTTTTTTTTGCTCACATTGCCAATTTCACTGTGTGCTTTAAACTTCTAAAGTAAGAGAAAACTGAGGAAATAAACTATTTATTGCCTCAAGTAACTCGTTTCTGGTTCTGGACACTGTAACTATAACAAAGTCTGCTCAATCGCTGTAAACTCTCTTAGAACAAAGACTTGTAGAATAGAAAAACAATTTGCGCAAAGTAATAGTCATGCTTAACAGCTGACTTAAGTCTATAACAAATGAACAAAGCAACCTGGCTATACATGTCCACCAAGCCATTCCAACAGTTTCTCATCCACCCACATGCTATTTAATGCGCTTTCTTTGCATTTATCCACTGTGCGCCTGCACCTCTGAGTTTCAATCTCTTTTTAAAATTATTTAATCAATCTATGCCTTCACTTTTGCTTAATGGACCTATGCCTTTGCATTTTCCTCAAATTTTAAAAACGCGAATGATTTTAAAAGCTATTCCCACAAATAAGAAAAGCCATAGATCTTCTTTGATCAAACAATGCTTTTGCATTCCCCTGATTTTCTTTAAACATAAATGATTTGTGAAACTATTCTCTACATGCCACTTAATTCATGTTTATCTGAATAGCTTTTAAAATCATTTGTTCTTTGAAAAAAATCAGTCGCTTAGAAGTACATAGAAACAAAGGAATCCAATTACACAAAACATTTAAATACCATAGACTGAGATTGACAATGTGAGCAAAAAAGATTCTTGTTGGCCGTTTGTTGCATGTAAACAAAGCTACCTGAAAATATTGTTTTGTGTATGTGGCATTGAAAGTATACATCATGCATTGTACTCATTTATCCACTTTGTCAATGTAACAGGAATAAGTACATACAATCCTGCTGGGGGACAATGGATAACAAGGTCAAGTTGAAGAATTAATACTATTTTCCCCTTGTGCTTCTATTAAATTGTTTGTTGTGTGGTATGTTACGTAGGCTTTTGCTACTACTCAAGATCCATTTTCCAACATATATAGAGATTAACTTCCAAGATGCTCGACAACATGATTAATACTATAGAATGCTATTGAGTAAAAGCACATAGGCGACGATGTAAATAACTATAGATTTTGTAATCTAGATGATAGCGTTTGATGCTATTCATACACAACATTTGCTATTCTCAAACACATTAGGATACATGAGAAACAAAGAAAATGATAGACGTTGACACCTATGAATTAACAAAGCGCCCCCAAATATCAAACATTGACTACGCGCTTAAGGGCGAGGGACTTTGCAGATTGAGTGCTTTGGCATACAATGTTGGTGATTGTTTGTTTGACTCATTACAACTATTGCTTAACAATCGTTACACATCAATTCAACTACGAAACAGAGCTATAGATTACTTCTTGAATTGCCTTCAAAACAAGGACAAAGAAGCAATAAAATCATACAACTATGAACTAGACCCTGATACTCTATATACATTGCACAAAGTACATGATCCGCAAACATATTTCCACAGAATGCGATTATCTGCAAAGCCACAAGAAGATTGCACTGAAAGTGGATTGTGGGGTGACCTATTTTGCATTCACTGGATATCCAAATGGTTGAATATACAAATATCCCTTTGGTCAAGAACAACAACAAGAAGGTACTTACAGTTCAATAGTTCTGATTACACAGAATCAGTCTCTATACTATTTCATGACATGAATTCTTTAAGTGGACACTTTGAACCATTGTTAAAAATTGAAACACAAAACGTAACTTCAAAACAGCCCATAGGTTCACATGAAATAAAAAAACTGTGCACAAAGTATCCTCGAATATCAAACATTGACAATGTCCTTAGAGCTGAAGGCCTTTGTAGATTAAGCACATTTGCATACAATGTTGGCGATTGTTTGTTTGACTCGCTTCAAGTACTACTTAACAACCAGTACACCTCAACTCAATTACGCAATGGAGCTATAGATTATTTCCTAACTTGCTTTCAAAAAAAGGACAAAGAAGCAATTAAATCATATAACAATGAACTAAATCCTAATACTCTATATACATTGCACAAAGTACATGATCAAGAAACATACTTCCGCAAAATGCGATTGTCTGCAAGCCCATGCAGAGACCATAGTGAATGTGGATTATGGGGTGACTTGTTCTGCATTCACTGGATATCCAAATGGTTAAAAATACAAATAAGCCTTTGGTCATTGACAACATCAAGAAAGTACTTAGATTTCAATGATTCTGGATATACAAAATTAGTCTCTATACTGTTCCATGATACAAACCCTCTGGCTGGACATTTTGAGCCGCTCCTAAGAATCAAAGCCCAAAATCTAACTCGCCAATGCTCAACAAGCTTACTCCAACTTAAAAAGTTGATCAGAAATCATCCACAATACAAAATTACTTACTTGACCAAGACACATGCTTTGCCTAAAAACAAGAAAATTTGATACCATTTGTCACAGCAAACAATTTTAAACATAAATCAACAATAAGACTTAATCACCTGAAGAATTGATTAGAAAAGAAAAACAAAAAGAAAGTGTACCTAGCAGCCCAAAGGAAAAAAAAACATTGACACCAATAGAAATTTATAAAACAACAATACAAGATACACCAAAATACCCATGTGCAATTTGCCAAGTGCTCTGTTTGAACAAGGACATCAGGATATTCAAAGAAAAATAAAAACAACTATACTGTAAGCTACTACAATCAGATTCCTTACCATTCACAGATTTCATATGCCATGTATGCTATTTTGCATTGAAACAGTCCACTATTCCAAAGTATGCTACGCCACAGAAAATAAGAACTAATAGACCATTGTGCTATGTGCAAAATTTAACTCAGCTAGAAGAATGACTTGTGTCACTTAGAATTGCATTTGCACAGATTTGGGAACTAGGGTTCATAAGGTCTCAAATAGGCCTAACAGGTTCTATTATAAATGTCCCTATTGACATGAACATTGTACAAAGAGCATTACCACAATCAATTAACAACACACAAACAATTGTTATTTCATTGAAAAGGCACTTGAAATACAAAAATGCATTTCAAAAAGGCATGGTGCACCCAACTGTCATCATGCAAGCTTTGACTCAATTAACAAGGACACCATTATACAAAATGCACGAAGTCCACATAAACCAAGATTGGCAAGAAGTTCTCCAATGCACTGAAGAAAACGAAGACAATAGTCCACAAAATACAAGTGAAACAGAATCAGATAATGAAATGGAAAATGAAAACCCATCAGAAACATTGATACATGGATTTACTGAGTCTAGAAGTATCCATAACATGGAAGACAAGATTATTGAAATTGCACCAGCAGAGCACAAGTATCCAATTGGAATATTTAAGGACATTTATGCTGAAGAAATGAATTTTCCAACTTTATTCTTTGGCAAACCACGTGATAATGACATTGTAAAAAACTTTACGTCTCAAAAATGGTCGTTAGGGCTCTGGTCCAAAGACAATTTGCATATCATGGCAAACATTATTTTCAAAGCTGTCAGATGTCTAACAAAGTACTGTCTACAATGACAATAAGAATCCGCAAGGGCCAGTTAAAAGGGTGAAATCTATTTGCGAAAGACGTTAAACACAAACCAAACCTAGAAAAAATTCTTAAATCGGATATTGGATATGTTGATTTCAAAAGAATAAGAATCTCTCCATACTATTCACAACAACTTAAGAAAAATGTATTTGCTATGATTCGACAACTAGGACCACCGACATTTTTCATCACTTTCACTAGTGCTGAGCAAAATTGGGATCCAATAATTCAAACATTACAAGAGCTGCACAATCTACACCAATCAGCACAAAACCGTCAAGAATCTAATGACCCAACACACATTGACAAACTTGAACTAATCAAGAAAGATCCTATCACTTGTGCACGTTACTATAAACATAGAATCAATGCAATAAAAAAATTAATACTTATAGATGACTCTCTCTTTGGAAATGTCATTGATTACTTCTTAGTCACTGAGTTCCAAAATTGAGGAAATGAACATGATCATTTCCTCATATGGGTTAAAATTTCACCAATCTACACAGAAAATAACAACATGGACATCATAGCTTTTGTTGATAAGTATATTACTTGCGACACCAAAAATTTGGAACCTCCTTTGGCAATGCTACACAAACACCATCATACAAAGAAATGCAAGAGATCAAGAAAACAACTTTGTAGATACAATTTTCCTTTCCTGATGCAAAGTCAACTATACTTTTAAGCCTCAGGCAGGCGATAACTGCAAATGCCGCGACGTCACCAAAACTCAAAAGCAAACCTGGCCCAAACATTCTTTTCAAATGTTCTTAAAGAATTAAACAGCGACAATGAATACATTGAAGCTTTGGGCTCAACATTAAGCAGTCTCGGCACTGCTAAAAGCCATCACAAATATGGAACAATAGTTTTCAAGGAAAATTCGAGATCTTTGGAAAGCTATCTGATGCACAATTTATCACGAATACATGTATTTACACAATGTATTGTAGCTCATACATTGCAAAAGTAGACAAGTCAATGACATATGCATTCAAAAGAATACGTACAGACCACAAGCAAAACAATATTGATGCAATACGAATGGTAAGTAAACTTGGAAATGCCATGCTTAACTTGCAACAAATGTCATCACAACAAGCTGCACATATTGTTTTGTCATTGCCATTAAATTACAGTTCAAGAAAATGTATATTCATTAATACACGATCTGACAATGATCACACATTTATACTCAAATCTGTTAAACAATTGAGCAATGAGCCAGATGAATCAGAAAACGTTCTTGCAAAATCTATTATAGACTACTATTTAAAACGTCCTGAAACAATGGTGGACATATGTCTTGCAGAATTTGTTTCAAGATACAACAAATACACTACAATTGAACCAAAGGCCAAACCCAATGTGGTACGGTTTATCAATTTCAACAAACACTTTGATATAGAGAATCATTGTAGAGAGCAATTGGTTCTCTATGTTCCATTTACCATTAATGAGCATACACTCAAACAAAACTTTGATTCTTGGGAACATGCATACATGTACCATGGACAAACCATTCAAACAAACAGTGCAAAGTTCATCCACAGCACAAACTCTGCATGGGGTGACATTGACAAAGCTATAAATGATCTTCAGTCTCTTGAAGATGAAAAGCTCATTGACCTACCAATGCAAGCAAAGCTTTGCCAAAAAGAACTATATGACATACAAACAGACCTTCCAAACATAGGTCATTCTAACCCAAATACCATGTATTCCAATGGATTTGAAATTACAAAGCACCCACAGATTATAGATAACAATGAATACTACAAGTTAAGATGAATGTTAAATAAAGAACAACAAGCAATTGTTAAAGATGTTCTCATAAAAAAGATGAAAATTTCACAAAAGCCATTGCACTTGTTTTTGACTGGGGGAGCTGGAACAAGAAAGACTTTTACAGCAAAGGCCATCTACCAAGCTCTCATTTGCATGTATAGCAATTCTGTTGACAATAATCCAGACAAACCCAAGGGCTTATTAACTGCATATACAGGTAAAGCAACATATAACATAGGGGGATTCACATTACATTCAACATTTCACATACCTTTTAATACATCAGAATTCCTGCCACTGAACACTGAAGTGCTTGACACTATGTCAAAGCACTATGATCAATTGCCCATACTTCTTATAGACGAGATATCATTAGTTGGCTCAACATTCCTACGGTATATTGATAGAAGACTACGAGACATAATGCAAATGCCTACAACATACTTTGGAAACCTTGATACCATATTTTGTGGTGACCTTTACTAGGCACAACCTGTCCTTGACTCTGTGGTTTTTGAAAATAGGCCTACTCCAATTGAATTAATGCCTTATAGTTTCTGGAAAGACCACATAAAATGCTATTCATTGGTGACTACCATGAGACAAAAAGATGAAATATTTATTTCAATCCTTAATAGACTACGAGTAGGCATTCAGACAACTCATGACATAGACTATATCAACAAAATTTGCTTTCGTCCTATACCATTAGATCCATTGCTTCCACACCTTTTCTATAGGAGAATAGACGTTCAAGCACATAACAACAAAATGCTATCAATCATTCCAACCCAAATGATAGTGCTAGATGCAATAGATGAACTTCACAGGACCTTAATGCAATACGAGTATACAGTCACACAACGACACTCCCATCACAAATATGCTTGAAACCAAACATTCTTGTTGAGCTTTATGCAGGCAATTACAATGTTCAAGATGGCCTCGTCAATGGTTCAGATGGAATTTTTAAAGCATACAACACAAAACAAAATTGATATTGTCTGGATTAAATTTAATGACCCATCAATTGGACATCACCAGCGCACAAAACTAGCACAATGCTATTCTACTACCATTGACAAAGACTGGGTGCCTATACAACGCATTGCTAGGCCAATCCAAAAAATAACAACAAACAAGAAAATTACAATTAGAAAACAATTCCTAGTACAAGTAGCATGTGCACGAACCATACATCGATCCCAAGGATTAACAATGGAGGCCTTGGCTTTTGATCCCACAGGCATTAGACAGCATGGACTAACCTATACAGCTCTGTCACGAACAAAATTAGTAGAATCATTATTTTTGTTACAACCTTTAACTACAAAAAACTTCAAAGTTAAAGACAAAATACAACTAGAAATGTCTCGTCTTCAGACATGTGCACAATGGCAACTTGATAATCTAAACACATGGTCAAAAAACAAATCACATATGCTCCTATGTACATTGAACACTCGTAGCTTGAAAGCACATGTAGAAGACATTGTCAATGACTATGGCATAATGCAATCTGATATCTTGTGTCTCCAAGAAACACATATGCATTCCTTTGAGCTAAATACCTTGCTGTAGTATTTTGATAGCTTCTCTGTACATAGCATACATGGCATAGCAACTTTAACCAAGAAACATTTACTCCTGTCAAAAACAACACAACATGAAACCTCAAATATTGAAGCCATCACATCAACAGTAATGCTATCTAACAATGAACTCAATGTTTGTAATATTTATGCAAGACCTGCAACTGCCATAGATGAAGTCATCGCAATCTTGCAAATAATTATTGCACAAAAGCAAATTTTAGCAAAAACAAAAGCAAAAAAATACTTCACAGTTATATGCAGCAGAACAATATACAATTTATGTTGAACCAACAACACAGCATGGGCAACTCAGTCATTGATCACATTTGGTCCAACACGACTACAAATATATGCTCTATCTATAAATCAGAAGCATATTGGACTGATCACAATCCAATTTTCCTAAACTTGCATGTTCCCCAATAGACAAATTCAACTTTATAGAACTTATAGCCTTATATCACCTTTATGCATTGCAATGTCTTTTTCAATGCTATATTCATTATTTGCAGGAGATCTATGGATGAAACTAAAAGACAGTCAAAGCAAATACAAACCACACAAGAAGAATCAACACAACGGTAAAGCACTCATAGTATTATTCCTTCATACTCATTCACCCAAATCATAAATATTCAAATAACATTGTTCCAATTCTTTGCAGGACACCAAAAGATGTATCAAAAAGACAAGCAAAACAAGTGCAAATTGCACAGGAAGAGTCAGCACAACGGTAAAGTGCTTGGTTCTTCATTGTACCGCCATTTGCCCGGCTTGCTAATATTAAATTAGCATTCAATTGACATTATCCTTGTTCCTTGTAGGACAAGAGTCAAGAAACCTAGGATTGTTTCAATCGAACAGCTAAATGCAAAAAGAGCTGGAGACACCTTCCAAGGTGATGTGCTTGTTGTCTACAAAGCAACATTGGATAAGGCCAACAAAACACGGGAAATGCTACGTGATGATCTAATAGATCATAAAGCAGAAATGACAATCACATTAAATGTTAGTGGGAACCTTGTGTATCAACATGAGCCTAAAATAGTCCCAGGGTTAGCTATTTCAATCTCAGATTTTCAAGTTGCACCTAGGACAGATTATGACAGAGGTAACTGTGATTGCATTTTGATTTTAACAGACATAAGCACCACTGAAAACATCCCCCGCCTCTGTAAGAGTACAAATTCATTCCAAGTACGACTATCATCCAATTGCTAACAACTGTAAATGAGTACCTAGCTGGCACAATAGCTGCGCTAGTAGTTGGTGCCAGGAAAATGGGTGCCCAATTTGCAGTTGACATCAAAGATGGCCACACTGACATAGCAGAGCACAGGTATTTCGGTCTACAGAACTTTTACCTCTTCTTTCAGTTTCAACCTTTTTATGTTCTACAGTGGTCTCTATAACAATTTCGTAACAAAATCTAATTCTCTCATTGAATTGCAGCTGCTATTACGGTCAACATATGAGCAACAATACTTTGCACTCGAAGACCAATTGCATACAAATAAAACACTTGCAATGCTTTTCAAGAATGTTGTAAGAAAAACAGATCAAAAGAACACATTTCACACATGTCGATCAACATTCATCTGTAACTTGAATGACAAAAGAAGCTTGGAAAAACTCAATAGCCTACTACATTCAACTTTCAAGGTAACAACATTCATTTTTCAAAAAACTAGTGCATCCAAACTTGTATTTTTGTCTCCTCTAACAATTTTGAACCATATTCTATAGGTTTCTGGTACTCTAAAAGCAGCAAATGCATTTTCCAATCCATTTCATGCATGCTGTCCAAAATGCAAATTCAAATTCGCTGCTTATGGCACACTCCAAGAAAAAACTGCTCACTGTAAACAGTGCAACCAACAAGTCAATTATACATTCTGTTTACAACTTAAAACTACCATAACAACTTATGACAATCAAACAATTCAGTCTTCAATTGACCAGGTCACCATGCACCGTCTATTGCCCACACTGCAAAGGCTCAGTTATGAAGACTATATCAAGGACAAGTCAGCAGTGATATTCATCCTACGGGACTTCAGTGCTGAAGGACATTTTAGCCTTGACCAAAACAATGCCATTGTTGAGGCCATTTGCATTGACAAATAGACAGGAAACATCACCATAAGGTAATAAAGTCATTCATATGTAAAATTTTTCTCTTGTGAACCAACACCTCAAATCACTATCCATACAAACTATGTTTCTAATCCATAGCATTTTGTTGGCTTTACAAGAAACTAGGAATACAGGAGTACAGATTTACATTGTTCAGACTTTTACTTTTTCGCCTTTCCATGCTCCAAGACATTTCACTGGTTTTCACATGTTAAAGACATCTTTGGTTTTAAAATACTCTATTGCTATTATACATTTAGACACTTCTATAGGTTACTATGTTAAAGCCTTCTCGAATATGGACATCTGAAACTCTAATTTTGTTTTTGCACCTACGAAGACAATGGTTCTCTATGTACGTCCGACATATATGTTCAATAATTATTACCCCTCTATGCATAATGCCATTCAAACTATATAGTTTAAATGTTTCCTTTTGCATTCTGTCCTTCCTAGCTTTTCCAATATTTGCTCTCTGATTCTTACGTTTTCAAGAGTTTATGGTGACCAAGTAGAAGTTGTTATGGTTGCACACTCTAGACCCATTAACAAGTTACTTGAGACAATAAATAGTTATTTTCCTCTGGCTTTTTTCATTTTATGCTATTAATGCAACCAAGTCTCGACCCTGCTTTTATGCATTGTACTTTATAGTCACTTTTCCATCACGCATTCTAATGTATAAAGTGCACTCCTGTATACACAAATCCATATGTTGCTTTCGCTGCATATATGCATATTTACATGTATATATGCCTCTATGTCCATATGCACATATGCACATATTCATGTATGCATGTATTCATCTAAGCTTCTACGTATCCCTGTATGCAACTCCGTATACATGCGTCCATGTATTTATGGATGTGCCACTCTAGCCTTGTACCAATTTATTATGTTCTATGGATATCACATATAGTAACACTAATTAGCTCTTTCACCGTAGATAGCAGTTGTTTTCATAAATGCCAAATCGAGCTTATATGTATCAAGATACATATATACTCACACTAAAAACTACTGAATTATGATCTCTATTGTTCCATTTTCGTAGACATTTTACTATTGCAATCAAATGTATAAAGCATTCATGTCCAAAGAAATTAGATATAGGAATGGCAATATGTTACACAACCTTGTCTTATGCCTTTATAGCAGTTTTTTCATTGCATTTCAAGAAAACCAGAAACTAGAATTCTATTCATATTATTTCATCTATGGCATTTACAGCTTTTCCAATAATTATTACAAGCATAGAGTTCACTATTGAATAGTTCTATTGTTCATGTCATGGCTTCAACATTGTTCATGTCAAATTGCATTGTCTGACAAAGTTAACATGCGAAAACCAAAGTGTCCATTGTGAACACTTATTGCATTCCATGGGACCACATTTCTTTGAGGAGTTTTTTTGAACAATTTGCTTCCCTTGTATATGCTTCCATATTTTGCATATGTGCCTATGAGCACATTAACTATAACAGTTCACAAAATTCCTTTATCCTGTATGCTTTCATCATAGCGAAAAAGCTCAAAGCAATTGCAGAATCTAGGTTTTGAGAACTCAGGCTTACAAAACACAAAAAAACACACACACAAAGTAATAAAGATGCATAGCAAGTGGCTTAACTCTATATTAAATGACCAAAGTACCCTGTCCATGCATGGTCACCAAGCCACTCCAGTGCATTCACCTCTAGCCAGATGCCATTTAATGCATTTAATTTGCATTCATGCATTGCGCTCACATTTCCTGATATTCTAATGCATTTAATCTGTATTCATGGATTACGTACCTCTAGCCACCAACTTTCAAACTATGCCTTTGCTTAAATTTATTTAATCAATTTATGCGTTCGCATTTTCCCGAGTTTTTAAAACGAAAATGATTTATAGAGCTACTCAGCGAATAGAAAAATAGATATATGCTAATTTTCCAATATATAAAATAGCTCTCCAAATGCAAACTGTACAAAAAAATAAGTAATATGTTAAATGGCGAAATGTGATTGGCCAATGCTGCCGGTTAAAAGCATTCTGGGCAAATGCATAGGAAAATTAAAAATGGGTTCACAGGAAAGAGCTTTTGATTCTGAATCCATATGCATACTTTGATTCAAACTAGTGGCTGAAGGTACATAATCCACTGATGCAAACTCAATGCATTGAATGGCATCTGACTAAAGGGAACCTTGTTTGCATTGCTAGTTACTCTTTGAATATATAACAAGGTTCAAGGAAAAAACTCTCATTATCGCACATGTTGACATAATTTTGGTTCCAAACCTCTCTTTATGAGACCGCTTTGCAGTAATCAAAAATATACAAACTTTACAAGGCTCACATGCAACCATGCATCTTGCCCAGAGATACACATATACATGCATCCATGTGTACTGCAATACATGCATCTATGTACACATGCAGCTATGGATATATGTATCTATGCAACTTCATATGCAATCCATGGATATTTCCATACATGTATATTTAAGCATTTATGTATCCAGCTATGCATCTATCTATCTATCCATGCAACTATGTTTCTATGTATTCTTCTACCTATAGATGCATCCACGCATATATGTATCTGTGTTTCTATGTGCAAATGTATACAGGCATCTATCCATATATGTGTCAATGTATCTATGAATACATCTATCCATAGATACATGTATCTACGCATCTATGGATACCATGATAGATGTCCACATCCATGTATCTATGGATACATGTATCAAGTAGCTCAGTTCCAGGTCTTGACTCTGCAACAACAACATCTCCTGTGACTACACAGATCTGCAGAATAACAAAAAATGAAACGCTCAAAGTAATCACAATGCATCTCTAGTCACTTAAATCTATATCACATGATAAATACACATTCTGTTTAATGCATTCACTTTGAAACACAATCAAGAAAACAACTAAATACCACTTTCCAAATAAAAGAAACAACTTTGGAAACATCAACTTCCAGAATTAAATACCTATATGCACAAAGTGATCATATTACCCTAACTAGATGACTATGAACCACATGTTACCTACGCAATCTAAAATATAAAGATACATACCATCCTTATGCACCTATGCACAAATACATACTGTCTAACATATATACATAATTACATGTACACATATATACATGCAAACCTGTATGCATGGATGCATACAAAGACTATGTTTCATGGGATTATTAAAGACTTCACTTGCTTTCTATATGGTACCATACTTTGCATGTGTGCCTATGAGGACAATAATCACAATATTTGACAATATTCCGCTATGCTTTATGACAGCTCATTGGTTCCAAAGCTCTCTTTATAGGACAGTTGTGCATTGCCTCCAAGACTCAGATGAATCCTTGGTATTTCAAGGAAAGATTCGATTGGATAACACTAAAAATGCTCTAAACTATGCTTTTATAATCAAAGTATCCAAATGCATTGCAGCAATGCAAAACCCAACTTCCATTTAAGATGTACAATGAAAGTAAATAGAACGAAAAATGCATTTGCTTCAAAGTTTGTAAAGCAATTTGAACAGATTGTCTAGCCATTGTCCAAAATATGGTTTTCTATCAGCATAGTCCTTGAACCTTCTTTAGGTCTGACTGCTACTTTGTTAATTCACTTTGATTGAAAGGTTAAAAATGTGAAATGTTGCCAAGGATAATTATACTTATTTATCTCTTTTAATTGTTATATATTCAAAGACTAATTAGCAATCCAAACAGCCTCCCCTTTAGTCAGATGCAATTCAATGCATTAATTTTGTATCAATGAATTATGTACTTTCAGCCACTAGTTTTAATCAAAGTATGCATATGGATTCAGAATCAAACTCTCAAAATAAATGCATATATAAATGTGTCTTTTTCTTCATTTCATTATGTATCTATGTATCCATAGATGCAATCATGCATATATCGATTTATGCATATATCTTGCCATCTCTTCATGCATCTGTCTATATATGTATGGTTGTATCTATGGGTACATGTATACCTCCATTTATGTATATATGCACCTATGAATTGCATACACACATCCATGTATATATGCATCTATCGATATCTTGCATGGATACATGTATATATGCATCTATGAACTCATGCACCCATGTATATATGACAACTCATTGGTTCCAAAGCTCTCTTTATAGCACAGCTGTGCATTGCCTCCAAGACTCAGATGAATCCTTGGTATTTCAAGGAAAGATTCGAATGGATAACACTTAAAATGATCTCAACTATGATTTTATAATCAAAGTATACAAATACATTGCAGCAATGTGAAACTCGACTTCCATTTAAGATGTACAATGAAAGTAAACAGAAGCAAAAATGCAATTGCTTCAAAGTTTCTAAAGCAATTTCAACAGGTTGTCTAGCCATTGTCCAAAATATGGTTTTCTATCAGCATAGTCCTTGAACTTTCTTTAGGTTTGACTGCTACTTTGTTAATTGACTTTGATCGAAAGGTCAAAATGTGAAATGTCGCCAAGGATACTTATACTTATTTATCTCTTTTAATTGTTATATATTCAAAGACTGATTAGCAATCCAAACAGTCTCCCCTTTAGTCAGATGCCATTCAATGCATTAATTTTGTATGAATGAATTATGTACCTTCAGCCACTAGTTTTAATCAAAGTATGCATATGGATTCAGAATCAAACTCCCAAAATAAATTCATATATAAATGTGTCTTTTCCTCCATTTCATTATGTATCTATGTATCCATAGATGCAACCATGCATATATCGATTTATGCATATCTTGCCATCTTTGCATGCATATGTCTATATATGTATGATTGTATCTATGGGTGCATGTATACATTGAATTATGCATATATGCACCTATGAATTGCATACACACATCCATCTATATATGCATCTATAGATATTTTGCATGGATACATGTAAATATGCATGTATGGACTCAAGCGCCCATGTATTTGTCTTTGTCTTTGGCCATCTGCACATGCGTATATGCATATTTCTACACATCCATGTATCTGTACACCTCTCTCTATAACATATCTATCTTTGTCTGCATACGTGTGTCTATGCAGCCATGTATGCATGTGTATACACTACTCTTCCTTAGAACACAAGCATCTACAACAGAATACAGAGTCCACAAAGCAGCTGCGATCGATTGCAACTGGCTTAAATCTATATTAAATGGCCAAAATATCCTAGCCACCCATGGCCGCCAAGCAATTCCAGCGCCTTCCCCACCAGCCACATGCCATTTCATGCATTTGCTTCAATTATTTTGACCTCTCCATGTGTTCGCATTTTCTTGATATTTCAATGCATTTAATTTGCACTCATGGATTACGTATCTCTACTCGCCAGTTTTATAAACTATGCCTTTGCTTAAATTTATTTAATCAATCTATGCGATCGCATTTCACTGATTTTCAATAACAACAATGATTTATAAAGCTATTCTGATAAATAGAAACAGATAAATGCTAATTTTCCAATATTAATTTATCAGAATAATGCTAGTTTTCCAATATAACAAAATTAAAAGTTATATGTTGACATACATTTATGCATATTGTCCATACATGCATATACGCATATATGCCTTCATCCATATTTGCATGTGTATATGAATACATCCTTCCATGTAACATATGCATTTGTATCTATATGCAAATATGCATGCATCCATGTATAAATGTGTTCATATCCCCATCTATCCATGTAGTTCTGTTTTCAGTGTATACATGTGTCTGTTGATGCATCCATGCATATATTTGTGAATAGCTCTACGTATTTCTCTCTCCATGTATTTAATGTTCTCCACTATATCAACATTTGCATGTTTTCAGTTTTATGATCTTCCATATTTTTTTTTTCATAGTATATGCATAAGAACTTCCACTTTGTCTTCTATTTTGACTCTTCTATCCATAAATATCATTATATTTTTATATCTATTCTTCTATTGTCGCATTTCGAGGAAGCTCAAGGATCTTAGTACCTTGTTCAGTATGAAGGAGAGTAAGAAATGCAACATGGGTCTTTTTTCTGTGTTTATATTGACGGACTCAGCCCTATGATGATTTTTAAAAGCATAACCAATACCAAACTAGACATTCTTCCACCCTTTGTTTGAAGAAATAATCACTTCATACCCTATTGATTCCATTCATTTCCATTTCCACCCTTGCACGTCCTTTCTTCTCAAACAAAATACATTTCAAAATCCATTTATTTGCTTGTGTTGCATCATACCAATGTGTTGCATTCCTTTTTTCATTAAATCTAGCTCTCTCATTGAAATTTTCATTTCTTGCATTTAATTTTAAGCATATAACTAAAAAATGATAAATTCATACCATTTACATTCCATTCATTCTCATATCCACCCTCCCATATCCTTGCCTCCCATATCAAATACTTTTCATAACTTATTCATACACCTTATTTGCATCTCACCATTCTCTCAATTCGCTCTCTTTGTTGCACTCGCATAACTCATTCTTGTTTTTAACCCTTACATATCTTTATCTATCTACACCTCAAATATACCTTCATCCATCACAACAAAATTCACACCATACCAAACAAAGAAAAAGATGAAAATATCAAGGTTATGCAAATAAACACTGAGGGCTTCGAAAATAACACTCATAACATAGAATTGTATTCAAGAGTTATTTTCAAAATGTCTTTTCTAAACCTTGTTTATTACAGATCCCTAAAAGCGCGTATAACAGTTTCTTTAAGCCTATAATGTGTAATCAGATTTAACAAATATTTACATGTATCCATGCATTCAAATGCATCATTAGATATCCTTTATACACTTGTTCAAAAAACAATAATGTATATGTTTCAAATGCAAATTGTTCCTGAAATTTGTCGCTTTATGCACACATGCATTTATAGATTGTTCTTTATGTACCAAATTACATGGACACATCTATACATCCATGCATGCATAAATGTTTACATGGATCCATATATTTATGCATTCCTTCTATATATGCATTGCTGTTATATAGTTTGTTTTCCTTGTTTTTCTTTCGCTTACTACTGCAAATGCTAGTTGAGCCTCAATGTGCTTTGACAAATTTGTATTTCTACTTGATTTTAGTGTTTTCCATTCAAATTTCTCGTTCACATGTCATGTATGCTTTTCACTCTTCTTTGCATTGTGTGCACATGGATACATGTATACATGCATGCATGTATGCATAGATGCCTCAAGCATTGTTACAAATGTTAAAGATTATTTGCATTTAATACTTGAAACAAAATAATAATACATTTTTGCTTCCTGAATAAGATCATAAAGGAAATTTGTTACTGCAAATGTAAACATACACCCATGTAAAAGTACAAGTATTCATTGGTGTATCTATCAAAAAGTCTACGTATTTATTCTCTTCATAGTATATGCATAACAACTTTTGCTTTATTTTCTCTTTTGACTCTTGTATCCTTAAATATCATTATATTTTTATATCTATTCTTCTCTTGTCACATTTCGAGGAAGCTCAAGGATCTTGGCACTTTGTTTAGTCCGAAGGAGAGTGAGAAATGGGACATCAGTCTTTCTTTTGTATTTGTATTGAGACACTTAGCCCTATGATGATTTTAAAAAGCATAACCAATAACAAAATAGACATTCTTCCACCCTTTCTTGGAACAAAAGTTCACTTCATACCCTATCGAATCCACTCATTTCCATTTCCACCCGTGCACATCGTTTCTTCTCAAATCAAATACATTTCAAAATCCATTTATATGCTTGCCTTGCATCACACCAATGTCTTGCATTCCTTTTTTCTTTCAATCCAGCTCACTCATTCAAATTTTTATATCTTGCATTTAATTTTAAGCGTAAAACTCGAAAATGATAAATTCATACCATTTACATTCCATTCATTCTCACATCCAGTTTCACATATCCTTGCTTCCCATATCTAATACTTTCCATAAGGCATTCATATACCTTACTTGCATCTCATCATTCTCTCAATTCCTTCTCTTTGTTGCACTTGCATCGCTCATTCTTCTTTACCACCCTTACATATCTTTATCTATTTATAGCTCAAATATACCTTCATCCATCAGAACAAAATTCACACCATACCAAAGGAAAAAATGAAGAAAATATCAAGGTTATGCAATTAAACACTGAGGGCTTTGAAAATAACTATCACAACATAGAGTTGTATTCAAGACTTCCTTTCAAAACATTTTTCCTAAATCTTGTTTATTGCAGATAACTAAGAGCACATATCACAGTTTCTTGGAGGCTAAAATGTATAATCATATTTCATAAATATTTACATGTATCCATGCATTCAAATGCATCGTTGGATATCCTTAATACACTTGGTCAAAAAACAATAATGTATTATTCTTTTGTTTCGATCATAAGTGTTTTTTGTATATCTTTCAAATGCAAATTGTTTCTGACATTTACTAACTTTGTGCACATAGGCATATATAGATTCTTGTTTACTTGCCAACTTACATGGACACATGTACACATCGATGGATGCATAAATGTTTACCTTCATCCATACATTTACGCATTTCTTTGATATATGCATTGCTAATAAATAATTAATTTTCCTTGTTTTCTTTCATTTAATACTGCAAATGGAAATTGAGTCTCATTGTTAACATACAGTTGTATTCAAGAGTTCTTTTCAAAATGTCTTTTCTAAATCATGTTTCTTACAAATTCCTAAAAGTACATATGACAATTCCCCAAAGGCTAAAATGTATATTCAGATTTCACAAATATTTACATGTATCCATGCATTCAAATGCATCATTAGATATACTTTATACACTTGTTCCACAAACACTAATGTATTGCTGCTTTGTTTCAATCAGTAATATTTTTTTAGTTCCTATTTAAGATGCAAATTGTTTCTAACATTTCTAACTTTATGGACGCAGGCATATATAGATTCTTCTTAACATTCCAAATTACATGGACACATATACACATCCATGCATGCATATATGTTTACATGGATCCATATTTTAATGCTTTCCTTTGATATATGCATCCATACTAACTAGTTTATTTCTCTTGTTTTCTTTCATTTAATACTGCAAATGCAACTTTAGTCTCATCATGCTTTTAGGCTTGCTCAGATGCCAAGGATGCTTTTCACTCTTCTATGCATTATGTGCACGTCGAGACATGTATACATGCATCCATGTATACTTAAATGCTTCAAGCATTGTTACAAATGTTTCTCTCTCAATAATTTGGATGCAAAGTGCTACAAACATGTAAATTATTTTACTGTACCTACATTTTATCTTACCTAATAAGATTCTTTATATCTTTTCAAATTATTTTTTCTTTAAAATATATACACAAAAAAAATTCATTCGTACTACATTAACAACATTCAAATCTAATTTATAATAAAATCAATACCTTTGTACTGTTTCATCTAAGAACAAAAAAAATTCATTCGTATTACATTAACAACATTCAAATCTAATTTATAATAAAATCAATACCTTTGTACTGTTTCATCTAAGAATTTATCGTAATATTTATTTCACTTATTGCATTTTAATAAGTTAAATTATTACATTTTATTTTATATATACACAAATTTAATCTTCGGTAATAAGGTTCTTTGTCATATCTTTGCAAATTACTTTTTGTTTATTATATAAACAAAAATATGTTATCGTATTACATAGACATGATTTAAATCTTATTTATAATAAAATCAATAGCTTTATATAATAGTAACCTTCATACTACATTAAAAAAAAGATTGATTAATCTTACAAAAGTTTATACTCAAATGAGCTACCCCTATCAATCTCCCACTTAACACTACTGTTTCTATTAGCACTTGCATATTGTGATATAATAAACTAAAATAACTCACTTCTATTAATTAACATAGCATGTGTTTAACAATAGTACACTAAACATAATTTTGTTTACAAATAGACATAGAAGCAAAAAAAGAGATATGGTAAACTTTGTTTCACCATGCATATAAATATGGGTCATGTAAAGAATGCATTTTCCTTTTTTGCCCGCACACATGTTTTTTGTAAATAGTTGCAAATGATATTTGATGCTTTAGAAATATTCCTACATCAAAACTTTGTTCCAATTAAAATGACTAATGAATTTTTCGAGCAAAAGGTTTTTTTTAAAAAAAAATTAAAAACATTGCACTGGTCATAAATAGTTTATTTCTCATGTTTTCTTTCATTTAATACTGCAAATGCGAGCTGAGTCTCCTCCTGCTTTAAGACTCGTACACATGCCGACGATGCTTCTCACTCTTCTATGCATTATGTGCACATGGATAGATGTATACATACATGTCTCAAGTATTATTGCAAATGTTTCCGATTGTTTGCATTCAATAATTAATACAAATTAATAATGCATTCTTGCTTCCTAATTAAGATCATAAAGAATCTTTCTTCTCACAAATGTATACATACACACATAAAAAAATAAGTATTCATTGGTATATTTATAAAAAAGTCCACGTATACATGGCACCCATAGATACAATTTTACATGCATCCATCCACACATGTTAGCTGTTCACATGTCTCTATGGACCACGTTGCCCACGCACTCTAAAAATTCCATGCATTAGTGCACCATTAAAAATTACTTCGAACTTTTCTAGCTATTTTTAATACATTTATATTCCTATTTGCTATCTAAATACTTTTTCTAACTCATAGCTACATGTCTTTTACCTCTCGGCAGGAATTCGACGCTTGCGTCACTTGTTTTAAAATATGTGAATGAATAAAAGATTTTATGGGCGTCTACTAAACCAAACACTTAAACAGCCGAAAAGTACAACTCCATAACATTATTAAACTCTTTTCAGTGTAGATCTTTTACTATAGATCTTATAAAAAACTTAAATTTCGTTAAGCCATAAATAATACAGTTAAAGCTGTGTACTTTTACTTCTTAATGAAGCGGCTTTTTCCCGCCCGTTAAGACGTGGGCTCCTTGGTTCGTGTTTCCTTGTACAAGTGTATATTGGTTATTCTTGGGAAGAAATAATTACAGAATAGAAACATTCGCATACATGAAATATGATTTAGCGTGAAACCTTTTACTCGGACATTGGTAGGCAGCTTAAGGCCAGTGTTGCCTGAGCTTGATGAGATTCGAACTGGTGACCAGCGAGCAGTTTAACATCGTAGCCATTGGAAAATGGAAGCTACAGGGGAGGATGCTGAAGCTGAATTTGAATCTCAGGTCATCTTAAATAACTTTTACAAATATATGATCTCTTCACTTTGCTCTCCATTTCTTATTAATTTCAAGCAGCTTCTTGGAATTTACGAGATATGGTATGCCTTTGATAATTTTCAAATTGAAAATAAATTTACTTCTATATTGAGGAGCAAATTTAGATAATTCTTTCTTAGCGACTATTTATAGATGCACAGTTAATTACAGAATGCGAATCACACGAGAATTTGTGCATAAATATGGTGAAATAATGACGAGTGTGTAAAAATTCATAGAGAAACATGTCGGAGAAGAATAGTTTATGAAGTAACGTTCTCTGTTAAGGTTAATTAGGAAGAAGAGAGGGCAAAGGAATCCGATGTTTCAATGAAGAGTGCAACAAAGCTCGTTTAAGTTGTCCTCTATGTGAATTCGAAATTGCAAGCGCAATCCTCTATGCTTACGTCCAAGATACTAGGTACAATCAATGTCTCATCAAATGTGAGCCTATCCGGTTATTTGGGACATAATTCTTGAGTGCAGATCAAATAATTGGCAATGTTGTGTTGTAGAAATGAACTACAGCTGAATTGTAATAAAGATAAAGATGGCTATTAGCTCAATGCTTACATAAAAATCCTAAATTCAAGTCTTACATTCAAGTTATTGCCATCAGTTGGACGTTTTACGCAACAAAAATCAATTATACTCAAACAACTGTTTTCTTTGAGCCGGGCCGGCCCGGAACCAAAGCCTATTTCCATTTAGGTCGAAGTGTTTTTTTAAGGCGTATCTTATCCAATGTTCGTAGCTAACTATCAGGAATTTAAAACATCTACGGCACCTATTTCTGATAGAAGCCACAAACGAGCTTTCATTGTGGTCAAATTTGGTGGATGGACAGCATGGGCATATTAGAGGGTTGAGAAAAGTCTAGATAAGCCAGGCGTCCTGGATAATATATCTATGTCAAAGCTCTCAAAAGAGCTAGAAAAGACATGGTTGACTATTATTCAGCGTTAGAAAAAAGATGAGACAACTCGAAATGATAGTGCATCTTGAAGATAGTAACGCAAATTATGTTGGAGCAAGGCGTTGAGGGCTTTGTACTCAGACAATTCGTGTCGTCCAGACAGGTTGTAGCATGTTCTCTCCTCGCGGGGTCTGATATTTGGAGATAATAGTGCATCTTGAAGATACTAACGCAAATTATATTGGAGCAAGGCGTTGAGGGCTTTGTGCTCAGACAATTCGTGTCTTCCAGACAGGTTATAGCATGCTCTCTCCTTGCAGGCTCTGATATTTGGAGTTTAATCAGCCTGTGCAGGGACGTGATTACTCAATATATAAGCTGGTCCAAGTTAGAAATGGCGATTCAGCAGCTTTCTAGGAGGACTTTTGGAATGGTGAGAAGCTTCTATTAAGCTGGGGGTGAAAGATTCCTAACGCTATTTAGGACTTAGGGCCCAGGGGGAAAAAAGATAACCTGCATTACTGCAAAAGCATGTAAGGTAAAAAAATGAATAAGCGTAGCAGATGGTTTGTTAGTTGTGAAGGCTAAATTTTCGAATTAAGAAACTTCTATTCCGAATAGATGTTTCTACTTCAAATTAAGAAACATCTAATTCGAATAGAAGCTTCTAGTATTATTTAGAAACTTCTCATTCGAAAGTTTCCCCGCTTTTATAAATACACCAAAAATGATCTCTCTTGTAGAGATGAAGATTTTATTTTGTATTGGAGCTTCTAATGTAATGATTTACTACTGCAATAAAATTATTGATCCTTGCCTCGTGGTTTTTCCTCCACATTGGAGGTTTTCCACGTAATCTTTGTGTTCTTTGCACTATTCTTATTTTGCTATCTATTTTGTTTTCTTGTGTTTATTTTATTGCTGTTGTTATCATACATACTTTGGTTTAAATTTCATAACAACTGATATCAGAGCCAAGTTGCTGGAAGATTTTGTTTGTGTAGGTTTTTTTTGTTGTTGAGTAGCATGGAGGCTGCAACGAGTGACATGGAGAAGTTAAACGGGGCTAATTTTGCCCTATGGAAATCCCAAATGGAGGATATACTGATTCTGAAGGATCAGTATTTTCCGATCGAAGGAATATCAAAGAAACCCACATCAATGACGGATGAAGATTGGAAAAAGCTGGATACAAAGGCGATTGCAACTATCTGTCAATATTTGGCTAAGAATGTATATTTTAATGTTGTCGGAGAGAAGACAACAACAAAACTATGGAAAAAGCTTCATGATCTATATGAGAAGAACACAACGTCAAATAAAGTCTTTCTGATGAAAAAGTTATACAATCTCAAGATGAAGGAGGGTGCTTCAGTAGCAGAACATTTAAATGAGTTCAACGTAATTACTAGTCAGCTCGCCTCTGTTAGAATCATTTTGGATGATGAGATTAGAGCCATCTTATTAATGTGTTCAATGCCGGACAGTTGGGAGAACCTGATCGTAGCTATTAGTACTTTAGCACCTGGAGGAACTTTGAAATTTGATGATGTTAGTAGCAATTTAATGAATGAGGAGTTGCGGCACAAATCAATGACAGAAAACCGAGGAGAAGCCTTAACCCTAGTTGATCGCAGTAGAAAATTTGAGATCGAAATCAAGAAGAGGCAGAATCACCTGTTATCATTGCGGCAAATTGGGACACATGAAAAGAGAATGTCGAGTCTGGAAGTGAGAACAAAAGGAACAAAAATCAGCTAGTGCAAATGAAGAAACTATTGTTGTTGCATCAGATGGTGAGGTATTAATTACTGTTTCATATGAGGATGCATGCCTTTGTACTTCTAACCATGATATTGATTGGATTTTAGATTCTGGAACCTTCTACCATGGTACCCCAAGTAGAGAAAATTTTATTTCTTATAAATTTGGTAATTTGGGTAAGGTTTGCTTGGGTAATAATAATTTATGTAGTATTGAGGGAGTGGGAGATGTTTTAATAAAAACGGAAGATGGTTGTAGTTTATTGCTTAAACAAGTTAGGCATGTACTAGAGCTTGGAATGAATTTAGTTTCAGCTGGAAAGCTAGATGATGAAGGCTGTCATATAGTATTTGGCAAGGGATGCTGGAAAATTGTAAAAGGTTCGTTGGTTGTTGCAAAGGGGCAGAAAACATGCACTCTTTATACATTAAAATCGAAGCTGCAGAAGTCAGATATTGCTATTGTTGCAGAGGAGCCTACAACAAATTTGTGGCACAAAAGACTTGGACACATGACAGAAAGAGGCCTGAAAATACTTGTTGAGCAAAAACTTTTGCCTGGAATAAAAGGTACAAAATTTAAATTTTGTGAACATTGTATTATGGGTAGACAAAAAAGAGTGTCATTTTTAAGGAATAATTCAAAAAGGAATACAAAAATATTAGATTTGGTACATTTTGATGTTTGTGGCCCAATTAATATAAAATCACTAGGAGCGGCTTCTTATTTTTTTTACTTTTATTGACAATGCGTCAAAAAGGTGTGGGCTTTCCCTATTAAGAGCAAGGATCAAGTTTTAGATGTTCAAAAATTTCATATGGCTGTTGAAAGGGAAACTAACAAACTATTGAGATGTATTAGGACAGATAATGGTGGGGAGTATTGCTCCAAAGCCTTTGAAGAATATTGTAGTAAACATGGCATAAAGCATGTAAAAACAGTTCCTCTCACTCCACAACAAAATAGAACAGTTGAGAGAATGAATCGGACAATAATGGAGAAGTTGAGAAGTATGCTTTCAGATTTTGGTTTGCCTAAGCATTTTTGGGCAGAGGCTATCCGAATTGCTTGTTACTTAATAAATCGCTCTCCCACGACTTCACTAGATGGAGGCATTCCTGAAAAGGTATGGACCAGTAAGGAGTTATATTATTCCCATTTGAAAATTTTCGGTTGTGAAGCTTATGTGCACATTCCTAAAGAATAGAGGTCCAAGTTGGATGAAAAATCATTGAAATGTATTTTCTTAGGATATGCTGACAATGAGCTAGGTTATCGGTTGTGGCACCGTCTAAAGAGAAGAATTATCAGAAGTAGGGATGTTATTTTTAATGAAGGACAAATATTTAAAAATATTGACAAAAGTGTGGAGATGTAGAAATTTGTTGAAATTAAAGGACATCAAGAGGAGCAACAAGAAACCATTACAAGAAGCCACTGCTGGAAATAATGACCAGCCATTACAACATTATGGAAATGAGGAACAAAAAGAAGCAGAAACCGTGCAAGAGCCCTTACTAGAGATTCAACCTAAAAACATTGTACCATAGTTGGTTTGCAGATCTGCTAGGCCTCATAAGTCTTCACGGAGATATCCTCCCTTTGATTATATTTTATTAATTGATGAAGGTGAACCTAGTTGTTTTCAGGAAGCTTGTAAAGATGAACATAGTAAAGAATGGAAGAAAGCAATGGAGGATGAAATGGACTCTTTGCTAGAAAATAGAACTTGGGAGTTGATAAAGCTTCCAAAAGGAAGAAAATCCCTACAAAACAAATGGGTGTACAAGATCAAACATGAGGGTGATGAGAAGAAGAGATACAAAGCAAGGCTGGTGGTGAAGGGATTTGCTCAGAAAGAAGGTATTGACTTCAATGAAATTTTTTCACCAGTCGTTAAAATGTCATCCATTAGAATTATTCCTGATCTTGCTGCTGCTCTAGATTTGGAATGTGAACAGTTAGATGTAAAGACTGCCTTACTTCATGGAGAATTGGAAGAGGAAATTTATATGGAGCAGCCAGAAAGTTTCAAAATAAAAGGTAAAGAGAACTTAGTTTGCAGGTTGAAGAAGAGCCTTTATGGGTTGAAACAAGCACCTCACCAGTGGTATAAGAAATTTGATTCATTTATGTTGGAGCATGGTTTTAATAGACTAAAGACTGATCATTGTGTCTACATTAAGAGATATGACTAGGACAAGTACATTATAGTATTGTTATATGTGTATGATATATTAGTTGTTGGACAAGATAAAAATATGATTAACAGGTTGAAGAAGGATTGGGGCATACATGTATACATTGTGTGCATGTATCTATATGTATAGACATATCGATACATATGTATGTTAAGCAGATGGATATGCTCATACGCATGTGTCGACATGTATATATGCATACATACGTATACACAAGAGTATATATGGTTATACGCATGTATATACGTACACACCCCACCTAATATCTATGGTAAAAATAATATTTTAATATTATTGTCTAGGAAATTTACATATATATGTATGTATAAATGTATATATCAATAATGTGATTATATTTTATGATATATACATAAATACATAAATAAATGTGTAAATATTTATATATTTATATATTTTATAAAGTATAGAATATATGTATTAATGTTAAGTTAATATATATATATATATATATATATATTACGATGGTAATGTCGGAAAAATATATATATTTATATATATAAATATATTAATACTTAATAAAATACATATATTATAAAATATATAAATATACATTATTAAGTATTTAAAGTGAAAACATTTATAAACTCCAAAGTGGAAATATTTGTAAATATTTAAATGAATAAATATTGAACTCCAAAATAATAAAGTTAAAAGATTCAAATCTTTTAACATATGCAAGTTTATTTGAGAGGAATATTTAAAAAGATAGCCGCTAGTCTTGAGAAAAATATAGAACCTCATAAAAGTATCGAACCTTTTTGTGAGACAAATATTTGATGAAAACATTTGAAAAATAAACAAAACTCAGCTAAGAGTTTTCACGTGGAAATGAAGAAAGCTTCAACGCAGCAAAAATGGAGGAGGAAACTTTCAAAACTGGATAATAGGGAATGCCAACCAAAGTTTTTGTGCTGTAACAAGCTGAGACTTGACAAAAATCGCAGCAAAGTGAGTCATTTATTTTTATATGCCTGGCAAAAACGTGTTTCCTGTAGGTGGTGATTTCTAAGATTAGAGTTGAAATTTTCTGCATTGTTGGCTCCATGGAGGTCGATTCACTCCTTTTGAGGTGACATAGGGTTTAGTTACTTGCCAAGTGACGTTTGACTAAGTATATGCGCCTTGTTGTCATTCTACATGCCCAAAATGGAGGAAATAGTTGCAAATACGGGCCTATAAATACTTGCCCAGCCATCCATTGAAAAATATCCTTGTGCAATTTGTCTTTTGCGAATTTGAGAGCTATTTTGTTCAATTTCTAAGCTGCTGTGTTGTTTGCTATTGCTGCATTTCATCATATTGCTGAGAGTGTGAGAACTAGAAGCCTTTATCAGTTGCAGATAATTGACTGTGCTAAAATACCTTTTAGAATAGTGAAATAACAATTTCTATTAGAGAAGTGTTATTTAGGAAGAGTGATTTGAAAGAGTTGTCTACATTGAAAGAGAGATAATTTGCAAAACAACCATCTTCAATTTGGGAATTCTGGAAGTTGCTGACAGAACAGTGTTGGGAGAGAAGCTTATTATAACAGGCATGTTATCTATTTAGTAATTTTTGCTTGAATGTTGTTCTCTTTTATTCTTGAGTTTGTTGTTTGCAATTAGTATGATATATGCAAATAGTTCATAGCAAATTAATATTGTTTTGATGAGCTTTCATAAAGAATAAATGCATGAGGAATTTCATTGTACTTGAAGGGCAATTGAATGAGGGAAACCATTTGCAATTAAGGGTAAATGCTTAGAAAATTTAATACATTTTTAATGGTAGATTAAAAGAAGGATTTATGGATAAAAGAGTTTTAAGGAGGGAATCAATTGTTTAAAAAGCTTAAGGGTAGCTTTACTTAATTTGCATTATGCCATGAAGGATGTTTATGTGCATTTGCTTGAGTTTGCAATTTTGTATGATCTCTGTATATGGAGAATACGTAGAGTAATTAATATCTATTAGGAACGAAATGATGTCAAACCAAGTATGATCCTTAGCTTATGTTATTAGGTTAACTCTGACAAGCTTCACTCCTAGGATAAAGATTTCCGAAATCAGGAGTTAGGATATCAGATACTTGTTTATTGGCTCATTTCTTAGTAGACTATTTGAGGTAGGAAGTCTTGGGGTAAACTGAACCCATTGAAGGACATAGCCTATGCATAGAGTAAGGTAGCCCAAAGGAAATCGGCCCTGAGTAGTGTAAGTGATAGATGACTTACTCAGTCGTTTACTGAACCAGAATACTATGGCCATAGTAATGTAATGTACCTACATCCTCTTAGATTGGGAGATGATTACATTGTCAGTTCACAGTGATCCAATAAGTACATACTAGTTTGGGATTGTGGGATACAAGAATCTAGTTATGTAGGACACACCACTATGCTCAGTTGGTTAACAAAATCGGTTACTCAACCAATCTCTTCGACGAAGGGAGGGCCTTTCATTGAAAAATGAATGTGCGGGGGACCGCAATATTAGTCCGTGGTTGGCGGAAAAGCACCCGAGTGATGTTTCTCCTCCACAATCAGACATCTAAAGAACCAAGATTTGAAAGGGAAGATTCTGGACTGTCTTACTTCTATTTGTGCAAAAGCTGTTTAAGCTGTGTATGTACTCTTATGCTTTCGTACTCTGTTATTCATTTTGAAATGGTAAAATTTATTTTGTTGTGAAAAGCTTTAAATTGTGTATATATGATGTATTTCAATTTGAAAAGAAAAGAAATTTTTTATTACAATGTTATTTACTTGTTTACTTTTGTTAAAAGTTATAAAAATTAAGGAATTTTTATTTCACGTATAGGATAGGTCGTTACAGCTTTGGTGGGGTTTAGTAGAGCTTGTATTTGGAGTTTTTTTGGAATTAGCTCTGTAATCTGTTTACTTCAAATTTCAATAAAAATCCTTATTACCGACCAAAAAAAAATAAATTATTGAACTACGTAGTAAGTGTAATGCAAATGCAATCCAAATGAAATATGACACATATTTTTAACAAATTTAGAGCTGAACGGTTCATCATATCTTTGTAGTGCCTTGTCCAACATGTGTAATTACTGGTCTGATCATTGTCATGTCATATTGAATACATTCCTCTATGGAAATGCAAATTTCTAATAACATCTATTGGGAAATGGTTGATGCTAAATGGGAACATTGTGAGGTGACCTCATTCTTTAAATATCTTGTTTGTTTGTGACTTGTTGTGCTAAACTTTTTTTCTAATCCAGTTTATCTCGAACTTCCTTGTATGATCGATGCTTTTCAATAAAATTCCTTGCATTGCATACCTATGGAATCTCTTACCTTATCGCTTCATGTGACACTTGTATCCTCAACATGCATCAGTTGAATGCCTTGGTTTATGATCCAATGTTTCCTTTCCTTTACCATGATTTCTTGAAATTGTGATGCATGTATTTGTTCATGAAAGTGGATAATGCAAGGGGTTGAGTAGGATTAAATTTAGAGATTGTTTGGAATGTTGGTTGTGTATTAGGGGTGAGACAGATCATGATCAAATCCATCACCTACAACTCCATGATCAATTCAGTGCAGACTGAGTCTGTCCCTGTTTATGTAGAAAACTGAATCAGAGAATTGCAAGGTATGCTCAGATAGTATGGGCCCCTCTGAGATCTCTTGTAGTGGACTATGAGTAACTAAAAGTCTAAATGGGTAAAATGAGCTGAAGCAACTTTTGGTACATGCATAGGCTTGCTTCTGTGATGTCATCTTCACAATGACAGCTCTCATTGTGCGTTGTGCTACTTTTTTCAATAAATGGTTGGGTAGCTCTCATTGTCCATTGTCCCTGGTGTTCCATCTATCCCTTGATGTAAATTGCTTTATATGAGTTCAATTGAAGTTCCATTCATCTTGTTTATTTCACCATTGCTTTGTTTATGGTAATGCAACTGTTTGACAATATTTATCATAGTTTAGGCAACCTCCACTAATGTGCATTGAATGTGGTTGAAATCATTTTATTTATATATTTTTAAATGTATAAAAGATGGCCAACACTGGAAGTTTCAGGACACTGGCTAATTGGCTTGGTTAGTTTAGAATATTGATTAACTACCTATTCAATTCCCCTGAAATTCAGCTCAAACATAAATGATGCAATATGCTGCTGTAAAACTGATGTCAGTGACATTATGATGGTGCCATTCCCTTCTTGGGTTTAGCTTTGTTCGGATCATACTCTTCATCTTGTATTTCTCTTTAAATAACTGGCATAGTCTGGACTCTGGACATTAATTTTTTTTTCTACAATAACAGTCCTTTTTGCTGAGATCATATTAAGGAACCAGAATGGTTAAAGTGGCTACTAACTACACATTCACATGATATAGCTTAACATGCTAAATGAACAAAAGAGTAACGCTTCAGAAATTTATATACTTTATTATGTACCTTATTTACATTATACAAAAAGATTACATTAGAGTGACTCAGAGAATTGAGTACGCAAGTTACTGGGCTTATCATAATTTCACTGAGCTTGTTTTATTTTTATAATTTTGCAGGTATACATGGCATGCATTTTGCAAAACCATAGGTAGATATCCAAATATACTTCTTATCTTCTTCTTTCTTAAATGATTCCTATGATATTACTACTTTTCCAGATGTAAGGCTCTCAGAATTTTCATGATTTATTCCAGTGCAGTAAAATTGCTGACATTGGATCATAATGAAATTTAGTAAATGGCATGTAGCATCAAAGTAAAAGGGAACTTATAAACCTAGAGTAACAAATAATTTGCACATGTCATGAGGGATTCTCTTAGAGTCCAAGTTCAGACAAGGTATAATGAACCATATAAAAATTCAAGGAACCTGCTAGAGGCTGTCTTCCCTATACTTGGATATATACATTGTGGAGAGAAGAAAAGCATAAACATATTTCGATATACACATGTAAATATCCAGATTCCATGGGATACATGTCTAACCAGCTTGCAATGGATAGATGCATGCATATGGAATTCCATAGATCTTTTAGTAGGATATTTAATACTTGGGACTAGTTTCTTGTCACCTTTGGGTCCTATGCAGATTATCACTATCCAACAAGGAAGAATTGTTCCTTTGGCCTATCACCTAGACCAAGAAGATCTAGGAGCTCACCTGAGGTGCAACAATTCCCAAGGAACCCTTGTTATATGCGTTAGCAGACAGAGACAATAAGTTACTGGGAAAGAGAGGTGTAGATATGTCAAGAATCCAATCAGACCACTCTGAGCATGCAAGCAACCCATAAGCAAGTCCAATAATTAACATAACATATACAAGATACTCATAACAAGTAATGAAGGATATCAGCAAGCTTTTTCATATATGTATTCATACTTTACTAATCAGATAAAAACTTATAGAGGATTGTCAATATTACAGTCACCCATAGAGTATCATGCACATTCAATCTTCTATCCAAGGTATACATAAAGATACCCAAATACATTCTAGGAAGCATTTTGCCATTCCAATAGCATATCACTTTGTCCTTAGTTTACCCACAAGCCTAACCCTCACAGGTCACTTTGGTAGAATCTTGATTAGATTTGCACATGGATGAGCTTTGATATCCCCAAAATGATTCTCAATCATGGATACATAGATTCATCTCCAAGTGCTTAGCCAAGGTACTTTCTTATAGAGATTTGGCCCCTCTAAACTTTGGCTGAGAATCATCCTTTGCATTCATGGCAGAGAACCCCCCCATAGGTGTCATGGATGAGAGTCATCCTTAGGTCACCATCCTAGTTAGTTATGATATGTCATCCATCCACTCCATTTGCGGATTATCTGGATTTCCCGTTGAGCAAATCCTTCCTATTGGTTCCTTGGGCAATTTTAGTCCTTTGCGCCAACCTTTCTTAAACCTTGGGAACTTCCACTCAACTATCATTCTTTTCCACATTTTCTAGGCCTTAGACTTCTTCCTTGTGGTTTGCATGTACCCTGGTCTTTTGCATAGATCATCTTGCATAGCACTCCATGCATTAAGATTTTTTTTCTGCAGCGTTTTATGTTGACCTAGAGCACATTCCTTGTCCAACATCCTCTTGGATTAATTAGCTTGTCTACTTGCAATTAGATTATACCTCGGCCTCCTTGTGGTTATTGGTTGCCACCTCCATTATGTCTAGTGCTTTCTCTTGGAGATGTGCAATGAAATTCTCCCACTTATTTGTGGCACCAGTGACTCTCCCACTTATTGGAGAGGGCTTTACTTGGGTCTCATTGTCTTCCATGCTATCCGTAACAACCTCTAACTTAGTCCTGATGGTGGAGTATGTTTTCTTGTGCAAAGTGAACTCACTTACCAACTCCTCTTCCATGTTCACTACTTGTTGTCCCCAAACCAAATTTTTTGCTTCATCAAGGCATTTTGCTTAAAATAGTCTAAACCTTATTAAAATGATGTAAAATACAGTTTTTGGGCAATATCAAGCATGGAGTTTTGTCAATGTTTTGTCAGTCAAAGGCAGTATCCATTGATTAGAACCTGAATCAGAGACTCAGAGCGAAGCATTCATGGTGGAGGAACATTTCACGACGACACTAATACTTTTGTATGGTCATTTCAGTGGCTATAATGATGATTTCAATGGTCAATTTTTGAAGATTTCTCAAGGAAAAGCAAAATTGCGCTCCTGTAGCCCAGGGGCGCCCTTCTTTTTGAAGGCCTAGATTTTGTGGTAAATGCTCAAGCATATAGTCAATCTCTTCAGAATTAGTCTGCCTATCTGATGAGATATCCTGCGAGGCTATCCGAGACTCGTAACTCTGGTTACAGACATCAGAAGTTGAAGATTCCGGAAGTTACAGATTGCAGAAGCCTGTTTCTTTCAGCTTTTGCGCCCCTGTAGCTCAAGGGCGCACTTCTTAATGGAGGTTTAGATCTTGGTTTTCCTGATGGTTGATGCATTTGATCTTTTCACGACTAGTCTGCTTGTCCGACGAGCTATCGAATGCAGTCATCCGAGTCCCAGAGCTCTGACAGTCGACGTTAGAAGATGAGCTTGTGAGGAGAGTTCATATCACAGGAATCTTTCAAATGGTGAAATTGCGCCCCTGTAGCTCAGGGGCGCCCTTCAAATGTCCCCTTGAGATGGCAGAGTTTGCAGACGAGGTCTTCTTGTCATCTATGCTACGTTAGTTTGGCTTCGCGATGCACCAACTTGCCTGTTAATCCGACATTCTGAGAGATCGTGGCAGAGATTCTACCAGGCACGTAATTTAGCGGGCGAAGAAGCATATAAATTTCATTGTATTTCTGTAGGCTAGGGGCACCTAGCCTTCAGGTCTGTTAGATGAGGTTATTGACGTTCGAAGTCTTCACGAGACTTGAGTGCAATTACTCCAGCTATTCAACAAGCCTAGCCGTCAGCCTCTGGGATTTGGCAAACGCTCGTACGTGTGAGGTCTTTGGTGAAATACTGTAAGACGAAGACAGCTCAGAAAATGGCTAAGTCTGGTCGTCTATTCCATCTTGGGAAAGGCGCCTTTCTATTTGAGGTCTTAGAAGCAGTTTTCTTGCTTCGTCGCCTCAAAAGACATCTCTCGTATGTCCTTCTGGCTACGCATTGAGACAAATGGTGCTTGAATCAGGCCATCCCAGCTCCAGATATCAGAGGACAAAGTAGGGCATCTGGTTGAGAGTTGCACTTTCGTCAAAATGGTGTTCGTGCCTTTTCAAGCCAGGGGCACTTTTACTTTAGGGGTTCTTAATGCACTTTTCAGATGTCGTGCATATATTCGTTGGATGCGGAATACCTCTAGTCATGCAGTAAGCTTGTTAGCCAGTCAGCAGGGTTCACCGTTCGTTGTCAGCAACCGTTTGAAGCATTAGATGGCAGTTTGGAGAAATGGTTAAGTCTAGTACCTGAAAATCAATTTAATCAAGGGCGCCTAATTCTTTGAGGTGTTAAATGATGGATTTTGCAGTGACAACTCCCAAGAGAGATTTCTTCCTTGCTTTGCTGGCTTTGCGATGAATATCCCAACTCGATCTCAGCATCACCTGGTCACCCGGAAATCAGTGTCGAAGATGGCCAGTTGTAACTTTGTAGTTAGCTACAAAGTAGGAAGTTAATAAAAAACGTAATATCTTGAGCAAATGGACACCTATGAGGACAAATGAGGACTTTTTGAAATCAGTGAAGCTCGCCGGATGAATTCAAGTGCTTTATGTGGTTTGTCAACTGAATAAAATAATATTAAATATTTATTTTGCATGCTAAGGCATTAAATGGCGATTTTTCTCAATAATTCATTATTGGTGCCTTTTTGATGCTGGGTTTCAAACTTGCATGAAAACGCATGATGAATATTATTTTATTATTTTATTCCGAACTCCGTGTCAGTCACAGTTCAATTGAAGGGGGTCCAATCAGAAGCCTTGTATTCCAGTCGAGGGTTTTTAGTCTTGCAGTCACCTTTGAGGTGCAAATTTATTCTATTAATTCAATAATGGCGTCATATTTCATTCACACGGCTTGAGCAAATTCGTAATTCTTCAGAGCAAAGGCGAATTTTCTTCAGAGTTGGGCGAATTTCTCATCAACAATCATTGGTGAAGACATCAAAACACTTTCGTTGCAGGTACAAGTCAAAATTATCAGCAAATTTCAAGGCAGAGTGTCGATTTTCGCAGAGGAAAACATCAAAAAACATCTTTCTTCTCAAATTCTTCTATTTCTCGTCTCAAATTCTTTCGCATGTTTGAAGAATTGGAAAATTTTGGAGAAAAAAAATCATCTGGGTCTATTCAGAATAGCTTCCTCGAGAAAACCCATGTGCCAGAATTTTTCAGGAAAATTTACTCCAGAGCATCAGTTCTCGAGGCTCTAATTTTCTCAACTGAAAATTCCTTGCATGGTCGAGTAGAAGTCAAATTTTCGCATTTCTGACATTCTGGGTTGTCTTAGGATATTTTTCTGGACAAAACCCATATCTCAGAATTTTTCGTGAAAATTGCTCTCCGATAGGCTATTTTTAGCCTCAACAAGCTATTTTTAGTTTTCCAGAAAAGTTGTTAGAATATAGCTGTGTTCACAGTCAACAGGCGAGTTTTTCAGAGTGCAGTTCACGTAGACTGAATTCAAGATCAAATCGGTCTTAATTAATGACTTCATCAGAAAAGCTGAGACCGATTTGTATCAAGTAGATTTAGAGGATTGACAGGCGTAGTCACTCAAATTCATATGGTTGCATGCCTCGTATGGCCGATTGTCTTCCAAAGCCGGTTTAGAGGGTTGATACCGTTGGAATTTTGCATGTGCAGCAAGTTCGTTTGCATTTCTCACAACTAGAGTGTGCGCAGTCAAACCTCACAGTTTCGTCATGCAAAAGTGTCAGAAGCATAAAGCCGTAGAAGAAATAGTGGCCATCACTTCAGTTACGGAGCCGCCAAAGTTACCAGTCAGTGAAATGCTAGTTTGAGTGTGCAAAGATTTGGTAGATTGCTCAAGTTGCTGACAAGCAGTGAATTGTGACGACCTTTAGACAGTGATGCAGTTAACAATCTTGTTGAGGGATTGGTTGCTTGAGATCACGATCAGTAGACTTCAGTTCTCACCTCTCAGAATAGACATTACACACAGGAGTTAAACTTGGTGTTATCTTTTCAAGTTAACTCGTTGTCTCATCTCATGCATATCTATTATGGGATTAGCTTTATTCACTTGGAGTTACATTTAGGGTTTACGTTAACTGATGGTAGTGTACCAGTTAACATGCTTTCAATAAGGACGTGCATGCTTGCACAATTGTCCATTTTTAGATTAGATGTTTCGGTTAACTGATGGTAGTTTTCCAGTTAACTGTATAGTTTCCTTTATTAAGCTCAAATCTGCATGCATTGAAGAGTGAGTTGACTCAGGTGATTTTAGGGTTCCCTACACCTTTTGATGTCTATAAATAAGAGCTTTGCTCATTTGTACATAACTTTTGCACAGAGAGAAATATACCGTGGCCTACCTTGCCTTCAATATTGCCTGCTTGTATCTTTCATCGCGTTTTTTGCTATTATGATGAATTGTTATGCCACTTGGGTTTCATGCAATTATAATGGTGAATTCTTTCCTTAGTTAGATCAAATCTGTTTTGTGTTCAATAAACTTGTCCAGATTGAGCTGATAGATGTGCCACCTTGCCTTCAAGTTGAGAATCTGTACTTGGTTATCGTGTGATGTGTGTGAATAATAAACTTATTCAGATTGAGCTGATAGTCGTGCCACCTTGCCTTCAAGTTGAGAATCTGTACTTAGTTTATCATATATTGTTGTTTCCAATAAACTTGTTTAGATTGAGCTGATAGATGTGCCACCTTGCCTTCAAGTTGAGAATATAAACTTGTTTAGATTGAGCTGATAGATGTGCCACCTTGATCTAGGTGTAACTTACTATAAATAGTAAGTGTGAACATTAAGAATGTAATGTCCCCTTCTCAGTAGTAGTCAGTTCTGTTGCCCGTCAACCTATTTGGGATGCTCGTAGGCTTGTTAGAAGTGAAATTAGGGTTTCTAGCACTTGGAGGTTGTTTGCATGTAGTTGTTTTGCAGAGTGGTATCTGGGTCTTTCTGGGTTTTTAGAGAGCTTCAAAATGGTGTAACATGCGTCTGCATCAGAGGTTTTTTTCGGACTTATTATTTTTAGTAAGTTACTACGACTGCCCGGGTTGTGGTTAAAATGAGTTTGGAGTCACTATTTTTAGTAAGTGTTATTTTTGGCAGTGTTATGTTTGGCAACAGATCAGTGCAGTTTCTATTTCGGGCAAAGCAGAATTGGTATTTTGGTCCTTGGCACCTTTGTGGCTCGTTTTGGCAAATGAGGTTGATTTAAGTCATTTAAATATTTTGATATTATTTTGGGCCCATTGGCCTAGTTGAATGACTTCAAGTTGTTTTTTAAAAAGTGGGCCTATGGGATAGGACGCCTTTATGGAGGAATTAAACATTTTAAAATGTTATTATTTGCCTAAGCCTTTGGACGCCTAGGAAAGGGAGGTAAATGGTGTTTAAAATATTATTTTGAATTTAATATTTCAAATATGCTTGGGGCGTCCACTTTTGGAGGGAAAAGGAGGAATTCGAAAGGTCATCTCAAAATTCTATTTAAGCAAGGCTTGGCTCCCTCATTTGACATCCATTGTTTATTACGACAAAGTGTTGCTGAAATGATTTTAGACCCCTTGCTTCGAGGAACGCATACCTCCTAGCTAATATCGGTTTCGTGTTTGAAAGATAACACCTAGCTGATTGAGACTGCTTCTTCATCTAGATGTTGCAAATTGAGCTTCACAGTTGAATGTTTTGATGATATTTTCTGTTTACAGGTTGCTCGTTTGTGCTTGGCTGAAGCACGTTTTTGATCATTGCTCCGTGTGTGATTTTTGTATGGTTCTGGGTGTTGGCTCATTGAAATCCTTGGTCCAAGACACCTCATTTTCCATACTTTCAGATTTTATTATGAAGTCTTGAATTTCCTAGACAAGGTTGACCTCCTTAAGAGGCTGCCCCATCTTGTGGCTTTGTCTTGGGATTCGTGCTTCTCATTCGGGTGTTTTCTGTGGTGTCTTTCTCATGCTTTCTGGATGCCTTGCTCCTAACGTTCATGTGCTTTCAGTTTGGAGAAGAACGGAGCTGTTTTGGTAGTAATATATGCATATTGGTGTTTTCTTCCTTTGCTGGTTCAATTTTCAATTTGCTGTATGTTTATAGCAGACCTGGTTATTGCAGCTTTTTTCTCTGATTCCTTAGTGTTTACACTCTTAAATTGTAACAAGGAATATTACAATTCATTTGGTTTGATTAGAGATATATTTCATCATAATTTCATTGTATGAGAGAGCATATTGTAATGCTGATTTCAGTAGTACTGATCAGCCTTTTACTTTCAATATTTTACATTTTGTATATCTCACTCCCGCTGAATAAGTGATCGAGTGTTTATATTTCAGTTTGTTATTATCGCTCCTGCCAATAAGTGGTCGAGCTTTATGGTTGCTTATCCGCCTACTTTACTTTCCAGCATTTACTTTCAGAATGGCTGGCTAGTTGCCTACAGCATTGTACTTTCATTTCCAATATTCATCTAACGATCCCCTTGCACCATATGCTCTCACCTCACCCACATTGGGATCTTGGTGATCAAAAAGTGAAGGGTTCCCTTTCAGCTGGTTATGTTTATTGAGCTAACCTTAATGGGTGCATTATTGTATGTGAAAATTGAAAAAAAAAAACTAAGGGGGTTATTTCAAAGACCAAGGGACTTAGTAAAAACAGTAAGGGAGACAACATCCAGAACTTCCTCGGAAGGCTCACCAATCAATATACTAAGTCTTGGGTTGAGGAATACTGAAATGGATACCCAAGCCTGCCGAAGAACCATAGAATACCCTCCAACGGGCCCCCTAAACATTCCATTAGCCTACGGGGACTAGATAATAAGCTAACCACTGCAAAGATACAAATCCTGAAAAAATGGAACATTACATAGAGCTTGTGCAAGAAACTCAAAATTGAGATGACTTTTGTGATCATCCACTAGTTCAGTTAGTTGCTTTTGTGTTTCCACAGATGCACACTGTTGGTTGAAAATTTTGTATACCTTGAGGATATGCAAAATTGTGGTTTCAGCCACAGTGTGTGAGATAAACTCTCCTATTTTCAAAGGGAAGGCTCCCCCTTTAACCAATTTTAACTAATATGAGTAGGACAACAATCCTTCCTCTTCTTTCAAGAAGGATTATATTATTTTCTCTTCACAGAAAAGTAACAACAAACTTTAAGAAAACTTATCATGACAGCCTTGAAATGAAATTGAGAGAGAGGAAATGAAGTTTCCTGAAAGCACAAAGACTTCCGTCACCTCCTTTGGGACGGGAAAACAATCACCAAGCACAAAGTCTTGAAGATCTAAAATCCTATCTACCCTTTTAGAATGATTACCTAATGACAATATGCAGCATAAGACAACACAAAGTCTGCGAGTATGATGCACCTATTTCACTTTGTATGCATAAACATAGATAGTAAAAGCAGCACAAAGTCTGCCAGTTACCTCCTTGCTTGAGCGTTTTACACTAATTCTAGATGTAAAAAGCAGCTCAAAGTCTGCGAGATCAAACCCAGAAATCTAACTCTAATTTTAAACACAATTTGCAGCTCAAAGTCTACAAGATTGAGTTTAAATCTCTCTTGTATAACACCACAAAACTCACAATCAATTCCAGATAATGTCGTCACATCACAATCTGTACCAACACAAAGTTTGGAAGCAATTTGTTTTCTTTATTGATTGCAATCTGATTTACATCTAAACTCAAAGTCTTAGAATGCATACACAAATTGGCAGAATTTTGTTGCATAGCCAAAAGATAAAAATTACAATAGACCCCCTCAAGTATTTATAGGAGAGAAGCCTTGAGAAAAAAGTGGGAGGATTCCAACAAATTTGAGAAATTCTCTCAACTACTAACTAACTACAGTTGACTTATTCAACTTTACAAGTCCTATTGTAATTTGACTTGTAATGTTATTACATGCAATTACAATCTTTAATAATGCGAGTAGCATGGCCACTTGCCATTACAATTTCTGACTTTACATGTAATTTGTCAAAACAAAATTACAAATGTATAATTGAAATTATTCGAAGTGTCCAAGACACGACTCTAACTACATCATCCTTCATCTGCGATGATCTTCATGCTGCTTCAGGATTTTAGAACTTGAAGTATTCAGGATTGGTGAAGACATCTCGAACTTGGAACGGGAATTTGCATTCTTAATGATCTTTGTGTCCTTGGCGAACTTCAACCTTATCACGGGCTTGGAGTAGTACCATTTCTTTAGGAAGGAAGTTCTTCTCTTCGTTGCGTTCTTTTTCCATGCTTGATTGACTTTGTCCCTAGATGGTTTGATGAGGATTATTGACCTTCGGGCTGCCCCATGAATTACTGTTTTATCTTTTCTTCTTTTGTTCACTAATGAAGAACCCATAACACCTTATTCAAGATGAAATTGTTATAAAACAATGTCCATGCCTTGATTTGTTGGTTTGATAGATCATGTGTACAAACAAGACTAACAAGGGAAGGGATAAATTGATGCAAAAATGGGCTCACAAGTGAATTTCGGGTTTTGGAGACAGCATTACATGTGTGGAAAAAACAAGAACATTAACTTGCAATTGTGGAGAATGAACATGCAACTTCATATGTGTAATGGTAAATACAAGTTTTGCACTTGTGATTGGATCCTAAAGACTCATTTTCAAGTGTTTTTGAGAGCATTTTGGACCAATTTCGGGTTTTGGAAGGCTGACAGCAAGTGAACTTATAACAAATCACTTTTAAAACACCCCTTACTTGCAAATCGGTTCTTGAGACCCCCATTACAAGTTACAAGTTTATAAAGTGACTAAAAGCACTTTCACTTGAATTTTGGGTCTCAAGACCCCCAATGCAAGTTACACGAGTTTTACAAAGTGAATAAAGTGTTTTCACTTGCAATTCGGGTTTCAAGACCCCCAATGCAAGTAAAATGAAAATTATAAAATGACTAAAGGTGCTCACTTGTAATTCGGGTCTTGAGACCCCCATTACAAGTTACAAACAAAACATAAAGACTTAAAAGGCCTTCACTTGTAATTCGGGTCTTAAGACCCCCATTACAAGTTACAAGTAAAACATAAAAGTGACTTCAAAAGCTCATAAAGTGAAATTGGGTCTTGGGGACTTGATTGCAAGTGAATGTATCACTTGCATTTTAGAACTTGAAACCCCCAAACTTGCAGTGATGCCTCTGAAACCCGAAATTGACCAAAAACATGAGAAAAATGACTCAAATTTTCACGAAAACGGATGAGAGTGAATGAAAAGTGTTGGCCAAAAGGACTATAGACCCAAAACTTAAAATGCCCAACTTTTGTACGTCGTAATACGTGCCTTGAGGCCTAAAAATGTCAAATTTTTCATAGGTTATCTCTGATTTTTGCATGTCAAAAATCAGGGACAACACACACATCTGAGCTAAGTGGAGCCTATGACTCTGCTTGGTCCACCTCCTCCCCCATGTTCATTCCCTCTCCAAAATTGAGGTATATTTTGATTGAACACTAATGCAATTTTCCCTTGACTCCTTGCTCTTATCTTTTCTCCTCTTCTTCTTTCCATTATTCTCCTTCTTGTTCTTGTGTATGATCCTCCAACATTGGAGACCCTTGTATACTTTGAGCTAGAAGTGATCCTTAAGTAGGTTCCTCTAATTCTTCTTGTATTGCTTCTTGTGCAAGAGTTTCTATCTAAGGCTCTATTGGACCTTCTTATTGTGCACCATCTATGACCTTAGTTGCTTCAAATTCTTGTCTTGCTGCACAAATGTCATCTCTTGTTGTTCACCTTCAATTGCGCCTTCATCTCCCCTTTTTTTTGCTACTCATATAACATCTAGAGTCAAGCTTGGATGTTGGCATACGCTACCCAATGTTGAATTCAATTGTCCAATGTTGTACCCAATCTGAAATTTAATCGTGTTACATGAAAGTCCTTTGTCGTTAGTAAATTAGTCGTCAGTATTTCAAAGTTGATGTCACAAGTAGTTGTTTCTATCGAGTCATAGGTTGTTGTGTTTGAGTCCAAGATTTCAAATTTTCAAATGTTTGTAAATTGTTTGTCGAATTTAATAATTGAATATTAATTTTTATTTCTTAATTTTTTTGATGAACAATAATTATTGATAAGTAATTGATATCTTGAAATTTAAATTATTATTAAAAAAATAAAAAAATATTGAAGTTAAAATTAAAATTTATAATATTATTTTTAGATGTTGCATTTAATCTTTATCGAACATTATGCAAAGCTCCCTCTTTTAGGTGTTGCATCAACTACTCTAAAATCTATGGCCACTCCAAGCCTCCTAACTATCTCATCCTTTTTAAAACAAACTAAGAAGACCAATTTCACTATATGGTTCATAGGAAGGGTGAAAGTGTCACAAACAAGCAACAAACCCCATGCCTAATCTTTTCCTCTACCATTCCATTTAGCCATAGCCATAAAATGAAACCTTTAATAAATCAGAATCTAAAATTTCAAGTTTGCCAAACACGTTTACAAAATACATACGGACCTCCATTAATGAAGTCTCAATCTATTCTTTTCTCAAGAACAATAAGTTAACTTGGAGCTAAATTATATTAAAAATTTGAAAATTTCTGGAATAATGAATTAATATCATTTTGATGTAATAGTATCTTTTTTCATTTATTAACCTTCTTGGGATTGTTTTTCTTACTTTTAAAGTTTAAAAAATATAATTAAACTACCATTTATGTTGATTTTTTTTTATTGGTGAATTACGTACAGGCTCGGGATTTCATATTATGATGCAAATGATCGCATACTTTATGTCTTAGAAGCTTGGGAAGATGAATGTGGAGACTTCCCTGTTATAGACCTTGGTATATCTTACAACAGCATAACAAATTTTACTTAATTTTGGACCTTGTATCTAGAGTTATATTGTGGCTTATGAGTTTCAGTCTTCACCATTAGATTTTTTAAACCACATATCTTTCTTATTCTTCAATTTTTAATCTGAAAAAAGTAAATCCCTTGACTAAAACCTTCTGAAGTATCTTCTGATTTTCATCATAGGAAATTCAAACCAACCTGATTCCAATTGTATTATTGAGTATAGAATGGAGGCATATTTAAATACTTGGAACTAACTGAAGCATGGATTTGTGTCTATTCAGTCATATATCAGACAAGACCTCTTGTCATTTATACAAGTACGAAAGTGGATGAATCATTCATATTTGCACTAAAAAGAAATGGTAAGCAATATTAAGAGTAGAACAGCAATTTACAAGCTGTAAATCTTGTTTGATGACTTTCAACTCATTACTTACATTTCCTAATTGTCTTCATGAGGAACAGAAAAAATTCAAGGTCATGATGTGAAAATGGTAAAAAGTTCAATATTTAGTTATGAACATGCACGACACAGGTATGGAGTTGCTTCTTACTTTAATTATCATTGTTGTAGTTAATTGGCCATCAAGATACTCCTCTTGAATTGTTGAATTGCTTTTGATATTTATGATAACTGCAATGGCATATCAGATGGTAAAATGCAAGGCCACCTTCAAGTTGGCTCCATCTTTCACATTGCAAAGTAAATTTTTTAAATTTCAAAAATTTGCAATGGTTTTCTTAACTTCTATATTGTTGTTGATGCATGGGTTTTACTATCAATTCCATGACCTGTGCACACACAAGGCGAGACAGAGGTACTTGCATCAAAATTTAGCATGGAATGATGTACTCCATCACTAAAGTATTTTGGTTGTTAATTGCCCTATTGATATTCCCAGAAAGAAAATGGAATATCGACACCTCCAATCTTCCATCAACCCACAATTGCCATTGTGTCATTCATATTTAATATTATGAATTATAAAACCTGTCTTATCGGGCCCACTGAGTTAGCAATGTTGTGGTAAACTTTAGGGATTGATGTTGGTGTGGTAGGCCATAGAGTGTTGTTGGGCTTATTAATCATTTCCTATTGTTACCCTGGTCTTGTGCTGATCAATGACTACCCAACAAAGGAAATACTACACCGGCCTATCACTTAGGCCAGTGGAAAGACCTAAGGGCTCACCTGAGATGCAACAACTCCCTGAAATTCCTCATTTGATATTAGTCTAGACATGAAGAAAACTAAGTGCTGGCTGTTATGAGTTAGCTGCAGTTTGGTGAAATGTGCATAGCTACTGTGTTTAGATTCATACAATCCCACTTATAAAAGAAAGTATACATCCATCCATTCTTGTCACAGACAAGAAGTAAGAAATCATCCATTATATTACTCAGGATTGATTGATTACATCAAAATATACAAATTTTCCACCAACCTTTGTTTGATCTTTACAAAACAAATTTACAGATTATCTTGTGCAGAAGTGTCTAACTCGTATCAGACTTAACTACTTTCTCCCATCTCTAATACTACTACAACTATCCTATTTCAATGCACATGAATAACTATCTTTTCTATATCTATAGTGATCTGCAATTTCTAGGAAAAACAAGTCAGAAATCATGGAATCAAACTTTAAGCTACTGTGCTACTTGAATTTCCAAATGACAGTGAAATTGGGGAGGAATTAAAGAGCTGCTACACAGAGAAATTAAGTACTGAAATGGAAGACATGCAACACAAACACAAACAAAAACACAAGATTTATCCTGGGAAAAGTCCATGAAGGATGAAAAGTTTGGTAGAGGAAATTTGTAACATCCATCTCCTTCTTACAAAGGATTTACCAAGAGTTTTTTTTTTTTTTTTTTTTACCAACAGTTAACAACTGAATTTCAAAGTAAAAGATATATATATATATATATTTCAATAAAAGAAACATTCTATTTCTACTGCATTCTATTTCTATTTAGACATATCAAAGCATCTAAAAATACTCTCAAACTAAAAGGATTAACATCATTTATTTCTTGCATCACAATTCAATGATTTTAATTAAGTAAATTATAAACAATAACTAAAAGAGAGTAAGGTCAGAGATCCTTATCTGGATTCTTTTTGTCTTCCAAGACTCAGCATGTCATTTGCAAGAGGGAGAGCATCACTAGGGTGCTTTACCTCCAACCATGGACTTAAGCGGTCCCCTGCACACCTTACTATTTGGAAGTGGCCCTGTCCTTCAACGAAGGGATTAGTCAGGAACTCTTTTGGTTCTGCCATCTAAGCTCTGATGTTGTGCCCTACTTAACTAATACTGTCGCACAACTATGGATACCCTCCAACTATGTACAACATCTTTGACTAGCTAAGTATCTGGGTCACGGTGAATCGACAAGTGCATGCAGAGACAAATGCACTCACTATGGCCATAGTATTTGTATCATAGATACAATCGCCGCTAAGAGTGAAGTCATTTGTTCACCCGCCCTACTCGACTTGGAATACCTTTCTTGACCTAGGGTATATTGGAACTCCCTGTTCCATCCTACAAACAATCACAAAGGACTTATGACTTGACATAACTTGTCTTCCTAGGCATAACTCATTTGAATTGATAAGGTTTTAGATCTTTCTCAAACCCCTGTGTTACTTGGCACAACTAATGGGTCTTGGCAACCGCCACTGGTTCAACATAAACAAATACAAGGGGTATTTCCCCACATAGCAGTTTACTTGGAATTTCCTTGCCAATACATACAATTAACTTGACCTGATTGGTCAAAGACTAACAAAGAAAACTTCCTGTACATAATACCCTACTCTAGGTGGTATTTCGACTAAGTATGAAACCCTAGATGGGTTTGGACATTTGCAACAAAGACAGTTTCTCCTTTCATGAAAACACTTAAATCCACTATTCATTTATCAAAAGAAAGCCATGATCCTATCCTTTTACTGCTTAGGCAACCTAGCAACTATAGCACCTAGTGGTGCTGATTAATTCATTTCTTCTGCTTTACTCACTTCCTTTATTTACTGATAAAATGATTAATCATAAATAATAATAGACAATAGCCTTAAGTTGAAGATCCCTTCTTCTTATTATAGTCTCAAATGTACAGTGTTTTAGCTTGTTGTAGAGACCTTCTTTAGAAAGTGAAGATTCACTAGGTGATTAACACATCTGGGTTGTTGGTTATTTATAGCTCGAACACCCGAGTTAGTGTCATGTAAATACCTGGGTCTTGGCTACAACCACTTGCTCGAGTCTTAAACCTAACCTTTGAGAGCGACTGCTCTCGATATAATCTTTAAACAATCTTGCGACGAAATGGTATCTTTTAGACCTTGGTCATAATGTGGGGTGGACCTTTTTGGTCATAATCTTGTTAATCAAAGATAAGACATTTGTTGACCAACTGATCCCATCCTTCAATAAATTCACAAAAATAAAAGCGTTTAACTATCCTTGAACCCCCATGTTACTTGACGTAACTAATGGGTCTTGGCTTCTCCCACTGGTTCGAGTAATCAAACATACATAAGGGTTCTTCCCACAATAGTTTGACCTAAAAGGTCTTGGAATTAAAAAGAAAATCCCTTCTCATACACTTGCTACTTGATGGTATAGGGATTTGTTCATAACCCTAGAAGGAGTTTGAATATTAAACAATGTATCAATTATTTTCAAGAAACCAAAGAGGCACAACAAATCTATCAAAAATAATAAGGAATTTTCTTTTTACCCCTTTTAGACATACCTGAAATCCTTAGCTCCTATCTGAGCTTAGTTGTTTAAATGCTTCTTTTCAATTTCTAAGTAACCAAATTTGGTTCACTCTCATAAACAGTCAAAGATTCACAATTCGTTTATCATGGTTCCTTTTGAGGTTTTTAATTTTAAACCTTGTATCTAGAGGAATTTTTAAAGACAAGAAGGATATCAAGCCATTTCTTTAATGAATAAATGATCTCTAAGTATTCAAGATATAGTTTTCTACCTCAAGAAAAACTTCAAAAAGTCAAACTTCCCAAAATAATCCAATGATCTTTCTCCATAAAATGGTTTAGGCAAAGAAGAAAAGAGACTTGCATGTTAAATGATTAAGGCTGAACTGCCTCCAACACGGGGTTCTAACAGCCCAATACCTCTTTATTTTTGTTCTAGATTTGATTTGAAAGGAGGGAGGGAAAATCTAAGAAAGAGAGAAGAGAAACTTGAAGAAAGAACATGCCTGTCATTGATTGTACTAAAGAGAATTCTTGGGAGCTACTCTGTACTTAACCATAACTTGTACTCTCTAAAACCAGCTCTGAACGTATCTCCCTTTCACTGACTGTGAATATAGAGTAGTAGCAATAACAAAACTTATAGTCTTAAAAAAAAACTCTAATGAGAATGCTCTCCTTTCGTACTCTTCTTCCAAGAGCAGAGTCCCTCTTAAATGATAGTTCACTGCCTTTTATTGGTTTTGTTTCTCCTGCCATCCAACCCCCATTCCATATAAAAATAGTGTATTTATAAGCTCCCAAAAAAAGATTTCCAAAACCCTCGAGATAATTCACCCAAGAATTCGTTACAAATGGTTGCATTGAGTGAGTCTCTACCCAAGGTAAAACGAGTAGAATAGACTAAAACCATTCTTCCAAGGTAGTTGTCTAAATCTTCCATATCGCCCACGAATGGTTTGATAAGAGTGGTGCAAGAACAGTTTCAAATGCAGTTATAGAACGGCCTTATTTCCACACTAATTCACGAGACGGAGGCTATAAATGATACATGCAAAAATATTAAATTATGCATTGCATATCAAGCGCCGCCTTTGGTGCTATCCATGACTAATTAAGGTTCCTACATTTCTTTTAAAATATACACGCGAAGGATTAAAGCTTTCCTTACGATAATAATTAAACACGGTATTTTAGATATAACTTGAAATATTCCAAGCCAATTTTTTTTCGTTTTTCAAATTACAAATTACAAACAAATGCACCCGTTAAGGTTAGCAGCTAAACCAAAACGTGCTGAAGCAACTCTAACCAGAATGTACACTAGGATCCCGATGTGGGCAAGGTGTGAGCATTGGTCAGAGGATCTAAATCAAATTGCTTATGCAGGAACTCTAACCAAGAATGGCGCCGATGATGGCGAGCATATGGTCAGAGGATCTTCTACACTAAGTGCTGAAAGGGAGCTCGACACCAAGTATGTGCTACCCAATCCAGTATGGAGTGAGGGGCGACCATATGGTGGAGTGTTACAAAGTACAATGCTTGAAAGGAATACTGAAAAGCTGAAAGTACTCAACACCCAGAATGTGCTTGCTAACCCAGAGTGGGAAAGTAGCTACCAGAGGGCGGAGATGTATCTATTACAAAACAACTTCATAATGAAATAGAGCATTACAAATCAGATTTGAACAAGACTGAAAATGACTGCCAGTACTACTATCAGTTTACAAAATGAGGATCATTCGCCTGCCAATAGCTTAGGAATTTGAAAGATTAGCATTACATCATAAAGAACTCTCCTTAGCTTGGATAGAAGTGCCAAAACAATAAAACTCTCAATGATCAAGATACTAATTCTGGTTTTTTTACAAATCTGCACTTTTAAATGAATAACCAGCAGTCTATGAAATCACTCATATGTTCATATCTCTCACATAACTCATCGGATTGACTTGAAACAAAATGCAATATTCCCTAAGAATGATGGCGCCTAGACTAAGACACTGAAAACAGATCAAACAGCCATATATTATTTATGCACGGATTTCAATGCAATCAGCAGGTGGTACGGCCCTCAAGGAAGGGCGATCTGCTCTTAAAAATTACTGTCTTCTCTAAAAAATCTGCAAACTTGAGAAATGACGCCTAGACCTACAATGAGAATGGGGTAATACCCAGAACAATATTTTTGTTGTTTTTTGACTTATGAAATAAAACATGAATCTGCTGTAGCAAACAATGCAATATACGGAAAACCACTAATATGCAAAACAGATCTAACAATGCACAAGCTGAATACAATGCTCAAAACTAAATGCAACTCACAAATTAAGTTATCTCATCACTAGTTGCTGTGTTGCAAGCAAGAAGCAATGCCCGAGCTAGGAGGCCTTCATTCCTCGAAGCAGTTCCAGAGCCAAAACGGCAGCATAACGATACTGTAGACCAAAGATAATGAATTGAGGATCAAAGTCTCCCTTTTATAATTTCCTGTTGACTTCTCGAAACCCTAAACTTCTCTTCAAAGTCAAAACCCTAATCCTTTCAAAATATGGCGTCCCTTTTCTTCAAGCTCAATATTGACCTTTTAAATAAATTCAATATTTTAATAAAGGCATCCAAACTTTAAAGCTTGATTTGACCTTGGTAAATTATAAAATAATCTTTTATGAAGGCGCCACCCTCAAGAGACCACTTTTCAAAACAACATGAAGTCAATAGACTAGGCCCCTTGTCAACGTTAAAATATAATATTAAAACGTGACTTTAATTAAATAGCTCAACTTATCTCTCCAATTGTGCCCCGAAGCCATAAATGAGCAAGTCAACTGGTCAAACTGAATCAGAGAGTCAACTGTGCCGAACTCAACAGGAAAACTGCCAAAAATAGAATTTACTAAAAATAGTAAATTCCTGAAGATGCTCAGAATGCCAAGACGAACATACCACTGCGAAGCTCTCTGAAAACCCAGAAAGAATCCGCAATTGAAACAATCAACTCTGAGCCAGAACATCCTTCAAAATAGGAAACCCTAATTTTACCTTCCGACTAGCCTACGAGTCTCCGGAATAGGCCAACGGTCACTGAAAAGGTCAGGCTTGAGACGGGGACATTACAGTCCGCCCTCCCCAAGATTGCTTGTCCTCAAGCAATTGCAAACCTGGATGCTGCAGAATCTCATCATTCTTCCAAGTCGCATCCTCCATAGGCAGGTTCTTCCACTTCACCAAGTATTCTTTGATGGTTCTTTTCCTCAAAGAACGTTCTCTGAAATCAAGTATTTCCTCTGGAATTAGAACCAACTGTCCTTCTTCATCCAAAGGTGGCAACTGTGATGAAGCAACCACATTATGTCCCAGTGCCTTCTTGAGGCGAGACACGTGGAAGACATTGTGTACTCTACTGTCAGAAGGTAGCTCCAACTCATAAGCTACTGCCCCAACTTTTCTGATGACCCTGAATGGCCCATAGAAGCAAGGTTTGAGATTCTCAGCTCCACTCTTCTTGAGAGTAGACTGTCTGTAAGGTTGTAATCGGAGATAAACCATATCCCCAACCTCGAAAGAACGCTCAACACGCCTTTGATCAGCATATAACTTTTGCTGATTCTGTGCAATCTGCAAATTATTCTTCAATGATTTCATGATGTCTTGACTTTGTTGCAACAAGTCCTTGGCTTGAGGTGCTTTGCTATCACCAAACACCAAATCGGCAAAGCTAGGTGCTTCATACCCATAGAGAGCCAAGAAAGGAGACATCTTAATTGACATATGAAATGAAGAATTATAGCAGTACTCGCCTATGTGCAGCCACTTAACCCATGCTCTTTGCTGCTCCGACACATAGTTTCTCAAGTAGCCTTCCAACCACTTGTTCACTATTTCCGTTTGTCCATCTATTTGGGGATGGTAACTAGTGCTTGGAGTGAGCACAGTACCACTCATTCTGAAGACCTCTTGCCAAAAAGTGCTTAGGAACTTGCTGTCCCTATCACTTACAATGTTTTTTGGCAACCCATGCAGCCTAAACACATCATGAAAAAACAGATCTGCAACTTGGGCTGCTGAAAAAGAGCTGGTAATGGCGAAGAAGTGAGCAAACTTGGTTAGCCTATCCACTACCACATAAATACAATCCTTCCCTTGGGCCTTGGGCAACCCTGTGATGAAATCCATCGATATGCTTTCCCATTTTTGATTGGGAATAGGGAGTGGTTGCAGCAAACCAGCTGGTAATGTATGCTCATTCTTATTCATTTGACAAACAGGACACTCCTGAATGTAGCGTTGTACTTCTCCTTTCAATCCTTTCCAAGAAAATCTTTCTCGGATCTGCCTATATGTCTTGAAAAAACCCTGGTGACCAGCAACCGGAATGTCATGAAATGTCAAAAGAATCTTCTTCTTAAGCTTAGAATCAGCCACCAGAAAGATTCTCCCCTTATAGTGTATCAACCCCTCAATCACCTTGTACCTTTCATCCTGAAAAGTACCCTCAATAATGCTGGTTGCAAACTGATTTTTGGCATAATCAGCAAGCAACATGTCTCTCCAATCTGCAGTAAGCTCACACAATGAGCTAAGATGGGGTCTCCTGGATAGAGCATCAACCACAATATTATTTTTCCCTTTGACATATTCAATGTCAAAGTCGTAAGCTTGAAGCTTACTCACCCACTTCTGTTGCCTCTCGTTCAGGTCCTTCTGATGCATGAAGTGTTTGAGGCTATTGTGATCGGTCTTGACCACGAACTTGTTTCCCACCAAGTATTGCCTAAACTTGGCTAATCCATGCATAATGGCAAGCATTTCCTTGTCATAGATAGAGTATGTTCTCTCCACACCCCTCAGTTTTCTGCTCTCAAATACAATGGGATGTTTGTCTTGCATCAAGACAGCCCCAACTCCTTCACCGGGTGCATCACATTGCAGCTCGAAAGGCTTGGAGAAATCTGGAATAGCCAGAACTGGACAAGAGCTCATAATCCTCTTAAACTTGTCAAAAACAGTTTGAGCCTTTTCTGACCAACAAAAGGCTCCCTTTTTGGTGAGATCAGTAAGAGGAGCAGCATTCTGTGAATATCCTTTTACGAATCTCCGATAAAATCCACAAAGACCCAGAAAACCTTTCAACTGAGTCAAGTTCTCGGGAGGTGGCCACTCAACTACTGCCTTGATCTTTTTAGGATCCACCTTTACTCCCTCAGCACTGATTATGTGGCCAAGGTACAGTAACTCCTCCATTCCAAATTCACATTTGGATGCTTTTGCGAACAAACTCTCAGATTCCAGGATGCTAAGCACTTCCTCCAAGTGCTTGAGATGATCTTCCCAAGTCTTGCTGTAAATCAAAATGTCATCGAAAAATATCAACACAAACCTCCTTAACTGATTCTGAAAAACTCGGTTCATGCAAGACTGGAAGGTAGCCGGAGCGTTAGTCAAACCAAATGGCATGACTAAAAATTCGAAATGGCCATAGTGACATCTGAAAGCTGTCTTCTCCACATCAGATCCTCTCATTCGAATCTGATGGTAACCCGATCTCAAATCGGTCTTCGAGAAGAACTTGGCCCCATGTAGCTCGTCAATGAGCTCATCAATCCTTGGAATGGGGTATCGGTTCTTGATTGTGCTTTGATTCAAAGCACGATAGTCCACACACATGCGCATGGTACCATCCTTCTTCTTCACAAGAACCACTGCAGAAGCAAAGGGGCTCTTGCTTGGGCGAATGAAACCCATCTCCAAGAGTTCTTGAATGTTCTTCTCAATCTCATCCTTTTGCCTCTTGGGGTACTGATATGGAGTTGTAATCACCGGTTTAGCTCCTTCCTTGAGCTCTATGATATGTTTTGAACCCCTTTCAGGTGGAGGTCCAGGAGGCAAATCAGCAAAGACTTTGCTCTTCTCTGTGAGTAGAGACTGAACATCAGGAGGATAGTCTCTTTTAGTCTCAACCGGACTAGCAGGAAGGATCATGCACTCTGCAACCCACTCAGCTTGATCGTGACGGATCAGCCTTGCCATTCTTTTGAATGACACAACCCGAGGGCCCCATTGGACATTCCCCTCAGAACTATCTTCTTCCCATCGGATTGAAACTTGAGCTCCATAGTCTGCAGATTCAAAGAGATCTCCCCAAGTGAACGCAACCATTGAATGCCCAGAACGGCATCAGTATCTCCAATGTGGACTACATAGAAGTCATCCTTGACTTCGTAGTTTCCCAATTGCATGGTCATGTTCGAGATTTTCTTGGTGCATGAAATATGGAATCCATCGGCAACCATGACCTTGAAGCCTTCAAACTCCTCTGTTTGCAGCCCCTTCTTTGCTACCACAACTTCATCAATGAAGTTATGTGTTGCTCCAGTGTCGATCAAGGCAACGATTCGCTGCCCTTTGATCATCCCTCGAACCTTGAATGATTCGTTTCTTTGGAAACTAGAAAGTTGAGCTAAGACTCCTCCACTTTCCTTCTCATCTCCGGATTCTTCTGGAGCTCTTTCTACTTCACTTTCTTCAAAATCAGATTGCTGATCGGAAAAATCAGAACTACTTTCACCAGCAGAATAGTACTCAATCTGATTAAATTTAACCCCCTTAGGGCAAACATGATCTTGAGACCATTTTTCCCTACGTCGGAAACACAACCCCTTTCTTCTGAGTTCGTTCAGGGTCTCCGGATCCAATCTTGTGACATGGGGATTATGATGTTTGAACTCCTTATGCTGTGGTCTCAAAGGAGGTCTATGCTGAGGTCTTTTCCCTTTATCCCTTTTCTGAAAGGGGGAATTGGATTGAAACTTTGCCTTAGGAGCAGCCCACTCCATGTTTCTTGCCTTCCTCATGGCCTCCTGTAGGGTTGGTGGATCAAAGGCTTTAATCCAACCCTTGAGTGGTTCTGTCAAACCTTCACTGAAAAGAATCACCAATCGCCTCTCCGTGATTCCAGTGACCATGACTGAGAGTCTCTGGAATTCAGCTATGTAGGCATCAACTGTGCCATACTGTCTCAACTGAGCAAGTTCTCTGAAATGTATTTCAGGGTCCTTTTTCTCAAACCTCTCGATGAGCCTAGTGGTGAACTCATCATAAGTTGTGATAGACCGATGACCCAGAGTAACTAGGCCATGGTACCACCACTCGTGCGCCACCCCATCAAGGTGTAGCGTAGCGAACTTGATCGCCTCTTCTTCTGCCATGGGTCTGAGAGCTAGATAGTTATCCAGCTTCTGTATCCAAGCTCGGGCTGAACTGGTATCACTCCCGTCAAAGTGTGGAAGTATAACCTTGTTGACAGCTTGGTACAAGTCTCCTTGAGTTGATGGTCTTCTTTGATCATAATGTCTCCCTTGTCCTTTATTTTTCCTTTTATGATCCATAAAGTCATTATAGGACATATCCATCTTGATGTCGTTAGGGAGGGAATCATACTCTGCACGACCAAGTCTCAACTGCTCCACGAATGAAGCATTCTCTTCAGGATCTGGCTGAGTGTTAACAGGTGCCAAGAATGTGGGTTTGAATGGCCTGGCTGAGACATAAGTGTTGTTTGAAGTATGCTGAGCAGCATATCCATCATGCTGGTTGGAAGCACTGTGCTCTCCTCTATGCCCAGTGTTGTTTTGTGGAATGGTGTTCTGGCCCACTTTCCCCATCATGAGTGAAACCATATCCATTAAAGCATCCATCTTCCTTTCAAATCTCTGTCCCGGACTGATGGATCTCTCTCTGCCCTTTCCACTGTCATCTCTGGTGCTGGTAACCCTCTCGTTACCCCCAACTGATCTCTCACCTTCTGCCATGTCTGTTTCCTGAGAAGACTCCCAATGAGCCGTCAAAACCTCGGAAGCTGTCTGACCTTCTGGAGCCTGATAGGGCTGGAACTGTTTTCCAACCTTCTTGTCTTCCCTTGCAATGTACCTCTTTTCTCTGTCACTCATATACAGATTGTTCACAGGATGGCAAGATCTTGGCTCTGATACCACTGAAATATTCCGAGCCAATTTTTTTTGTTTTTCAAATTACAAATTACAAACAAATGCACCCGTTAAGGTTAGCAGCTAAACCAAAACGTGCTGAAGCAACTCTAACCAGAATGTACACCAGGATCCCGATGTGGGCAAGGTGTGAGCATTGGTCAGAGGATCTAAATCAAATTGCTTATGCAGGAACTCTAACCAAGAATAGCGCCGATGATGGCGAGCATATGGTCAGAGAATCTTCTACACTAAGTGTTGAAAGGGAACTCGACACCAAGTATGTGCTACCCAATCCAGTATGGAGTGAGGGGCGACCATATGGCGGAGTGTTACAAAGTACAATGCTTGAAAGGAATACTGAGAAGCTGAAAGTACTCAACACCCAGAATGTGCTTGCTAACCCAGAGTGGGAAAGTAGCTACCATAGGGCGGAGATGTATCTATTACAAAACAACTTCATAATGAAATAGAGCATTACAAATCAGATTTGAACAAGACTGAAAATGATTGCCAGTACTACTATCAGTTTACAAAATGAGGATCATTCGCCTGCCAATAGCTTAGGAATTTGAAAGATTAGCATTACATCATAAAGAACTCTCCTTAGCTTGGATAGAAGTGCCAAAACAATAAAACTCTCAATGATCAAGATACTAATTCTGGTTTTTTTACAAATCTGCACTTTTAAATGAATAACCAGCAGTCTATGAAATCACTCATATGTTCATATCTCTCACATAACTCATCGGATTGACTTGAAACAAAATGCAATATTCCCTAAGAATGATGGCGCCTAGACTAAGACACTGAAAACAGATCAAACAGCCATATATTATTTATGCACGGATTTCAATGCAATCAGCAGGTGGTACGGCCCTCAAGGAAGGGCGATCTGCTCTTAAAAATTACTGTCTTCTCTAAAAAATCTGCAAACTTGAGAAATAAGACGCCTAGACCCTACAATGAGAATGGGGTAATACCCAGAACAATATTTTTGTTGTTTTTTGACTTATGAAATAAAACATGAATCTGCTGTAGCAAACAATGCAATATATGGAAAACCACTAATATGCAAAACAGATCTAACAATGCACAAGCTGAATACAATGCTCAAAACTAAATGCAACTCACAAATTAAGTTATCTCATCACTAGTTGCTGTGTTGCAAGCAAGAAGCAATGCCCGAGCTAGGAGGCCTTCATTCCTCGAAGCAGTTCCAGAGCCAAAACGACAGCATAACGATATTGTAGACCAAAGATAATGAATTGAGGATCAAAGTCTCCCTTTTATAATTTCCTGTTGACTTCTCGAAACCCTAAACTTCTCTTCAAAGTCAAAACCCTAATCCTTTCAAAATATGGCGTCCCTTTTCTTCAAGCTCAATATTGACCTTTTAAATAAATTCAATATTTTAATAAAGGCATCCAAACTTTAAAGCTTGATTTGACCTTGGTAAATTATAAAATAATCTTTTATGAAGGCGCCACCCTCAAGAGACCACTTTTCAAAACAACATGAAGTCAATAGACTAGGCCAAGGGGGTCAACGTTAAAATATAATATTAAAACGTGACTTTAATTAAATAGCTCAACTTATCTCTCCAATTGTGCCCCGAAGCCATAAATGAGCAAGTCAACTGGTCAAACTGAATCAGAGAGTCAACCGTGCCGAACTCAACAGGAAAACTACCAAAAATAGAATTTACTAAAAATAGTAAATTCCTGAAGATGCTCAGAATGCCAAGACGAACATACCATTGCGAAGCTCTCTGAAAACCCAGAAAGAATCCGCAATTGAAACAATCAACTCTGAGCCAGAACATCCTTCAAAATAGGAAACCCTAATTTTACCTTCCGACTAGCCTATGGGTCTCCGGAATAGGCCAACGGTCATTGAAAAGGTCAGGCTTGAGACGGGGACATTACATAACTGCTGCCACATAATGCTTTGTCGCGGCCTAAGAAGTTTGCAGAAGGCATTTAAAATATGCAATATATAAACATAAAATCTTAAGTTGTTACCAAAGTTTCAAAGGGGATTAGGTTGAGCAAACTCTCCAATTTTATTTTTCTCCTCTTTAATAAGAGTTGAGCCCCTTAGTTTAGCTCACGGCTTACATAACCATTTCAAATTTTTAACATATATTTTAACATAATAAACATTAAGAAATAATAGTTTCATAGGCAAGGGTTGATGACATTGGTCGCTATGTCGTCCAACTATTGTATTCGCAAAGATAAAACAAACTCAATGATGATCCAAAATGATCAACGCACACATGCAATATCATAATGGGAACCAACAAGTAAAAGCATTTAAAGATCACGCACCTTATATATATGAACATACATATACGTTAGTCATTTTCATCATAATAACTTATGTATGCATATAAATATCTATACATAGGTCAATGTGTATCTCGCCTATGTACGTACATATATGTCTATTTATGCATAAATACATACACACATACATATGCTTATTGGTTCACACACATGTATGTATATTCCTATACATTTACTTATATATTAACCAAGAGAGTTACTAAACCCTAAGATTGCCATAAACAAACACAACGAAAGAGCATGACACAACTTCCCTAGGTTGACTTACCTCTGAGCATGCTAATGTCACCCTAGACACTTTAGGTTTACGCGATCAATACCTGATCACAGCTACGCTCAGATGACATTTCTTGAGGATTCATAACTTCACCCTTCTCCTAGGTGATACCCCCCCTCTTTCTCTCTGGAGGTGTTTGGATCACTCCTGCAATCTCACTTAAGAAAACAAACAGGTAGTTAGACTGGTAACCATGACCTCGTGATCATATCATTGCAATTTCATTAATCATTTGCTTCAAATAAATAGAATCATCTCATTGTGTTTCAACATATTCATGACATCAAATAATCATCATCATAATATATATTTTCAAGGTTTCATAATCTCATGAATCATCATAGTAATTACCATAAAGTGAAAAGTAATTTAGGAATCTAGGGTGGGGTGTAACATAGCTTCCCCCTTAAGAATCATCGTCCCCGATGATGTAAGTTATCATAAGATATAACAAAGTAAAGGAAAATGTCCATAATATATATTTTCAAGGTTTCATAATCTCATGAATCATCATAGTAATTACCATAAAGTGAAAAGTAATTTGGGAATCTAGGGTGGGGTGTAACATAGCTTCCCCCTTAAGAATCATCGCCCTCGATGATGTAAGTTATCATAAGATATAACAAAGTAAAGGAAAATGTCTTAATTTCTAATTTCAAATTCAAACAGGAGGTTGGAAAATCTCTATTTAATCTCATTTTAATTTTCACTCGAAGCACTGTTTTCTACAATCTAATCCCACTGGACCTTGCCTTGAGAAACCTTGCTATTATGCAGGTGAAGCAGGTGGTTCGAGCACTCTTTCTCTTATTGAGAACCGTTTTAGTTTTCACTTAACGTTAGCAAAGCTTTTTTGCCTAACATTGGCTCCCATTAACCTTTTTCTTGATCAACCTGATTTGCACTTCCATTTCTAATAACATTTTTGGACCAAGGCAAATCCTATCTTCTAGCTTTTCCAGCTTATAGGAATTTTGGCACTTTCTTCCATGCAATGCTTCCAATGGAGTCTTTTTAACTTATAGAATGTTATGAGTTATCAAACACAAACTTAACAAGCGGAAGATAATCCTTCCACTAGTATTGCTGACCCAAGAAATACACACAATAGGTCTGAAATATGCTAAACAATTTTTCGATGCAATTCACAACACAAACTAACACTAGCCAACTTGATTAGCGTTAGCTCGAAACTCCAAATACTATCAAAGCAACTCTAACCAAGAATGCGCCCTAAAACCACTTAAGGAAGAGGGGTGGGCATATGGTCAGAGGATCCCTATGCTTCAACTTGATACAGAAAGGAAAACAACTGAAACTGAAACAAACTCAACATCAAGAATGTGCAGTCAAGATCCCAGTGAGGGCGAGGTGCTAACATATGACGGAGTTATTAATTGAAATTGAACAATTAGGCGGATAACCAGCCATAGGAATTCATACTAACTAATTCTTCCGCTGCGGCGGGCATCCACTTAAAGTGGGGATTCACCACTTGATAGTGGCTACAAAGAGAGATACAAATTCAATTATCCACACTAGCGGTAAACCATCCAGGGGTACTTAATGTGAATAAAGAGAAATAAATTGCAGCAAATAGGGATTGGAACAGTACTACTGTTTACAGTCTTACAAATAAGAAAGAGAGCTGCAAATTACATGTGAATTACAATAGCTTCAAAGCATATGAGAATTGGATGATCCCATACAAATAATTATCTCTCTAATTGCTGATAATGAATCAAAACTCTGAACTTCTAAAGTCTGATAAGAAAAATCAGCAAACCGGAATGAAGAACCAGCAAATGTGAATCCACTAAAATATTCATAACTCATTCAAAATACCTCGGAATCGAGTGATGTCTTTTGCAGATGCCTTCTAGAAGGTAGGCGCCCAAAATCATAACACAAAACAGCCTCAAAACTCAGTTTATAATTCTTGCACAAATTCCAAAGCTCCCAAGAATGGTACGGCCCTTGAGAAGGGCGATTTGGCAAGATAAAATCAAATACTTTGAAATAAAATCTGCAAATTGGTAGAAGGGGTCGCCCAAGGCAGAGAAACAAGATTCTAAAACACCCATAATGAAATAAAATCACTCACAAAGCTGTTTGCAAAATCGACTTTCAGCTGTGGCAGCATCAGCAACTTCAAAACTGAAAAATATCATCAAAAACTTCAACTGTTGAGCTCAATCTGCTAGTCTGATTTGAGAAGCAGCAAAAAGGCCAACTAGGTGTTATCTTTCAAACACGAAATTGGACAAGAGGCTTGGAGGTAAGCTTTCCTCGAAGCAATAATTCAATTGTCATTTTGACAACATAACATTAGCAAAATTCATGGATGGTAAAAGTTGGAGCAAAGCTTTCATTTTATAAAAGATCAGAAGACTCTTCAAATCCCAAGAAGGTATGCCAAAAGTCACCAATGACTTTTCAAATTTCCAAAAAACTTTCCAACTTCTCAAAATGGTGTCCATTTTATCAAGGCACATTAAAACTTTATTTTAAAAGAATATCTCCAAGAAAAGGCGTCCACTTTTCCCAAGGCATTAAAAGACTTAATAATATTTAATTCATCCTCCATGAGGGCGTCCCCCTTCAAGACCACCTTTTAAGAACAACTTAAAGTTATTTTCCTAGGCCAAGGGGTCAACTACAAATTATAACATTAATGCCTTGTAATTAAAAACATGGCACAAATACTGCATATGGAAGTCTGCAACCACCAATAATCAACTGCTCCAACAAGAAAAGAATACACTAAAGCACTGCCAAAAGGACCACTGCTAAAAATAGTATTTACTATAAATAGTAAACACCCAGGAAAAAGCCACAAAACCTCCAAATATGGAAACCCTAATTTTACCTCAACCGACCTACGGGCCTCCGGAATAGGCTGAAGAGCGACTGAACTGATCACCGATGAGAAAGGGACATTACAAGGTCCCCCCTCGTGCCTGATCATCACTTCCAAAATAATATTATGACAAAACCTTGACATGGGAAGATTAAAATTATACTAATGATCTACCATTTCCTCTTTGGAATTTCATGAGAATGTAAAAGTCATCACCCGGGTGATGACATCCTGTCTTCACCCTCTGGCATTCTAGACAACTTGCTACATACTTTGCAGCATCTTTCCCTATTTCCTTCCAGAATATAGTGGTTTCACATCAATCAATAATTTTGTCACTCCAGATTGTCCTGAATATGGCACCAATTAAACTTCTTATCGTACCTTATTCTCTTAACTCCTTTGAGTTTGGTACTTAGGTTCTTTCTTTGATTCTTAGGTTGCTATCTCTCAAGCAAGAAATTAAGCTTTGCTAGGAGGTAATCATTCCTCGAAGCGAGTGAGTAACCATTTCGGCAGCACTTCGTTATAATTTCTTCATGGATGCAAGAATGAAGCCCAACACTCATATTTATAACCTTTTCTCTCCAAATTCAAAATTTAACTCCCTCCAAGATGGACGCCTAACTCAAACTCACATTCACTTTTCCATAATCTGCAATTTGCATTTCATTTCAACCTTCTCCAAGTCGTCCATTTCATGAAGGCAATATACTTTATCAAAAATACAAATAAAGTATAATGTGGCGTCTAAAATAATAAAGTGAAATACTTTATAAAAATGACTTATTTCTCCATTAAGGCGTTCACCAAGCCTTGTCAATATTTCACTTTATTAAAATATTTTACCTCATCAAGAGAAGCACCCATCTCAAGCTCTAACCTGCCAAAAATAGCTCCAAGAGTGCGGGAGACCAACTGCTCAAACTGAATTGCCTGAAATAGCCTCTGAATTGGCCTGCTGAAATCCTGCTAAAAATAGCACTTACTAAAAATAGCATATTGCAAAAAATAGTAAGTGTGTCCAAATGCATTTTAACCACATTTTGAGTAGCCATCACAACTTACTAAAAATAGTAAGTCCGGAAAATTCCTCTATTTCAGTTGCATGTCACACCAATGCGAAGCTTTTTGAAAACCCATAAGGAATCCATAATCCAAATTGCAAAACTCCAAAATGCAAGCCTCCAAAACTGCCAAAACATCCTCCTAGAAAATAAAAATCCCTAATTACTGTTCCCGACTAGCCTACAGTCCTCCGGAACAGGCTAATGACGAACTGCACTGATCACTGTTGAGAAGGGGACATTACAGTTTGTGCCACAATGATTGCCATGAACTAGGCTGCAACATAATCTGTAATATCCCTTGAAAAATATGGCCTTAACTTGTTGAATTCGAACTCAAGGAATATTGTCAAACACTTTGTATGCGAAGTGGTAGCTTGCTGATGTGAATTTCTGATTTGTTGTTTTGGTTTGATTTGGGAACAAGATGCTTTGAATGCTCTTCAACAATGCAATATTGATTGATAATGAAAGTAGTAATGACATACAACAATTTATATCACTTTCCAATAGACAATCAAGCCTACAAATGAAAGAGACATTTCTTCGAACAATTGGCATGCAACCTTCAGATTCACTTTAGACTTATATTCCTCAATAGAACAGATCATAAACTGATTACAATTCAGATTTGAACTACTAACTTGATACAATGGTAAAGTTCCTACAATGCCTTTAATGGCTGCCACCTAATTTCAGACTTGTCTTCAAACTTATAAGATGTATATATTAATGAAAACAAGAGGTGGAACCTGATTACAATAGCTGGAAGTGAATAGCGAACTTGGAGAAGTCCAAAACTGATTTTTATGGAATTTTATGTGCCCTTCTTGCATGAAATCGCCCTCCTCTATGCTGGCCGCCCTTGTTCTTGCCTGACAATATTTTATATAAATAAATGCAGCAACAATGGCCCTCCAAATTGCTATAGGAATGATTGCCAATATGAAAGGAATTGATTTCTCCAATGCCCACAAAAATCTGAAGTCTCAATGATGAGCAATGAGCAAATATGTATTTCTCACCATGGCTGGTTGACCCTTGCTGAGATGAAAATTTAGAATGTTCTTCATACAATAATCACCTCCAAATAGGCCAATCAATGTTGCCTCCAATCTGCAAATGATCTCCAATATATCTCCAATCAATTCTTCACAAATTTGCAGCTATAGGTTATTCTCCAAAATGCTTCAACAAGCTGATATGAAATCTTAATCTCCAAATTTGGCCAAAGGCCACAAAATTTGCAATGAAGCACAAATTGAACTTCTGAAGTGAAGCCCACAATGAAGCAATAATTCATAACCTCAAAATTGCATAACCAATGAGAGTTTTCATTCCCAATGGCTCGAAATGGCAGAAACCCTAGTTGGCTTCCTCACCAAACAATAACCTCAAGAAAATAACAATTCCTGGATGATTAGAAGCTTGACTTGATCTTCTTTTATACTTTTTCAATCCATCAAGAAGCTTCTAGAAAATAATATTAAAATAATATTATTTTATTTTAGTGACTTTATGATATAGTATTTTATTTAAGTCACTTTATTACATTAATTAAATATAAGGTCACTTTATAATATTTATTTAATTAATAATCTTACAACTAATTAATTTAATTATTATCTCCCTTATTTCTCCAATCCAACTGAATCCAGGAAACCATCCACTGACTAGGTAACTGCCTCAAGGAGACCCCCTAACCATGCTCATTAGCCTACGAGGGTCTGGAATAGGCTAAATCCTCTGAAAACTGATGCTCACGAAAATGGGGACATTACAGTCCGCCCTCCCTGAAATTGCTTGTCCCCAAACAATCTTCATTGCAAAGAAACTCCACTCCTCAGAAGGCCCAAAAGAAGAACTGTGAAATGTCCCACACATCCCCAACTAACTCCTGTAGCACCAGTAACCACCATTGCACAAAATAGACAACAGACTGACTGTCCAATCCATGCGCAATGAAATTGTGCATCGAATCCAACTCGTACATGAGAACTTGAAGTAAAATTGCAAACAAACCACACCATGTACCTGCAACAATACTCACCAACGAACCCAGACCGGAACCCTGATGCACACAAAGGGTCCCTCAACATACTGGAGAGTGTCCAACATAAAACACCTGGATCCCAAATCTAGAATAGAAGTTTGCTATGGAGAACACCCTTAGACTTCCACTGCTCAAATCTAATCTCAACTTCACCATGCTGCGGATAGTGAAGAAACCCAATGTGACCCGTCCAATACACAGTGCCAATCCTGTTGCCGCCTGGATCCCAAAAATACCGAACCTCACATCCATTCGTCATGCGGAGATAAGAACATCTGGAAGCATTTGTTACACTATATCTCTCTCTATCCTCTGCCAAACTCCCATGGATGTGCTAACAAATTGAGCCATCGTGCCCACTGACGCCATAATCACCCTGTAACCATGTATCCGTATGAAATCTCTGTGACATAGAAGAAGCAAACCCTATCGGGTATATATCGGCATGATGGATAACTGACTGCTATCCCTGCAAATAATCTCCTACAAACAACAGAGTTGGGTACTCGTAGCCTCTAGTCCCATCTTCTAAAGATGGCAACTCTCCATCCCACAGTGGATGGTATAAGCCCAGAGCCAATCCACACCAATGCATCATCAAGTCCTCTGTGAGCCTTGTTTGGAATACCGATGCACTGGAAAGATCCCAAACACTGCGATTATTGCTCAACCCTGAACTAGTATCAGGAGTGTGATCGGCATCCACATCGAAGAGTGGATTATCAAAGACTAATCCAACATCCGGCTCGAATAATGGATTATTCACCAACTGTACAATCGCTCCATGCTGTCCTGAATCACCCTAGCTCACTAACTGACAAGCAACATTGTGTGTGCTATCAACTTCACACACAATATCATCTAAGGTACTGCTGCTACGTACCTCATACGATGGCTCAACTGGCAAAGTAGAAGGTGCTGTTTTGACAATTTCCATGCACACTTCTGCTTCCAATGTAAATGCGTGTCCATCCAAAACATTATCCTGAGATTCATTGCCAAGAAATGTATTTTCTATTTTGTTTTCTAAGGTCTGATTTGGAAAATCAGACTCATCATGGCATAAATCCACATCACAAAATGCACCATTAGAACCCAATTCTTGAGTCCCTTCGTGTGACAACTCAATAGGATCATTTAGCACATATGGAGTCACTGCTGTCCTCATGTCTCCTTGAGTCAAATCAGCATGTCTATCAAATTTATCATATAAATTTCTGCATACCTTATCGGAACTTGAAGACACCAAATCATTCTCATGAAGAGTTGTATTAACCATATGTGAAGATTCTCTATCCATTTCATGTGTAAACAATGCATGAGCTATATATAATATATATACATGTATGTATGGAAGAACAATGATAAAAAGTATGTACATATCATATTGTCCCTTCACATGACTTTGTACCCTATTGTACATATCATATTGTCCCTTCACATGACTTTGTACCCTATTCTATCAAAAGAATTAGTAATATTATAGATGTTTAGGATTTTTTTTCGTTTTATGTTAATAAAAGGTGTCATTTTTCTCCTTTTGAAATAATGCTCAAAACTTTTTGGCCACATGCTATTACATTCTTATTTTTCCTCAAAGTTTGTATATATTTTTGAATAGGACAAGTTAGCACCTTTGTTGTACTTTTCAATTCAAATACATTTGCCATAAGTTACATAATTTGAAAGTTAGCATCTTCAATGGTTTTTTAATATTTGCATTAATTCTTGTACTAGATTGATGTACCTTCAAGTTATTGGAATGGATAAAGACTTAAATGATAAGGAGAGAATTTGTTTTGTGAGTTATTCTTTGACTTCTTTATCTTTCTATGATTTACTTTTGATCATTGTACTTACTGAAATGCTGATATATTTTACAAAGAAAAGATGACCATCCTTGTTTTTAACTCTTACTAAGTAAAGAGAGTTCATAAAATGATTTCTATTAGAAATATAATGAAATATCCTGAGCTATTTTTCAATACAATTTTTTTTTAATTTTTTGCACTTCCAGGTGCACGCACGTTTCATCAAACACTTGTCCACATTCTGTTCTGAATTTATATGCAATTGGTTTTTCAAGGTTGCTGTTTGTTTGGTACCATTCAGGCATAGAATAGTTTCTCATAATCTTCAATATGTAGTATGTTCAATTTACAGATACAAATTGATGCATTTAATTTCCTTCAACTTGAGTATAGTTCATACAATTGCCACAATATAAAATTCTGAAACTAGTTTCCAGTATGAATTTTTACATTATAGATGGTCTGGCTGAAAACATCTTACACAAAATAAATATTAAGTAGTGAAGCTGACCACAGAATGATTGGCACCTCTTCTTTTCTATCTGATATAAGACTACAGTCTATATGGCACCCTCAATGACTGTTGCGGTTCCTATTAATATGTGTGGCCCATATCAAATAAGTTGTGTTCAATTTTCAACCCTTTCAATAAAATATTCATACGCCTCCTTTCCTCCAAATCAGACTCCTTGAAATGTATTCATCTTCCATATAATCTGCTTTGGCCTTAACTTAGAGTTTAGTTTACAAAGTTGAATGAGGTTTAGCACGACTCCCCCCTACAAGAGTTCCACTAGTCATAAGAGTTTCATGACTTCATTGCATGTTACATGGGCCCATGAAATAGGCGGTGACAGATAGAGTAAAGAGAAGCGGAGGTGAGAAATGAGGTAAATAAGACTTCAGCGACACCCTTTGACTTTAACCACGTCACCCACTCTTTCAAACAAGATTTGAGACATTCATGCAAGAGTCCTGAAAGTTTGGGAATGTTGCAATATTCTTGGAAATAATAAGCAATGGCTAATATATTAATACGACCCCTTTAATATTTGAGATTTGGGGCGACTACATCGTGTGTGTTGTACCCAAACCAAATTTTTTGCTTCATTAAGGCATTTTGCTTAAAAGAGTCTAAACCTTGTTAAAATGATGTCAAAATACAATTTTTGGGCAAGTTAAGTATGGACTTTGGTCAGTGTAATGTCAGTCGTTAACGGCAGTTGGTTAGTACCTGGGGTCAAAACCTGAGCCTGGAACTCAAAGCAGGACATTTTATAATGAAAGATGCTGAAGAGATACTTCACGACAGAGGAATACCCCTATAAGGTCAATTCAGTAGTCAGAACGGTGTACATTGAGCGTGAAAATAGAGGAAATTTTTGGTAAAAAGCAAATTTGCGCCCCTGTAGCCTAGGGGCTGCCTTCATTCTGAAGGTTCAGATTTAGTTACTTTTGGTTGCAGATGCATTCAATCTCTTTGGAATTCAGTCAGCTTGTCTTCAAGCTATCAACTGAGATCATCTGAGTTGCAGAACTCCGGTTGTTGAAGGCATATGTGGAAGGTATGAAGAGGTTACACAGAATAGAGGACTGTCAAATTTCAGTTTTTGCGCCGCTGTAGCCTAGGGGTGCCCTTGAATTTGACCCCTCAGATGATTGAATTTGTTGTTTACATCTCTAGGAGATCTTTTCTAATTCAGTCTAGCTCCGCGATGCACCCATTCGTGAGATCATCAGACATGTTGAGTGACCGTGACAGTGGTTCCAGTGAGCACGTAAAACGGAGGGTGGATAAATATGAAAATGTCAACCTGTACCTCTATAGGCCAAGGGCACCTAGCCTTTAGGCTTGTCAGATGGGGTTTTTAACAGTCAATGTCTTCACGAGACTTGTGCGGAATCATCCTAGCTATCCAATGAATCCAGCCATCAAGCCTCGGGATTTGTCAAACGCCCGTACATGAAGGGTCAGTGGAGATTACTGAAGAATGCAGATAACTAGAAAAATGGCTAAGTGCGGGAATTACACTCCCTGGGAAAAGGCGCCCTTCTTGATGAGGTCTTAGAAGCAGTTTTCTGGCTTCGTTACCTCCAGGAGCATCTCTTCTAAGTTGTTCTAGCTTCATAATGAGATCAACTATGTGCGTATTGGAGCACTCTAGCTCCCGGTGTCAGGGGTCAAAGTAGAGCGTTCGTGCAGAAAGTTGCAAGTTGCAAAATCATACTCAAAATGGTAATTGCGCTATTATAGGCTAAAGGCGCCTTGCTTTTGGGGTCCTTAACTCAGCTTTTAGATGCCTTACATACAATCGTTGGTTGTAGAATTCTTCTAGTTACGCAATGAATCCGTCACCCAGTCGGCAGGAGCCATCGTTCACCGACAGCGGCAGTTTGAAGCGCCAAATGGAAAAATGGAGAAATGAGCAAGTCTGGAGACCTGTACATCAATTTAAAAAAGGCGACTTTTATTTTGAGGTGTCAAACATGGTTTTTAGCAGTCACAGCTCCCAGCAAACATTTCATCTTGGTTCTGCTGGCTTCGCGGTGGATATCTCAGCTCAGTTCCAACATCAATCAGGCATTTAGAAATTAGAGCTCAACAGAGCCAATCGTAACTTTTCAGTGAGCTATAAAGTAGGAAGTTAGCAAAAAATCTCAACTGTTTGCTAGGGGGCGCTTGGAGAGTCAAATTTGGACTTTTCGGAATTAGTAAATTTTTCTAAGCGCACCCGGATGCAAAGATTTTAGTTAACTCATTAAAATAATATTAAAATTCAGTCTTTTGCATGCCAGCTTTAAAGGGGCGATTTTGCTCAATATTCTAATATTGGCGCCCTTTTGATTTTAAATTGCAAATTCGCATGTAAAGGTGAACTGAATATTTTAATATTTTTATTCTTTCGGGACTTCGAGTCAGTGACAGTTAAATAGAGTGGGGTTCAATCAGAACATTTCTTTTGAAATTAGGGTTCTATTCTTGCAGTAGCACCATTTAGCTACGAATTTATCTATATGTTCAAGATGGCGTCCCATTTCTCTCATACAAATTGAGCAGAAGGAAAATTTCTTCCTTAATTGGGCGAATTTCATCAACAATTCAGTTTCAGAGGTATCACAAATTTTTCCTTTCAGGTAGAAGTCCAATATAATCAACAAACTTCAAGACAAGATGGCAATTTTAGCAGAGGCAGAGCATTAAAACTTCTATCTTTTGTCTTAATTTCTTCCATATCTTGTCTTAGGTTTTCTTTGCTTGTCCAAGATTTGGCGACTTTTGACAAATTTGATCATCTGGGTTGGTTGTGCACAACTTCCTCTACAAAACCCATGTGTTACTCTAGAGCTTCAATTCTCGAGGCTTTGATTTTCTCAACTGAAATTCCTTTGCATGGTGGAGTAGAAGTCAATATTTTCCGAATTTGACGTTGTGGGTTGTCTTAGAATCATCTTCTAGACAAAACCCATATCTCAGATTTTTTCGGAAAAATTGCCTCTCGTAGCCCCTGCTGCCCCCAGTTGTTTTTTTCGGAAAAGCTTTTGCATGTCAAGCTAAACGACACTTTTTCACATTTCTGGCGTTGTGGGTTATCTTAGAATTATTTTCTGGACAAAACCCATGTTTCAAAATTTTTTGGTGAAAGTTGCCCTTCGATAGGGTATTTTTAGCCTCAGCAGGTTATTTTTAGCTTTCCAAAAAAGTTTGTCAGAATATAGTCGAGTTTACAGTCAATACGCAAGTTTTTCTGAATGCAGTACATATAGATCGAATTCAAGACTAAATCAGTCTTGACTCATGATTTCATTGGAATGGTTGACACAGATCTGCATAAGATGCTTCCAAAAGCTATCTTGGATCCGATTAAGATAAACAATGCAATACTTCAAAACATTCGAAATTCCAGGTTGCTAGAGGCAGCTTCACTCCCTATTTCAGTCCATTGCATAGAATTCGTGATGTCTTGTGTCAAGCATTACAATTCTACTACTTGCAAAATCTAGTTAGTAGATGGAAGGGTGATTTGCAGTCTCAAGCCCCATTAGTAGATGGAAGGGTGATTTGGAAGGGTGATTGACATTGAAAGGTGTTTTGGTATTCCTCAACATCCGAATAGTTTGGTCATCACCATGGACCAGTGTGAAAGAGAATTCAATGCTGATAAGGACGTGTGTCAGAACAAGATGGCAGAAAGGTGGTTGAAACAAAAGAAAAACAAATTGCCAAGCAATGTGGGTCACGGAGAATACAAGGATGAGTACGTGATTTTGATCACTCTTCTCAATTGCGTTTCCGGTCATGGAGATGCAAACAAATTCCAGCCCTGGATGTACTACATCATTGCACAGATCATCTCCAGGCGAGAGCATTATGACTGGGCCTCTCTTATCAGTGACGTCCTACACAAGCAAATTACCGGTTTCCTAGTTGCCCACCAGTTTCATATGTGTTCCTATCTCGTATACTTGACTGCTTATTAGGGTCAGTTTAGAGGATTGAACACAATAGGTATTCTCAGTGTTTAGAAAGTTTACCAATACTATGATCAGCTTGAGTTCACAAAGTTCGAGTGACATTTCAAGCGTGTGCAAGAGGCTTTCTTGATGTACACAGTGAGAAACCTAGACTGGGAATTGCATGTTCGTATCTCAGCGGTTGCCAGAGCAGCAATGGTTCATTGGGCGGACTGGTTCATTCAGTTCCCTACGTACACCTACATCCGCGCTTACAGATATACAGGAAATCCAGCTATGTTACCTCACTATCCTTCGGATAGAACAGTGTTCATGGAGTTCCTGAGACAATTATATGATGTTCACCTACGTTTGCGCCATAAGCGTAAACCAGCTGCCAACTTTCCATTTCAAATGGTGTTACACCCCGATTGTATAGCTACTATTGCATAGGGCAATTGATTATAATGACTGAATCAATGTGATGAATAAAACATGTTGTTCTTGTTGTCAATATGAATGTGTCACCATTTAATGATTGTCTCATTTGATTGTTACTTCTATTGATGTAATCCTAGATAAATGTTGCGTGTAAGATGTTGAAAAATGTTTATTCTAACCTTTGAGATGTTTTATGTATACTGCTTTGTTTTGAACATATGACTTCCGTTGTCGTGTCATTATGTGTAGGTATGAGGACCATTCCTCCAAGTAGAGGAGAAATATCACTCGGGAAGGTTGAAATTGCATGTGAAGTTCTCAAAATATCAAACTCAATTAAAATCAATGCTTTTTAAAAATAGTAAACTTCTCCAAGAAGTTTGGAGTGCTCCTTGAAGGTTGAAATTGCATGCGAAAGTATCATTGGACTCATCATGATCTCCTACTTACTACCATTGTTAGAATTCCTTTCTAATAAAGTTGATGCACTCCAAGAATGTTGGAATGGGTCAAAAAAAGACATTACATTGGATTTTGAGCTTGTGTTTCTTGGTTCTTTTTGAAATTCTATGGAAGCTTGTGCATTAATGTGAAGGAATGTAAGTTTCCAAGTTGAAGGGTAAGTTCCTATTAGGGAACTACCAATTAGACCTTCTTAAGAGGTTGCAGAACTTGCAACAATGCAAAGATAGTGTGAAGGAGTATATGGAGGAATTTTATGAGTTGACCATTAGATCGTGACATCATCAACTTATCATCTAGGAGGAGATGAGTAGTTGAGACTCTGCTCCATCAAAGAAGCCTATTAGTATGCATTAAAGGTGAGAGAAACTTGTTTGAACACAACAAATTCATGCCAAGAGGAAAGGAGGAACCAATAAAGGAAAGGGTTGATCAATTTCCAAGAAACTTCAATAGGGTTGATGGGAAAAGGGAACTATCACTTCAAAATACAACTATTACTAGGTATAGTAGTGCCATCCCAAGGAATGATCATAGAAAAGGATTTTGAGGAATCTCCTTTTAGTGTGGCAATAGAGGACATTGGGTTTGGATTGCTAATATTTGGAGTCTACTAATGGTAGAAGGAAGGGCAATGTAGTAAGAGTAAGTACAAAAATTGTGGGGTGTAATGTCCCCTTTTCAAGCCTGACATTTTCAGTGACCGTCAGCCTTTCTTTGGGAACCCGAAGGCTAGTCGGAAGTTAAAATTAGGGTTTCCTAATTTTGAGGAGGTCATTGCTCGGAGATGATAGTTTTAATGGCGGATTCCTTCTGGGTTTTCAGAGGGCTTCGCAGTGGTATGTTCGTCTCAGCATTCAGAGTACTTTTTGGAATTTACTATTTTTAGTAAATTCTATTTTTGGCAGCTTCCAGTTGAGCTCAGGTTGGTTGACTTCCGGTTTCAGATTTGACCAGTTGACTTCATCAGTTTTGGCTTCAGGGCACTCTCGGAGAAATAAGTTAAGTCATTCAGATTAAAGTCACGTTTTAATTATTATATTTTAACGTTGACCTTGGCCTAGAGTTAATGACTTAATGTTGTGTTTAAAAAGTGGTCATTGAGGGTGGCGCCCTCATTAAAAGAATATTATAATTATTGCAAAGTCAAAGCAGGGATTATGATGGGCGCATTTATCAAAGTTTGATGTTTTAATTAAAATATCATTTATTAAGTCTTGAAGGAGAAAGTGCGTCCAATCTTGAGGAGAATGAGTTTGACCTAAAAGCAGATTTTAGGGTTTTGCAAAGTCAATTGAAAAGTTATAAAGAGGAGTCTTGGTGCATCATTTGGATCATCTTGGAAAATACACCGTTATGCTGCCGGATTGATTCTGGATTGCTTCGAGGGATGAAGACCTCCTAGTTTGGGCATCGCTTCATGTTTGCAAGACAACATCTAGTGGTGAATTTCAGTCTTTTGTGAGTGCATCTTAGTTTATTCATTTGTGTTCAGTTTTGCATTGTAATAATCTGTATTTGGCATTGTAGTGTTTCAGCTTATTGTACTGTTCTAGACAGCAGATTGCATGTTTTGTTCATATCTTCAAAAAGACAAAAAATAGTGTTCTGGGTATCCATCATTTCTATGTGTTAGACCTAGGCGTCTCTTTTCCCAAGTGTTTGGAATTTTTAGTGAAAGCATTAATTTTTAAAGGGAAATCGACTGGTTCAGCAGGGCCGTACCTTGTACTTGCATTGAAGTTTGTGCATTATTCATTTTAGGCATTTTGAGTCTGTTTTAAGAGTTTAATTTGAGCGCCATCTTGTTAGTAATATTGTGCAACGGTAATCTTGTCAATTGAGCAAGTTTCCGGAGAGTTATGAGCATTTGATTAGGTTCATGGACTGCTGTTAACTCTTTCAATAAGCAGATTTGTAACAGGGAATAGAAACAGCAGTTTGATCCTTGAAACTTTTCGATTGTGGTATGCATTTCTCAGATAAAAGTAACTCTATTTGATGTAATATTGATCTATTGATGTCACAATGACGTTGGCAGGCGTAGGCCTCTTATTCTTGTAATCTGTCAGTAGTACTGGCAGTTTCTTTATTATTGCTCAAAGTTGGTTGTAATTCACAGTTTCAATCAAGTTATTGTAATTGTTAGATCTCCGCCCTATGGTCGCTACTTTCCCGTCTTGGGTCAGCAAGCACATTCTGGGTGTTGAGTAGATTCAGTATTCAGCAGTTCCTTCAAGTTTGCTTTCAGTATTAGTTTGAAATAGTATAACTCCGCCCTATGGTAGCTACTTCCCATTCTGGGTGAGCAAGCACATTCTGGGTGTTGAGTAGTTTCATTATTCAGCATTTCATTTCAAGCTTTGCTTTCTGTAATCACTCCGTCATATGGTCGCCCCTCACTCCACCTTGGATTGGGTAGCACATACTTGACGTTGAGTTCCCTTCTGTATCTTGAGTTTACTTTCTTGCACGTTTCGGTTTATCCATCTAACCTTAACGGGTGTACTTGCTTGAATGTTGTAATCTGTTAATTAAAAACGAAAAAATTTGGCTCGGTATATTTCATGGGGGCATTAGGTAGATATGTAAAACTTGAAAGTGGCGACATGAGGAGGGTTCTATTAATGCTGCCTCAATCAACCAAGAAATTGGTTCAACACAAGAGATTGCTTCAAATTGCATAAATCAAAAGTAAAATATTGTATAGTGATAATTGATAGTGATAGTACAAGTAATCTTGTTGTGGAAGAGATGGTTGAGCAGTTGGGATTAAGAAGGATTCTTCATCCTAATCCATATACGGTAATTTGGTTGTAGAAGGGACACAATGTAATGTCCTCTTTTCCTAGGTCAATATCTTTTGCAGAGGTTATTCCATCACTTGGTCCCTGTGGACTAACAGGGTGGTTAGGGGGCCCTTTGAGGGTGTTGCAGACGAGTTCAGTCAACCCTTTTGAGCTTAGTCAGTGTGTTTCCAGCTCAATGTTACCAGGGGTTCTCCCAGTGTGCTCTTAGAGGCTTATTCAAGCTTGTGGACAATACTTACTATTTATAGTAAAAGTCACTGGGGTCTTTGGTATGGACAACTGGCAGAGTTTTTATATTTGGCATGACGACGTAATTATATCCTGGGGTTATATTGGTTAATATTGGTCCTATGCATTTAATATTAATAACATCAAATAATAAAGTTAAATTAAATAATTTAACTTTATGCTTTATTAAATATAATAAAAGGGACTCTATTATAAAGGGGATATAAGTGATTTAAAATTACACTTTATAACAAAGTATAATGCCAAATTAAAAAGAATGAATGGCGGGAAATAAAAATAAATTAAATGAAATGAAAGTCAAATGCAAATTGGGCATGGAAATATAAAAGGGCAATGAAAGCTCATTTTGCATATTCATATGCTGAAGATTATTTTCTGTCTGAAAACCCTTGTGGTTCTGGAGGTGGACTCAATTGCCAAGTGGCCTTAGCAACCTAAATTGGATCCATCTTGCGTGTGATGAGTACAGGGGAGTCTTCATGCCATGACAATGCCGAATCGATCCTGGCCAACTTCTTTAACGCCTCCTTATCAAATACTTGCTCCCTTGAATAAGTGTCAACTTCTTTGAAGAAAGCATCCTTTAACTCCTCGAGTGTAGCAGGCCCCTGGTTGTCACCTTTCATTATTGGACATCCAAAATCAGAATTTTTTTAAGTGAAATTATTATTCAGGCAGCCACACTCCTTCAACAACTTTGTTTTCTTTGAGAAACTCGATCTTATAACTTTGAGTTTCCATGCTATACTTGTTTTCCACATGACAATTTGAGAATCTTCTTTGGATGAAACAATGTTTTTAGAAGCGACCTTCTCCATACCAATTGCAATAATATTAGTCAACTCGTGGTCAATATGTAGCCAATGTGTCTCCTCCTGCTTACAGTTAACCAATTCAGATTTGATTGAATTCTTTAACACCACAAAATCATCATATACCTTTTTCAATCTCCCAATCAAAGGAGGCCCATTAACCTTAATCTCTGGTACCCATCTTTGGACAACCTTGCCATAATAATTGTCCCTTTGGGTTCTGCTCATCATGGCTTTCCCAATAACAAAATTAGGATCAAAAGTAGGACTTGCTTGGCTCAGAGGTTGAGGAGAGGGATCTGTTAAAGCTCTAAGACAATTCGATAGAAGTTCTACCGATTTCTTTAAATCATCCTTGTCTTGTCTATCCTTGACTTAGATTAATGTGCTCAACCTTGTAAACCTTGATGGTGTATCCTTTTTTGTTCTATCCTAGAAATTATGAATGTCCCCATCCCTACTAGGTGGGCCTAAGTCCACTTTGGTCACATTGTAGTCCGCTGCCATAAATTGCCTATGACCTTTTTGCACCAAAGCTTGAGCAACTTCTATAATCAAATGTCCAAAAGTTCCATCCTCCATCAGCCTAGATGTAATTTTCAATTTCTTTGCCTTTGAAGTTTTCTGCAAAAGTTGCCCCACTACATCCTCCTTTGGCAAAATAATAGGAACTATTTTCCTCTTCTTGGAAAGGGAATTTTCCTACCAGGATGGTGCAGGTGAGGGAGCATCAGGGCTTTGAGAAGTTCTAGGTGTTGAGAAATGAAGAGCTCTGTGGAGAAGGGGAGTTCTCATTGCATTATGCATGCAGGAGAAGAAATCGAAGCCTTACCTTTTTGTATGTCTCCTTCTGGCCTGCCTTGAGACTGATTAGGCTGTTGGATATGAGTTTCCACAACTTCCCTATTGACTTCATGCCCTTGATTACCTTCCTCTGACTGTTGCCTGCCTATTGTTCTTCAGTTATTATATTTGGGGGAGGGCCTCCACCACATGTTTGCTCTGGACCCTTATCTTTCTCAAGAGGATCGTCCCCATTTCCACTATTGCTCGGTAGGGATGTGGTTTGTGTTGGTGGTGTTGGTGTGGAAGGAATTGTGCTTGCATGGCTAGCACCTGCGTGTTCTTGAGCTCTTCTTTTCTCTTTTGATGGAGCTTTACTAGTTTCCCCCTTTTTCTTGGCTAGCTATACCTGTGTCCTTTTCAAGACTGCTGAAGTCCTGACATGGATATCCTCAATCTCTTTGCTATTCCAATAAATGGGTGGCATGGGATGTGTCTGTATCCATTTAACAGAGGTTGGATCAATCAAATTAGAGTCATCATCCTGCACTCCCCTTATATTCCAACCCAACTTGAAGTTAAATATCTATGCCAAAGAGAGCCTCATCCAATCTCTTTTTCTTACCTCGTTGTTGTCTACACAGTTTGCCCAGAAATATGCAAGGTGTGGTATATGGTAATAACTAGGACTGAGGTAAAGGTGGTTCCTTACAAAGTTCTTGCTGTCAAACGGGAACCTTCTCTCATAGGTACCGAAGGAGAACTTTGCAATATCTCTTTTTAGATTAAGGGCATTAGACTGAGACTTGCATTCATAAGTCCCAGACCAATTGGAAATGGAATCCCGGCTTTCTTCCTATCTGCGTATCTTTTGTTCACCTCTGCAACTTGGCGACAGACTTCTATTAGGATAAATTTGTCTTCCACATATCTGGGCAGCTTAAGAGGGAAATCATCAAATCTGCCAACCCTTAGATAGGTAAATTTCTGAAACCGGGTGAAAAGGCTGGTATCAGCGCTTCTTTGGTCAAACACTAATTCATTGACTAATTCAAATGAATTATTTGATTTTGTTCATATGATACATTTCTCCACTTTACCAGAAATTCATTCTAAAATAGAGAAGCATTTTAAAACTGTGGTGGAGAAGTTAAAAAGAGGCATATTCTTAATAATGGCTATGTTCTCATTTAATCACGTCTTTTATAATTTATTTTTATTGTAACTTTTTAAACCTTTTTAATTAGTATTTAGTTTTGGTTTATTTTCAAGGCTTCTCTAATTGTGTCCTGCATAAGATAAAAGCATGAAACTTTGTTGATTGAAATTATATTTTCCATTGATGACGTCTTAACACTAGGTTTTATTTGGAATTTAGTTGAATTCCATGATGAATATTGAAAGCGACATGCAAGTTCGTGCTGCTGGGGGTCTTCTTACTATACTACAGCAGGAGATGCTAGTGGATACTATTGAACAAAAAGGATATGACACCACACCAATAAAAATTGATGGTGTTACAGAGATCTCATTTTATCCACTCAGTATATTTATCTACATTTCAATTTCTTGATACTCAATTCATTACTATGATGAATGTGTGCTATTATATGGACTTAAAACAAGTGCTTTTATTTAGTAAATGAAGCTAGTCAGATGTTGCAATGATAGAAAAAATAAAATCCTTACATCAGCAGCAGAAACAAGTTTCTGAGAATCGATGCCTTGGGTTACGATGCTTTACAAATTTTTCAAGTTGATAAACATCCAAGCTGCATGGGTATTGGCAAAGCCAAGGAAGGGTAAGGTCAAAAATGTCAAAGAATTGCCTTCTGTTTTCAAACAGAGTAAGAAACTGATGCATAGTTTTCCTTTTCACAGGTTTTCTCTATTTGGAGTGTTTAATAAGGTATCCCAAATATGCAAACACTTCATTGTACACTTATTACCCTCTGAGTGTTAAAAGTTCATTCAAAATGAATTCATTGGAAAGTCAATTTCATGCAATACTTATTATTCTGGTTTTCGATCTTCAATATTTCAGTGTGTCACAGTCATGGGCCGGCGTCTTTTAAGGTAAACTATGAGCAATCTACATTGTATTGTTTGCATTTATGATTTATGTTTCCAGCGAACACACACCAACTTCTCTTGTAACTATCAAATATTCTGTTAAGTTTCCAGAAGTTGGTCTTAGTTTATATACTGGTTGGAATTTTTTAGTGTATCATATGATTATTGTAATTAACTAATGCTTTCTTCAATGTCCAGGATTTGGTTTCTGAGGCCTATTCTAGATCTAAATATTTTAAATGACCGTCTGAATACTGTATCCGCAATCTGTGCTCTCATATTTTTGTCTAAGATAAGTTCACTGAATGTGAGAAAAACATCCTTGTCTTTTTAACTTGAGAGATATCACTGTTCTATGGATGCGATGAAATGATGACGACTCTGCGTAACAGTTTGAAGTCTGTGAAGGATATTCCATATTTACTCAAGGTGCTTACTTGACATTCACTTAATAACTCAAGGTTTCATGACCTTGTTACAACATGAGGCTTTTCCATATTACTGACCATCTTATGGAGTCATTTCATGTATCAAATAATAATTTTATGGTGGTAGCGGAGGTTGCTTTCAAGATAATGAAGAAACCAGTCTTACTGTTTTTATAATAGCATCCACGTTCACCAATAATGTATGAGTGATATGCTCTCTGCATACATCTGATTGTGTTACCATTCATTGCATCATGACACTCTAGATATACAAGGTCACCTATTGAGAGGAGTATGAGTGGAATTATTATCAAATGGAATCTATACTTCAAGTTCAAAGGCAGCGGGAGGATTTATTTTCTCTATATCATATAACTGCTTTTTTAGAGGGAACATTGGAGGGATATCCTTATCCCTATCTACTAAAGAAATTCAATATGGTTTTGAAAAGTTTATGATGAAGTAATTTAGGAATGTTGACTTTCATAAAGTGGATTATATTTTATTACATTTGATTAGATAAAATTATATTTTTATATAGAACTTGTTATCCATTGCTAGAATTTGGAATTATTATCTATCTTACTAAAAAAAATGGGTATGTTGTCTTTTAGAAATTTAGCTGCCCAAGTTCTATATCAACATCTGATGATTGGACAACCCTATCAAAGGTACCAATTACTATCCCTTCCAAGTTCTCATGCATTGGTGGTTTTTTCATTTGTTTGCTTTGAGAGAGATAGGTGGAAGTAGGCAAGAATAGGCTTTAAATCATGCTTTAGTGGCATGAAAAGTAAGTAGGAAAAATTATAAGTAAAAAGGATAAGTTTAAAAAATAATTAAAAGTATATAAAAAATGGACTATAAACTTAAAGTTAGTAGGGTTTTTATAAGTGAAGGTGTTAAACAAGTGTTGGTAAACAGATTGTCGCTGTGGTTTGCTTTAAGAAGTGGCCCTGAATTGCCTGGTGAAAAGCAACAAACGAACAAATAATTTGAGAGATTGCTATTGGATTAGCGAACTTCCTCTGAATTTTAAACGTACAACTCTCTCATATGATGAAATTTAGATTTTAATGGGTTTGCTTTTAACCAGAAAGCGAGAAAGACAAATAAGTTAAAACAGAAACAAGAAAGATAACTACGTAGAAAAGAGGGCGAACACACAGATTTATCTCTCAAAGGCATAAAGAACACATATAAAATGAAGGAAAACAACTACATTTAAACACATGACAAAACATCAAAGAAACAATTGTAATTTCACCCATAGAGGAACCCACAACGCAAAGAAACATGTCTGACTCATAGACCGGCCATATGTTCTTTATTTATTTCTTTAACAGAAGAGCTCACAAACTCTTTCCTTTGTACAAAATGAGAAACTCAGTCCCCTCTTTCAGAAATCCTCCACCTTCAGCCCCTAAAACTCTACCTTTTCCTTTTTGAGATTTTACAATAGAAGAGGAGACCTTTCAGTTTTCGTAATTGATTCTTTTTCCCTCTTGGAAGTTTCAAAGTTTTATAAAATAGATACAGATAACTCTCGAGAACCCTTTATAATTAATTTTTTTACAAACATTAGGTTAAGTACTTTATAATAAAATGATGTTTTCCTGGAGATTTGCCAGATGTATGACTGTCAAGGCTTTATGTCAAACAGGTTGCGTTTATTCTGCAGCTTTCATATCCATCCTCGCCCATAAAGACAGTATACTGTTCTTGCTTTCTAGAGACATCCTTTGTCTGAGTTTCTCTTTCTAGATGCACATTTAGTTCATCTACCTTATTGGTAGTTTTCTTAGTAGCAGTCTCATAAGTGTTATGCGTTTTGTCATTTTAAGTCATTGCATTTTCAAATACCATCTTCACATCTTCACAAATATCATGAACATTATTGTATCATGTACCATCTTTCATGTCTATTTGTTTTCTGATTAACTCCTTAACGTTTTATAAAAGTTTTCATCATGCATTGTATGCTTTGTCTCCTCAACTTCCTCCTCATGGGTTGCTTATTGTCTTGCTACCTGGTTTACAGGACTATTTAATAGTGAGAGAAATCTTTGGCATTAGTGATATTTCTCCCTCTATATAATCTGTCTGGCATTTTCATTTCCTTGGGAAGAACAGTATGGTTCTGAACACATTTTTTCTGACTTCTGTATCATATTTCTTCAAATGCATTAAGAAGGCTATTGTCATGGCAACAGGTTTTCTCTTTATCCAAATTATTTTCTTCTAATGACAAGGTATTTCTGTGCTTAATCCTATCATTTCCACTTGAGAAGAGTAAACTGAATAAAATCCCTCATGGTTACTGCACTGCTTGTCTTCTGAGTTTTCTTTTTGTGATGAATTGAGCAACATTTCATGAATATCCTACTCCAAATATTTTTCTATAGCACGGGGCTATATGGCACTAGCAAAGTTCACAGAATTTGGAATTACTCTTCCTAAGAAGATTTTCTTGAAAGTCTCTAAAGCCTATTCAACAAATCCAATATCTAGATATCCCATGATCACTGACCTACCTTTGAAGGATTATGTCAAACGATTTCTCATGCTTTATTTATACTTCAACATTTTGCATACGTGTCTACTAGAGCATTGCAATCATAGAATCTAGCAAGTCGCCTGTCCCGTTATGCCATCGCTTTTTTGAATTTTCCATTAGAACATACAGTAGGGAGTATGTTGGCAAAGGTCGTGGATTTCGGCTTTACATCTCCATACTACACTTGTTTGAAAGCTTCTAAATATTTTTCAATAAATCCATTTTGTGCACACCTACAATCTAACATGCCATGAGACCACATTCCATGGGGTCTTCTATCAAACAATTTGTGCGAATCTTCCATGCTTGCAATCACATTTTTCTGTTGGCAGAAAAAAGGGGTTTGGATTTTCTAGGAGAAACGCCTTTCGTTTTGAGGGTTTCTCTTCAGCTTCTTTGGTGTCTGGCTTATATCTACCATTTGCCTCAGTTTCTAGGCTGGACATTGCATTCTGTAGCTTCCCACATTGGATTTTGTCAGTTTTCACCATCTTGGCTAGCAAACTGGACTTATTTTCTTAAATAAATAATCCGGAAGCTTTCGGGAAATTTCTCTAAAAAACAAAAAAACACAAATAAGATAAGAAAATACAGGGGTTTGAGTTGTGAGCCAACAGGGCTCATCATAGTGGTATCAGAGCACTGATCCTGCCAGCCTGGAGGGTTAGCAGCTTCTATGCGGTCACACCAGAACAGGTTTGACAGGTACTACTCACGCAGGGGTCCTGGTTTACAGAGAAGTGCCTTTGAACCATTTCCAACATTTCCATTTGACGAACAGGACGAAGATTTAGAGTTGGATAACATGGCTGACAGAGATGAGGAAGGACCATGCAGGAACCGTATTAATGACGAGGATAGGGAGGCTAGAGATGTACTGAGAGGCCTTGTTGCAGGACAGGAACAGGTGGCGAACATCCTCCAGCAGCTAAGTACCAAAGTCCAGAATTTGAGCATTCAGAGAAGGCCGAATCGGGATCTGGATCAGGAAGGTAGTGTACATGGAGATAGACAGAGGACAATTACTCCAGTACGCACCTATGATAGGCCTACTTGGCCAAGATTTATCAGAAATGATCCTGTTGAGGAGAATGTGGCTGAGGGAGGTGATGTGAATTTTGCAGATAACATCATGACACAACATGATGAGTGGGATGCTTTGCCCCAAAGAGTTAAGGATCACCTTAACTTCGACAGATTTCTGAGCCAGAAAAGAGAGCATGGTAGAAACTGGATAGATAAGAGGCCTGAAAATAGGTATAATGATCTAAGGCAGGCTACCAGCAAACTTACTTTAACTAATTTTGATGGCAGTGGCAAAGTCACAGCTAGAGCCTGGGTGAGCAAACTAGACACTTTTTTGACACTACGTCCAATGGTAGAAGAGGATGCCATAAGATTTGCAACACTTCACTTGGATGGCGTGGCACATGATTGGTGGCACCAGGGCATGGTCACACTCCATCATGATAGGATCACTTCTTACCAGGAATTCACTGACAGATTGGTTGAGAGGTTTGACAGGCGTGATCCAAAACTTTATGTAACGACCTATTTCTTGCGTAAATTAAAATTCTCCAATTCTCACTTTTAACATGTAAAGGTAACAAGTAACAAAGATAATATAATAAAAATTTTCCTTTCTTTATTGATAAATGTATACAAGTTACAATATATTTCCATATGAATTCCATTTCCATTGAAAACATAAATCAGAGTTCAAAAGTAATACAGTTACATACATAGCTCGTAAGCTTTTGCACAAATAGAAGTAAGAAGGTCCAGGAGTCCGTCCTTTCAAATCTTGGTACATCGGCCGCTTGCTGTGGAGGAGAAACATCACTCGAGCTTTTCCGCCAACCACGGACTTATAATGCGGTCCCCCGCACACCTATCGTTAGATAGATGGCCCTCCCTTCGAAGAAGAGATTGGTAGGGTATCCTTTAACGATTACCAACTGAGCATAGTGCTGTGTCCTACATAACTAGAACCTTGCTATTTCACAATCTCGATCTAGTACTCGGATCACAATGAACTGACAGTGTAGTCTCAACTATCTCACTCCTAAGTGGATGTCGTACCTTTCATTACTTTGGCCAAAGTATTCTCATTCAGTACTTCGAATGAATGCCATCTATTCTAAACACTACTCAGGGCCGATTTGACTTGAGGCTTCCTTACTCTACGCATAGGTTTTGTCCTTCAATGGATGAATTCGTCACCCCAGACATCCTACAATCATATGAACCTACTAGAAATGAATCAGTCTATAAGTGTCTTGTATCATTCCTCCTAATTAGGAAATCTTTATCCTAGGAGTACTTAACTTGTCTCAGTTATCCTACTAACTTAAGCTAAAAGACTTTACTTGTTTCTGCCTTCATTTCGATCCTAGTAGATAATAAGTACATCTACGTATTCTCCATATACAGAGATCATACACAACATGCAATAGACATCCAAAATGCAAATAAATCCTTCCCTTTTTATCTTTTTCCATTATTACCCTTTAATGTAAGGTAAGTAAACTAATCCCTTAAGCTCTTTACTCATATAATCCTTTTTTTACAATTCCCTTAATCATTGAATCCTTACACATTTCCTCCTTTAATGCATTGCTTTAAATATTCATCAAAATAGTTCTTTCCTATTAGAGCAAATTGAAAGCAGCAATCACAAGATCAAAAAGGAAACAACACTTCAATGAAAGTTGTAAACTAGGAGGATTCATGCCTGGTTTTTAAAACTTCTCCTTCCATAATTGCTTTTCTAGACTCTCCTTCAAATAAGCTTCCAGAATTCCAGCTAAAAATGGCTTCTTTGTGATAGTATTTCACTCTACAATGAACTCATAAATTTCTCCTCTCAAATGTGTTTCCACCACTAAATTCCTACTCAACAAATACCTCACTCAGAGATCAAAAAGATATAATCACTGTAACTAGTAAATGCTGGTAAAAATTCACTGTATTTTTCAAACTCAGCAATTCAGAAAATACAAGCAATACAATGAAATGGATATGGGATCTCAATAAAAATTCTAAACTCAGATTGCTCAATGTGTTTTTACAATGAGTGGAAGGCGTCTATATATAGGCCCGAATTGCAACGAATTCCACTAAAGGAGGCATGTGGATTGACAACAAAGTCCCCAGAAATAGTCAAAATGATACTTGGCGGGTTTCTAAATTGTTAATCATCAAAAATGGAGGTGAATCGACTTCCTTTTGAGCCAGCAAATCATGAATAATTCAACTCAAAAAAGAAAAACGCCACCTATAGGAACTTATCTGTTTAGGCGCCCATGAGGTAATGACTCACCATTTTGTGAATTGGTCAAGGTAAGACTCCTTACAGCTCATTCCCTCTCTTGTTGCGTCGCCTATTTTCCAGTTGGGTTTGAGTTTTTCTTCCTACATTTCTGCGTTTTTCCTTCATCCGCCATTTCACGGGAAAAGCTTCCTTCAGATTTTGCCCTTTTAAAATATGTTTTGATTTTACACTATGAAGTATTTTGTATTTCAAATATTTAACTCTCTTAATATTTCGATTTCCCATAGTTCAAAATATTTAATATTGATTTCAAAATCAAATATTTCTTTTTTTTTAAAGTCTCGAAATGTAATATTTTCCATTTAAAAATGTGTTCATGAGTTTGATGCGTTTCAATAAAACATCAAATATTTGATACTTCATTTTTTACTTTTCCAAATATTTTCAAAGTAATAATTTATAGTAAAAATCGTTTTATAAATTTACCAAGGTATTTTAAAATTCAATTTCCAAAATTACTCAAGGTAATATAAAATTGACTTCCTAAATCACTTTAGGCAATAATATTAAATTCAAATATTCTTATATATTTAATATATATTTATATATTTTTATTATATATTTATTACTATTAACATCATTATTCCCAGGCAATAGGTAACGTGGTTATATATATATATATGTATATCACTGTACGCAGTGTACACGTAAATGTATGTATACCATGTCGACACGTACGTATGGGCATATCCATCTGCCGAGCATATGTATGTATTGACATGCATATACATATGGATACATGTACATTATATACATATATTCACATACTCACTTCACCTATTAACATATATCCATTCATATTTTCCACATTAAGGTCAAAGCACAGTAAGTCAGACAAATGAGTAATCTTCACTTCTCAAAGCATAAAGAAGTAAACATAACTTCTAAAGCCTAAGGATGACTTATCTAAACCAACATAACTGACTTGGTTTCTCAGAGCCTATACTGACGTGTGTGTATGCTCAATTTGGTAATCGTTACTGTTTACCTGACCAAGTTCCTCCTCGAATGATGTCTCTCCTCTGTCTGGAGGAACAGTCTTCATACCTGCACATCATGGCATGACATCGGCAGTCATATGCTCATAACAAGGTAAAAACATCTCACAAGTTAGAATAACATTATTCCATAATTGTATGCAACATTTAATCAAGAGTTAAATCATTTAGAAGTAACAATCAAATGAAACCATCATTTAAATAGGACACATTCATTTAATAACAAGATCACCATTGTTTTATTCATCATAAAGATTCAAACATTACAATCAATTGCCCTATGCAATAGTAGCTATAAAATCGGGATGTGACACTTTACTTCAAAGACCTTGCTCAGCTGAAGCAGTTGGGTAGCTTGGAGTCTTATATTGGTGAGTTTCAGAAGCTGTCGGTTATGGTTACCGGAATCTCAGAGAGGAGACTTGTCATTCTATTTGTAGAAGGTTTCCATGAGCCAATGAAAGGTTGGATCAAGGCATTCGATCCACCTACCTTGCACGAAGCTATGAGAAAAGCTCGTAGCATGGAACTTACAGCTTCATGTGGTAAGTTCACTTCAAATGCAGAAGCATCTTCATCCTATAATGATAGCAAATCAGAATCTAAGAAATCAGAAATTGTTGATGAAAAAATGAAGTTTGCAGCTCCATTGGATCGAGAAACAATAAATGATTTGCGTAAAAGGAAGCTATGTTTCTATTGCAAAGCTCCTTATGATCAAAACCACAATTGTCCTCTTAAGCCTAAGGGTACAAATAGGCAAATGGAGTGGTTTTATGAGGGTGATGACATTGCTGATTTAACGGACCAGCAAGCTGGTTTTAAGGATGGGAGTATGCGATCTATCATTCTCGTCAATGCAAAAAGTGAGAAGATAGAACAGGAGATTCTAGAGGAGGAGGAGCATGAGATGATTCAGGAGGATTATCATTTTGCTTCTAGTTCCATGGGGTCAAAGGTGTTTGATTGGGATCAGTACAATTATGAGGCTCAGTTTGTACACAATCCTCTTTATGAGGCGGATGTTACATCTTCTTGTGATAATCCGCTCTTTGAGGTGGATGCTGATTCTACTCTTGACCTTGATTTAGGGGTGAACTTTGATCATAGTATCAGAGATTCCGTCAGTGCATTGGGATTTCATACAGAGGTCATTGAGGAGATCCCCAGTGTGTACATGGTCAGGAGTCTACACAGTTTCACTTTCAGTCATCATGTACATGACCTGTTTCAGATGCACAATTTTGGTATGCACGTGTTAGACATGCTGGATGATAGCACGTCTCGTGCAGTTTTAGGGAGCAGGTGTTGTCAGCGGTTTGACTTGCTTTCTTATGAGTTCCTCTCTCCTGTGACAGATGGTGTTGAGATTGACAGGGTACAGCATGATGATCCAGCTGATCAGATTTGGGAGTTACAGGAGACAGTTCATGACAGTAGGGACATTTCACAGCACTATCTTTGGGATCCTGGTGGAGTGGTTGATTCTTTGCTGTTGAGATTGCTTGCGGACAAGCAATTTCAGGGAGGGCGGACTGTAATGTCCCCTTTTTCGGCATGATCGTGTTTGATGGTGGTTAACCTATTACTCTGACTCTCGTAGGCTAACAAGTTGTGTTTAGAGGGTTAGTGACATTATCTGGAGGAGTTTTGTCGTTCTCAGTTCAAAGTTCAGTGATTGGCTCAGAGCAGGCCTTGGCAGTTCAGGGGTTGACAGCTTCTAACGGCACAAAATTATATGGAGTTTTGAGAGAGTTATGATTATTTAGGTGATTTAAGTTAATTATTAACTTAACACTTTATTATAAAGTCAAATTGACTTTATACTTTTTACATCACTTAAATATTTCATGAAAAGTGATTTAAAAATTAAATCACTTAATCTTCAAAGTGGGCGCCCAAAATATTTAAGTCAAACTATTGAAAGTGACTTAAATATATTTTAAAAGATTTAAATGATGAAAAGTGGCGTCATCTTCTTGAAATGCGTGCCCTTGAGGATATAAGCATTTTTGGCAAATCAAACTCTATTCTTGATCATTTGACTTTGCCAATTGGGTTTGCTTTTGTGCTACTCTTTGTGACCAGGGTTTGAGCAATTTCTTCCATTGGAGAACAAGATCTTCTTAAGTGTTGAGCATTTTTGAGACTGTGAGAGACCGGTCGAATTAGTGCAATTGTGAGAGCTTCATTCAGAGGTTCTATTGAGCTAAATCAGTGTTTCTGTTGAGTTTCCTTATTAGTTCAGGAGGGTTTAAGAGATGGCGTCCTTCCTTCATCTGGTAGACACTCTACTTCATGGCCGCACCTTCTGAGTTGAGGATTTTGGCTTATTGCTTGAAGTGCGTGGCTCTTTGTGCAAGGGCGTTTGAATTTTCTAGGAGAAATGCCTTTCCTTTTGAGGGTTTCTCTTCAGCTTCTTTGGCGTCTGGCTTATATCTACCATCTTCCTCAGTTTCTAGGCTGGACATTGCATTCTATAGCTTCCCACACTGGATTTTGTCAGTTTTCACCATCTTGGCTGGCAAACTGGACTTATTTTCTTAAATAAATAATCTGGAAGCTTTCGGGAAATTTCTCTAAAAAACAAAAAAACACAAATAAGATAAGAAAATACAGGGGTTTGAGTTGTGAGCCAACAAGGCTCATCACAGTCTTTTACCTTGTTTCAAGTTTGCAGGGGCCCAAGAAAAGGTTTGCATGTGCTTTGAGTCCATAGAAAGTCTAATATCTGGATGTATCAGACTGTGTAGCAACAGAACAAGGAAGAATATGCAAATCAAGGTCTAAAACTTGTTTGTTAGTCATTGGAAATAGTAGAGGGATGTAGGGAGAGGCCATGTAGACCTAAACCAAGAGTCTTGAACGTTTTTGAAGGATTGATATTAAGTTTGTTATGACTGTCCCAAGAGGACAAATTATGCAGTCTAGGATACAAGAGTTGTAAACCATGAATTGTTACATTGTTGGGTCATCACATAAGAGTTGTTGGAATCATGTAAGCCTCATGACAAGCCTTCCAAGGTATCTACATTGTCCCAAGATTGCTGGATGAAAGTCCAAAAGGAATTCAATGCTAGGGTCTAAAGAAGTGCACCTAGGAGCAGCAATGAAGAAGGTTTAGGAACACCTTGTTATTTGGGTTTGTGGTCAATTAGAAGGTCCATCCTCTGCATCAATGTACCATCTATATCTTCAACTTCCAAATCTTTTCCTTTGTTTTCCATCTGATTCGAGTAGTGTTGTTAGGGGCACTCATGCAGATTATTGTTTTCTTGATCCTAACATTTGTATCTTTGACTTCCAGATTTTTTCCTTTGTTTGTGCTCTAATTCGAGTAGTGTCGTCGGAGGCACTCATACAGATTCTTGTTATCTTGATCTTAATCATCATTTGTTTCAGAGGAGGTTCTTCATTTTAGCACTATAACAGTCATCTTTCGACAGTTGTCTATAGCTTCTTTGTGCTTTAGTGATGTTCTTCATGTTCCTCTTTTTTGGCACATTGTTTTGGTTGGAGGCTTCTGAGTCCTTCACATTGTTTTGGAGACTTTTCAGTCCTTCACATTGTTTTGGAGGCTTTTTAGACCTTCATTCGCTTTTCTTTCTTTTGTAGATAAGTTTTCTCCCACTGGGTTTTTCTCCTTTTCTCTAGTTGTGAGAGATTAGATTGTTTGTAGTACCTCACCAGGCCTTGTTTTGCCAAGACCCATCATGCATTCTCTTTTTAGGGTTTTTAGCTACTCTCTAAGTTCATCTTAGGGGGGGTGTTAGAGTAATCATGCATCAGCTAATAATTGATTAATTATTAGGTTAATTTATCCTCATCCACTTAAGCTAAAATTAGGTGTGCTTTTTTTATGTTAACTGAAGTGAGCTATTATTCGATAATTCTGTCTCATCGCATGTGATGTTGAAACTTGTCATGATCATTATAATCCCTTTATCATTTAGGGTTGCTCCTAAATAGCACTCAACCCTCATTGTATTATCATAACCTTTTAATAACCTTTGAGGACTCTTGATCTCCTTGAAGATTCTTGAGGTTCATACTATAGCTTTTTCTTGTTGAGGATATAGCAATTCTTTGTTTGCAGATATCTTGTGTGGAAGGTGTCTTTGTTTGTTGTTTGATTTTGTAGCTCGTGGTTTTTCACAATTCTAATAACGAGACGAGAGTGTAATCTTCCCAGTACTTTAAATCATCACTTGAAACCCCTATATTAGCAAAGGCATCACCTTCTTGGAGAACGTGGGAAAACACAACCTCCTCGAAATCTTTAGACATGTGAATAGCATCATTAACTAGATGGTCGATGGTTGAGATCGACTTTTGACAACCAGTGAGGGAATTAATAATATTAAGAGCATCCCCTTTGATTGATAGCTTTCTAAACCCTTTTGATGAGCCATTTTAATGCTGTGAAATGCAGCTATGTCCTCAACATAATGGCTAGTTTGATGGCCTAATGGGATTTTAACTGCGCCCATAAACTTGCTATTTTGTTATTTACAATCTATACAATGTTTTCTAGGGTGGTTCATGCTCATGCTAAACAAACTAAAGGCATTGATTTTTGGATTCACTTAGGAAAAAGGCTAATACACACTTCAACAAAAGAAAAAAAGGTTTTTTATACCATTTGATTGAATGAAAACCTGAAATATCCCACTCCTTTAGGATATTTAATTTTCTGATTTTCCACTTGATAGATTTCGCTTGATCAAACAGTGATAATCATTATGCATGGACTTAGTAACATTCAATGAAAGTAATCATCAAGAAGAACAATTACTAAACACCAACGGATTACTTTCTTTTCAATGAACATAATTATATTTAAATATTGTACTTGCTGTCTAGGGTCTGTAACAACATTTAAATGCTAAGATCTCTGCTCTAAGCACACTACCCTAGCATAGTCATTGCACAGTAATTACAAAATAATTGAAACAACAGTTTTGGATATTCTTTCTGAGTACCATATGAACTGGAACTCTTTATCAACAACTACAGTTAGCTACAACAGATTGTTGCATCACTCCCAAGCATGTTTCAACATTATAGGCCAATGTATTTGGACCATACGGGTAAATTATGCTCAGAATTATTTATATCAGATCATAAAAGCTCATAATATTTCTTCAACTGACTCTTTATCAGCAACTATAGTTAGCTATAGGAGATTGTTACATCACTCCCAAGCATGTTTCAATATTACAGGCTAATGTATTTAGACCATATGGGTAAATTATGCTCAGAATTATTTATATCAGATCATAACAACTCACAATATTTCTTCAACTAATTGAAGCACAAACATCTAAGTGAGCGACCTGGTATCCTCACGGCATGACTGAAAACTGTGAACAACATGCATTAAATGGCATGTTTCCACCTAGGAAGTATATGCCTTGCAATATAGAAGACCAGACGGCTCTGATATAGTCAGCAACTCCTTGCAGAAGGGTCACGCATAGATTTTGGAAGCTAAAACAGATTCTTGGAAGCTCACGTACAGGTCAAAATAGCAATCGTTGTGTTCACACAACTCTATTACCTGCGGCTAGTTCAAAGGCCATTTTCAAATCTCACGCTAAGCTGGAATAATGCAACAATAACATTCACTAATACCCACGTGCCAAATATCTCTTGAGAAATCTACAAATTGTTTATTTCTGAAACCCTTATCAATTCTTGTGAATAACTCTGTACTGGAATAATGAATCATTTATATGCAATATATAGATGATTCCTTCAAACCCTTAGATATGAAACTCTCATGTAGATTCGTTGAAGCACATGCACAACCTCTGAATGAAGCTGCCTGCAAGCTGGATTGGGACATCTTTGACTCCTATACCAAGCTGATCTTCCTGAGGGATTTCGTTCTCAAAAATCAACCAAATCTGCAGTGTCTTCCGAAACTCAACCAAATCTTCATGTAGCTGATTTATCATGACAGTATCCTTTTCAACCTTCATGTGCTCTTCACTTGCATAGAATTTATCATCTTCAAAACCAGCTATCTCCTTTGTAGTTGCTTTGCGATCTTCAAACATGAATGGGGAGATGGCATTGTGATCAACCAAAGGAGCACCAATAGAATCCATGCTTATATAAGGTTTGTCTAAACCAACATGCTCTATGACAAAGGGACTCATATTCTCTTCGTTATTTGTGCATTGGTGGTTAGGTTCCTAAAATCCTTTGCATGAGAAGCATAGATTTTGTCTTCTCATTTGGTTCTTGCTCATTTTAGGAGGTCTTGTAACCTTATCATTGAGATTAAATGTAGAACCATCATCATTTTCTGATTTAAAGGTTCCATCACACTTGCTCACACCATGCCCACCAATAGGCACTGAACCGTGGGGGTTATCATACTAAAAACTCATCTTGTTGCTTGTTGCAACATCATTCCCATGACTGAATTTTGCACCTTTAAATGAAGTTTTTTCCTTAAACATCCTCTTAGTATACTTTATCAAACCAATATTTCTAGGACTCAAGATAACAACACAGTTCAGATATCTATTAAAAGAGTACTGTGTTTTAAAATCATTTCACATGCTTTGGTAGTCCTCAAAGAGTTGATTGGCTTCCTGTCCATAACCTTCTCTGTATTGTTCTTCACTCCTGTGGTAACCCATTGTCATACTTAGAATATTTCTGATTCACCTAACAAGATGGCAGGAAAACTGTGCTCTGATACCACTGAAATATCCCACCCCTTTAATATATTTAATTTTCTGATTTTGCACTTGATAGATTTCACTTGATCAAATAGTGATAATCATTATGCATGGACTTAGTAACATTCAATGAAAGTAATCATCAAGAAGAGCAATTACTAAACACAATGGATTACTTTCTTTTCAATGAACAAATTATATTTAAATATTGTACTTGCTGTCTAGGGTCTTTAACAGAATTTAAATGCTAAGATCTCTGCTCTAAGCACACTACGCTAGCATAACCATTGCACAGTAATCACAATATAAGTGAAAGTTGAAACAACAGTTTTGGATATGCTTTTTGACTACAATATGAACTGGAACTCTTTATCAGCAACTGCAGTTAGCTACAACAAATTGTTACATCACTCCCAAGCATGTTTCAACATTACAGGCCAATGTATTTAGACCATACAGGTAAATTATGGTCAAAATTATTCATATTAGATCATAACAACTCACAATATTTCTTAAACTAATTGAAACACAAACGTCTAAGTGAGCGATCAGACCTGGTATCCTCATGCCATGACTGGAAACTGTGAACAACATGCACTAAATGGCACATTGCCACCCAGGAAGGATACACCTTGCAATATAGAAGACCAGGCGGCTCTCATACAGTCAGCAACTCCTTCCAGAATGGTCACACAGATTCTAGAAGCTAAAATAGATTCCTGGAAGCTCACGTACACTTCAAAATAGCAATCGTTGTGTTAACACAACTCTATAACCTGCAGCTAGTTCAAAGGCCATTTTCAAATCTCATGCCAAGCTGGAATAATGCAACAATAACATTCACCAATACCCACGTGCCAAATATCTCTTGAGAAATCTACAAATTGTTTATTTCTCAAACCCTTATCAATTCCTGTGAATAACTCTGTATTGGAATAATGAATCATTTATACGTAATATTCTGATGATTCCTTCAAACCCTTAGATATGAAATTCTCCTGTAGATTCGTTGAAGCACAAGCACAACCTCTGAATGAAGCTGTTTACAAGTTGGCTTGGGAGATCTTTCACTCCTGTACCAAGGTGATCTTCCTGAGGGATTTTGTCCTCAAAAAGCTTGAGATTTTTCAACTAGAAAACCCTAGCTGAAGCTCTTCCCCAAAACTTATCCAAAACAAGAATAATATTCATGAATAAATAAAATGAACTTCAAATGCCCTTTTATAAACTTCAATTTGCATTTGACTCTCATTTAATTTAATTTACTTTCATTTCCCTTTTAATTATGATGCACAACTTAATAATATAAAACATACTTTAAATCATTTAAGTCCCTTTTTAATAAAGTCCTTATGTCTCTATTTTAACATAATAAATTAATAAAGCATCATTAAATAGATGACTTTATTAATTTCCATTTAACCCTTATATCACCTTTTAATAAGTCGTCATTAAATATTAAGACTATTAAAGTCAAATAACTTTAATAATATAATAAATCATTAATCTTCAATAAATATCCCCACACCAGCTCAAATAATGATTCGATCATATTTTCCGGATGTAGGCATGATGACGACTGATCCAGATATGACTTACTATAAGTAGTAAGTATAGGCGATATGACCAAGTGACTAACTATAAATAGTAAGTGTACATCAAAGTGTCCTAAATAGCCTCCGAAAGGCACACCACAACTAAATTGGAAAATTGAGCTGAAGAATACTGAAATAAGCACCAAAGGGTCTACTGAAGAACCAAGAATCACCCTCAAAAGGGTCCCTTGAACACCTTGTTAGCCTACTGGACTAGTTGGTAGGCGATCCACTGCATCTGATCATTGCTCAGGAAAAGGGGACATTACAAAACCCTACAAAAACTAACATGCTTACATTTTCTAACTAAATGTAATTCTTCACAAATGTTTCCAACCAATCTTTGTAGGAGATTTATGATCAAGCATTTTAATTTGCTATTGCTCAAATGTAGAAAGATATTGTATAAGGTCAAACTTAGATCTTCATTTTTAGATTGTTATAGATGAATTAAAATTTGTGACTCATGCAGATTTTTAATTTGCAGAGCATAAGTTCAATTTTACATGTGAGGAAGATTTTTGAAGTTGGAATCTCAGAACGACAACATGAGCAGGCAGGGATATTGAATTTAAATATTGTGAAAAAGGTATTTATACTTGTAGAAAGGGCCTAATTTTAACACGGTTTGCATGATATTATTATCTATGTGCAAATTAAGATTTTTTCCAATTACTAAAGCAAGAATAAGTATCTCTGCATATTGTTTGTTATTGCATTATATAACAACACATATAAACATATTTTGTTTGATTTGCTTGTAGGCATTTATATCTATTACAAATGAGCTTGTCTACATCCATGAACTGGTGAGTCCGTTTTATAAGAGTTAATGTTTACTTACATGAAGTCAGAATGTGATATGTTTATTATGATTGTGTATGGTTACCACATGATCAAGATTGATTATTTTCTATCCATTTTGTAAAGACACAAATGAAATTAGATTCTATGGTTATTATCATGTATTCAGTAGAATTACAAAGGGAAATATACCTTTACAACCAAGAAGGTGATGGCGGTAGTCATGTAATAATTCTAAGAATTGAAGTGAAGGCCATCTAACTCTCATCTACTAGCAAACAACTAATTTATTCTCATGTTCAAGAATTTTTGTCTAAACTTGAAGTCTGTGAGCATCTTCTTACATCCATCAGTTGAGTCACCCTAGTTGAGTCGGGGGGGATCAGACTCAAACGCGGTTGAGTCTGAGAGAGTTTTCGTGAGGATCGCCGAGTTCGGGTGAGTCTCGTTAGGTAGACTCACGTAGGCAGGTTTGCAAAGTGCAAAAAAAACATAAAATTTAAAGTTAAAACTTTTTTTTTTTTACTTATTGTGAATGCAAAATGATGTACGCCATGAAGGTTTGTATGGTTTTTGAGGTCTTAATTTTGGCTTGGTGGCGAGGGCTCGGCCCCTCGACCTCGTCTTGTATCGCGACAAGGAGCGCGCTAGGGGCATTGCCCCTCGACCCCGCTGGGGGCGTTGCCCCTAGACCCCCACGAGGGGCGTTGCCCCTCGACCTTGCTGGAGGCGTTGCCACCAGACCCCCATGAGGGGCATTGCCCCTAGACCCCCATGAGGTGCACTTCCCCTCGACCTCCTTGGGGGCATTGCCCCCAAATCCCTACAAGGGGCATTGCCCCTTGACCTCATTGGGGGCGTTGCCCCCAAACCCCCACGAGAGGCATTGCCTCTTGACCCCACTAGGGGCATTACCCCCAGACCCCCATAAAGGGCACTGCCCATTAACCCTGTTGGGGCAATTGTCCTCAAACTTCAAATTATGGTAGTTGCATCATCCAGGACCTGTCTTAGACATATTTGTAGGAAGGATGTAGGCTCCTCTGAGCCATAGAGTTCTAGTTATTATTTTGATATTTCATATTTGTTTGGAACATTTGATGTCATGGATTTCATATTCAACGAGTTTTGTATACATTTGACTATATTTATATAAGTGTGCTATTTCCTTTAGCATCTCAGCTACAATTTGCGTTTATACTTATGTGATCAAAGTATACTTGTGTATGTGATCAAATTAGCTTCTATTTGATGATGTTATTGTCTTAAGGTTTATTTAATAAAGGGTGCATGAAACAAGTTTTAAATCCTTAAAAATTTATAAATTTCTTGGGTTTTTCATTTTGCCGAGTCTACGCCAAGTCTGGGCACCGAGTCCCAAGTCCCGAGTCCCGAGTCGAGTCACCGTCGTTGAGTCCATGCCGAGTTTGAGTCTCGTTACTATGGTATATATACATGATACATACATACATACATATATTTCCGTACCCATACCCAACTGAACCGGTAACTTAGATTGAGTGATTATGTCTATTTTTAAATATTTTTTTTAGTGTTTTAAATTTTAAAAATTAATTTTATTTGTGTAAATTAATTTTCTATGATTTTTAAAACATTTTTATAAACAAAAAGTGCCAAACACATAATTTCGTTCTTAAGTGATAAAATTGTGAAAATGACATGCTACACCTCGACCCGTTTAGGGGAATTTTCGCCAGACCCCCATGAGGGGTGCTACCCCTCGACCCCGTTGGGGGTGTTGGCCGTAAACCCCCCTAGAGGGCACTGCCCCTCAACCCAGTTGGGGGCGTTGCCCCCAAACCCCCATGAGGTGTGTTTCCCCTCAACTCCATTAGGGTCTATGACATATATTGAACTCTAATTTTGATTTATATATGATGGAAATCAATAATATGTTCTACAAATTTAGTAATATGTGTCTTTTAAGAATATTTTAAAAATTTATCTATTTTAAAATTTGTCAAGTTATTGCCGAGTTTTTTCCCGAGTTTTTGCCGAGTCTCGAGTTTTTAAAAGTTTTGGGATTGCCAAGTAATTTCTGAGTTTGAATTTTACAACTATGGTTTGTACAACTGAATTGGTGAAATCGAAAAAAAATTGTATCCAAAATTGCCTTGGGATGTTTTAGTGGTATTAGATCTGGAGATCTTGTCAACTAGGGGTTTTGATGCCTAATTTTACTAGCAGAAAATTTTGGACAGATTTGAGGTTTTCAGCTAATTGCATGCATTTTAATGATTTCGGAGGACATGGAGTTCATTACTTACAGGAGAACTAGAGGTGTTGCTCATTTTGATTCGGAAGAGGTCATGGGGCTTAGACAAGAACAATAGGATCCTAGCATTTTGGCTATGCTAAGTGATTTGGCTAGGGGACACAACAGTTGGTCCAAACTTTACCTCAGATGACATAGAGCATGAACACCAATAACAGGAATAACCATGGTGAAAATGAAAATAATGGATGCAACAATGACAACAGGCATAATGGCAACTAGGGTGAAGGTAGCAACACTAATGTACTTGTACGCATGCCTAGGACAACAAGTAGAACCACTCCTAGGCCTCCAATGCCTGAATTTGTGGAGGACAAGCATTGAGAACAAGTAGGACAACATGGAGGTGGTGAAGGGTGGATTGATTATTTGCGTGAATATCAATCCTTGGGTGAAGAATTCCATGCATCAATGTCCTTGGCAGAATTTTGTGGCATCAAATATAGAAATAGACCTAGAGGAGAGAGAGGCCAAGGAAATAACAAAGATTTACAGCGTAAGGTGGGTAAGCTAGCTATTCTTAGCTATGATGGGTCAAACAAGTGTACAAGACGTGCTTGGGTTTAGAAGGTGGACACATATTTTCAACTTGTTATCATGGAATCTAGTAGCGCTTGATCCATGGATAACCCCCCTACGAAACTTGTTCGTTTCATAGGTTCGTGATGTTCAAGCACGCAAAACAAGGTGAATTTCAATCCACCTCGAATTGCGTTCCAAAGTCTCAAATAGTCTGTTCGAGTGTTCCTCTGCATCCGTCTATCAAAGACCTTCGAAACGAATGTTTTTGCGAACTCTCAATGTTTTGACTTAGTCAAAATTGTGAAAAGTGTAAGAGCGCTAAAAAATAGCGCTCCTACATGATGTAAAAATTTTCTAAGTGTTGAGTGCACAAGTGCTAAAAATCAGCGCTTGTGCATTTTTGTTCAAGTCAGTGTTTGGTGCGCAAGCGCTGATTTTTAGCGCTTGCGCACTTTTTCTTTTTACTTAGTCTCTCAAGTGCATAGGTGGTGATTTTTGTCTCTAGTGCACTTTTCTTAGTTTTGTGCCACTTCACCTGCCTTAACTAATGCATGACTTGTGTTGCATTTAATACACTCTTAAATCACTTTTAAGTGATTTTAAGTTGGGTCGCCCTCATTCCATTCGTCTTTCTCTTATTTCTTATTGAGCTGGTTTCCCTCTAACCTCCTTCAAGCCACGTTTGGTGTTACATCCGGATTTTATAGCTACTATTGCATAGGGCAATTGATTGTAATGTTTGAATCTTGATGATGAATAAAACATGGTTGATCTCGTTATTAAATGAATGAGTCCTGTTTAAATGATGGTTTCATTTGATTGTTACTTCTAAACGATTTAATTCTTGATTAAATGTTGCATACAATTATGGAATAATGTTATTCTAACTTGTGAGATGTTTTTACCTTGTTATGAGCATATGACTGCCGATGTCATGTCATGATGTGCAGGTATGAAGATTGTTCCTCCGGACAGAGGAGAGACATCATTCGGGGAGGAACTTGGTCGGGTAAACAGTAACGAATACCAAATTGAGCATACACACACATACTATAGATTGAGTAAGCCAAGTCTGTTTGTCGAGATAAGGGTAAGCCATCCTTAGGCTTGTTTATTGACATAAAGATTCTGAATTCACTTCTTTATGCTTTAGGAGAGGTGATTGTTTAAATGTCAGACTTGCTATACCATGACCCAAATATGAATGATGTGAAAGATATGTGTTAATGATTGATTGGGAACGCACATACATCTATACATTGTGAACACGTATTTATATGTACAGACATATCAATACATGTGTACGTAAAGCAGACGGATATGCTCATACACATGTGTCGACATGTATATACGCATACATATGTATGCACAAGAGTATAAATGTACACAGTCCGCTTGATATCTGTGGTGAAAATAATATTTAATATTATTGCCTAGTAAATTTACATATATATTTATGTATAAATGTATATATTAACAATGTGATTATATTTATGGATATATATACATAAATACATAAATACCTATGTAAATATATTCTATATTTATATATTTAAAATATATGTACTAATATTAAGGTAATATTTACATATATGTAAATATATATAAATATCACGATGAAATGTCGGAAAATATATATATTTATATATTTTAAAATATTACACTTAATTGAAATACATATTTGATAAAATATATAAATGTATAAAATTGAAATGTGAATTATATAAATTTATTTGACATATAAAAATATTCATTGAAACAAAGGTAATTAAAAAAATAAAGGATTTAAATGGTGAAACATTTCGATTTTAACTATCGAGAATAATAATCTCAACTTTGAAATCGAGTTCTTGTGCTTGAGAGATTTAAAACATGAGAAGTTGAGTTTATATTTAATAAACAATTGAAATGTTGAAATAAAAAGAGGAAAATACGTTTTCATGAAAAATCGCCTGGGAAAATCGCGCGCATAATGAAAAGGCGTCTGAAGCGCACGAGCAGGGAACTGGTCTTTGAGGATGATGCGAATATTGTTCTTTAGGCAAGAAAAATGGCGACGTGGTGTGTTGCAGTATTGACCTCTCATCTGGAACGGATCTTTGCTTCAATAAAACCCTTAAAATCTGAACACGCCTTGAGCTGTCAAATCCGCCATGTGAGAGTTGATTTATTCCTCTCTTGCTGGCTTAAAAGGGAGTCGAATCACCTTCACTTTCGATGACTTAGGGTTTAAGAATCCGCCAAGTATCATTTTGACTAATTCTAAGCACTTAGATGTCAATCCACATGCCTTCATTGGTGGAATCCGTTGCATTTTGGGCCTATATATACACGCCCTTCTATTCATTGTGTACACACATTGAGCAATCTGAGTTTAGTATTTTATCCCATATCCATTTTGTTGCATTGCTGAGTTTGATAAATACAGTGAATTATTACCAGCATTTACCAGTTACAGTGATAGTATCATTTTTAGCTCAGAGTGTGGTATTTAGAAATTATAGTTGAGTAGGAATTGAGTGGTGGAAACACGTTTGAAAGAAGAGATATAGGAGCTCATTATAGAGTGAAATACTTTCATTAAGAAGCCATATTCAGCTGAAATTTTGGAAGCTTATTTGAAGGAGAGTCTAGAAGAGCAAGTCTGGAAGGAGAAGCTTTAAAATCAGGCATGAATCCTCCCTAGTTTATAACTTTTATTGAAGTGTTGTTTCCTTTTTGGTCTTGTGATTGCTGCTTTCAATTAGCTCTAGTAGGAAAGAACTGTTTTGATGAATATTTAAAGCAATTCATTAAAGAAGAATATGTGTAAAGGATTCAATGACTAGGGGAATTGTGAAAAGGGGATTATATGTCATGTCCCCTTCTAGTTGACATCTCTCAGAGCACAGGATTAGCCTATTATGCGACCCTCGTAGGCTGATAGATTGGATAGAGGGTCTTGATGGAGCTTGGCTCAGCTTCAGTTGTCAGTATTTGATCAGTTGGCTTCCGTTCGGGCTCATTCAGACACTTCTAGCTTGAGTTGCTATTTTTAGCAGTATCTGACACTCAGCATGGGACCCCTGCTATTTTTAGCATTATGGATTGATTACGTGCAGAATCACTTCCTTAGTCAACAGCTTCAGATGGCTCGTGCATCGGGTGAATATTTAGAGAGATATTAATATTTAATTGAAATAATTAAATATTAATTAATTAGAGCTTATAATATAAAGTTGTGATATTTTAATATTATGACTTAAGTGATTTAAGCTGAGGGGTCGCCTATCATGGAAGGGGGCCATTTGTGATATTAAATTATAACGAAAAATTTGGTCAGAGACTATTGAAAGAATTAAATAAGAAAAGTCGAATTTTTAATGATTCCCTATTATTAAGGAATTCACACTTTTCAAAGGAGATATAAGCTTTGCTTGGAAATTCGAGCCATTATGTTATTTGTGAATTGAAAATTGATCAAGTTTGACCAGAGCACGGAAGCCTAGGGTTTCACTCTCAGAGCATTGGGGAACGGGCCATCTCCAGTGAAAGCAGTTCAAAGGGTGTGAGATATCATCTGATTTATTGCCAGGCAAGAGATTTCTTCATTCAGAAGAAGTTACAGAGCATCACAAACAATAAATTATTCAGGGTTTTGATTAGCAATTCATTCAACAGGGTTTTATAGTTGAGGCGCATATATCCTTCAGATCTGGAGTTCTCAGAGGAAGCTGTACTTTATTTATTGGTTGCTGCTGTTTACCAGGCCGTACAATTCTGTACCTGGCCGTACTATCTTTGGAAAGGCGTGTTTTTGATCTTGACAAAAGCGCCTATCTTTCTGGCTTCCAGTCTTCATCAAATTGGGCGCTAGAGTAACTGGAGTCATTTGAGGTTGTCAGACAGGAGGAGAAGATCAAATTTGTTGCAGCCGTACCAGATCTGGTTACTTCTTCAGCTTGCTGCGATTTCCAGGTTTTTATTAAAATATTGTTCCCTTTTGTTTGCATGTACTTGGATCGTCATTGTAAGTCATTCCAGAGGATTAAATAAAAGTCTTGCATCCATATTTCTAATAGATTCTATAGTTTTCAGAGAAGAAAGATTTTATTTGAATTTATTATCTATTTATTGCAAAATCGCATTATTTCATTAATGCTCAAAAATCACAAAAAAAACCAAAAACTTCAAAAACAAACAAAAATCAGTCAGATTCAAGAAACAGGGGAAACAAGGGTTTCTACATTATATGAGTAAAAAGCTTAAGGGGTTAGTTTACTTATCTTACAATTAAAGAGTAATAATGGAAAAAGATAAAAGGGAGGGAATTGTTGCATTTTGAATGACTATTGCATGTTGTGTATGGTCTTTGTAAATGGAGAATACATAGATGTACTTATTATCTACTAGGATCGGAATGAAGGTAGAATCAAGTAAAGTCTTTTAGCTTAAAGTTATTAGGATAACCGAGACAAACTAAGTACTCCTAGGATAAAGAATTCCTAATTAGGAGGATTGATATAAGACACTTGTAGACTACTTCATTTCTAGTAGGTTCGTATGATTGTAGGATGTCTGGGATGACGGTTTCATCCATTGAAGGACAAAACCTATGCATAGAGTAAGGAAGCCTCAAGTCAAATCGGCCCTGAGTAGTGTTTATGATAGATGTCCTTCATTCGAAGTACTGAATGAGAATACTTTGGCCAAAGTAGTGAAAGGTATGACATCCACCTAGAAGTGGGATAGTTGAGACTACACTGTCAGTTCATTGTGATCCGAGTACTAGATCGAGATTGTGAAATAGCAAGGTTCTAGTTGGGTAGGACACAACACTATGCTCAGTTGGTAATTGTTAAAGGATACCCTACCAATCTCTTCTTCGAAGGGAGGGCCGTTCATTGTGAAATGATCGTGCAGGGGACCGCATTATAAGTCCGTGGTTGGCGGAAAAGCGCCCGAGTGATGTTTCTCCTCCACAGCAAGCGTCCGATGTACCAAGATTTGAAAGGACGGACTCCTGGACCTTCTTACTTCTATTTGTGCAAAAGCTTACGAGCTATGTATGTAACTGTATTACTTTTGAACTCTGATTTGTATTTGCAATGAAAACGAAAATATTGTAACTTGTATACATTTATCAATAAAGAAAGGAAAATTGTTATTGTATTATCTTTGTTACTTGTTACCTTTACATGTTTAAAGTGAGAATTGGAAAAATTTTAATTTATGCAAGAATCAGGTCGTTGCATTTGGAGATTTCTTCAAGCTGTATTTGAGTTGGGGTTTTTTTTTTCGATTTCTCTTAGGTATGTTGTTTTCTCTTCACGACATTTCTTTCCATTTGTTTTCAAAATCTTTGAGGGTTTTTGTTTCCATCTCGTACCAAAATTTTTCTAATACTTAGATTTCAAATCTTTTCTTCATTTTCGAGTTCATCATGTCGCCGCCATGTCGAACCCTTCTTTGTTCTTATTCTTCACATTCTTGATGCCATGCCTTATTCTCTACGCCCTTTGGTTAGGGTTTTTTATTTTTAATTGTTAAGACAATATGTCTTAGGTCGAATACACCTAGGCCTCCGTTTCTCTTAGTATTTCTTTCATATTTTCACGCGTATCATACATAATGGTGAAATTTCGAATCCATACATCCAGAGATGACGAGGTTTCATTGTTTTTTAAAGAGGCATACATATGTCATGGCGGTGAAAAAACTCGCTCTCCCACTCAAAAGTTTTTCACTAAATTCAAGTGTAGGAGTGGTGAAAATCATCGCTCCTACATGGAGTGATCTTCTTTTCAAATTCTCAAGCGCTTAAATTGTCCGCTCTTGCACTTAACTATCTCCTCAAGTGAGATCAAGTGTCAGGGTGCTAAAAATACAACGCCTTGACACATTTTGCAGATCTTACATGGACAACATGTAAGGGCGCTGATTTTCGGCGCCCTTACACCAAAATCTATCTCTGTAAGTGTTGGAGCGCTGATTTTCAGCGCTTCTACCTATTTGACAGCTTTTGCCTTAGACTTTTCAAAATTGCTCCATTTTCGCTCCAGACCCCGTTTCTTCGCTCTCGCATTGTTTTCCGTGCCTAGTTGCTCATTTCCCGCTTGCTCAACATCGTTACTCACTTCACGTGTCCCAATACTGCTTTTTCATCTAACGTTTTTTGATTTACCATCTTTGCAATTTCTCTCTAGATCTCGTCAAGGGATCCTCAAGGTGACATCTTTTGATCCAGTTGCTCCTAGATGACAGCCAAGAAGCCTCCATTGCCTTCTAAGGCTAAGGGGAAAATGAAATCCAAGTACCAAGGTGTCTATCCGCCTACAGTGGTGATTTCAAAGGTGGACGAAATAAAGGACACCGAGGTTGGTCATCAAGACCTTGTTGATTTCGTAAAAAGGACTAAATAAAAGCCTCTTGAAGACTCCTTGAGAGCCATTGTACACAACAATCTACATCTGGTGTCCACATTCCTGACTTTTGCACACAATACAGAGTTCGTCCTCCAAGTTACATCCCATTACATCAGGGAAAGCAGAAGTGTGATAGATTCCTTTGGACAAGAGATGATGAGACTTGACCTTGATTTCTTTGACATTGTTTTCAGAGTCCCACAAATGGAAAAATACACTGAAATTTCAATGCAACAAGCGTAGGAAGTCTATGACTCAGATCCCAATAAGGCTTAGAACTTGATTAATAGTCAGTGGTTGAAAGAACTGAGGCATTCTATCTCAAGATGGCCGAAGGGACTTTCGCAAAGTGACTTCAAAGAAGATGTCAGCAACATGATTACACTCTTGAGCAGAGTTAAGGGATTGCCTGAATCATCTCATTTTCAGGAGTGGATGTATGAGTACATTCGGATCATAAGAAGATAGAAGACTCATATTGATTGGGGAAAATAGATCAGTGATGAAATCCATAAACAACTGATAAATTTGCCAACCAGTTTGAAGTTCTATACGACTTCTTATCTGGTGTATGCTGCAACCGTGATGAGGCAATTCCCAGGTTTATCTACAAAAGGGAACCGACAGTCCGTACCCGTGTACAAATATTTCTATCAACTGGAGCTAAAGGAAAGCCTTCACCATTTCAGAAGGGTCACCAATGCTTTCTTTGCACCTCTTCTTTTCAGTTTTGACCCAACTCTTGAGAAGAAGAGTATCCGACGAGGCCTACAAAGTGGTGAGTAAAGTCAGATGCATCTTCTTACAATTTCCAACTTTCACTTACATGAGGGTATGATGCTACATTGGGTGCCCTTACATGTTGCCCAGATATCCCTCAGACAAGTGGATACTCATGGAGTTATGCAGACAACTAATTTTAGTTCACAAAGAATGAATGAGGTTTCACAAACCGGGATTCAAGTTTCCACTGACAATTGGTAGACATACCATCAAGAGTGTGCAAAAAGCCAAATCAATCTATGTAGAAATGCAGGTCATGACAATAAGGACCTATAGATACAGATTTGACTTCGATTACTGGAATGTGAATAAAAAGTTGAAAAAGGGTCACAACCACAAGTACCGCATTGACAACATTTGAGTGACCAACACTCGTCAGTTTCCAACCAGTTTCAGTTATGTGTTGGTATAGTATTGTAGGAAAATCTAGGGAAGAAATTGAACGGGATGCCATCAAGCTTAGGGAAAGTTATAAACGTGAAGTCCCTTAGCTTCTTGAGGGATATCAGAGTATGCTTGATGATTTCAAAGCACAATACTCACTTAATGATTATCTGACCTTTGTTGTCACTTTGCATCTTGAAAATATTGGGTTGGTAGAGTATTTGAAGAGGATGTATAAGGAAAAAATTAATGAAGTTTTGGTTGAGTTCATTGATGATGTTGCAGATAGAAATGACAACAATATTGATTTTTGTAATAGCAGCCAAACTATTGAGCATAATCATGATGTTGATGTGATGGTACATGAGGAAAATGTGGAAGGATCTACAAATGTTGGCACGCAAGTTGGAAGTGTCAAAGATGAGGAGTGTGCGGAGAATATAATTATGATTTTATGAACAGTCCATTACCTTCACAAAATCATGAGGTGATGGATAAAGTACATGAAGATAATCGTGTTATGGAATCTCCTAACATTAGCATTGAAGTTTTACATGTTGAATGTGAAGAATGTATTGTGGATTCAAGCCACAAACAACTTGATTTTGTATATCAGACTTGTGAAGATAATGGTGGAAGTTTGTGTTTTATCTCTCTCAATAGAGAGAAGGGCGCAAGGAGAGAGAAGGAGGTTGTTGAGGAGGAGTTTGATTCTACCCATTGCTCCTAGGATTGGGAGATGGACGATTCAGTTCAGCATGGAGTGAGTGTGCAGTTTGTGAATAATCCATTATTTGAGTTCGAGGCAGAAATAATTTTTGATAATCCACTTTTCGAGTTGGATGCTGATCTCTCTCCTGACACTAGTACTGATTTGAGCAATGATCGCAGTGTTTAGGATCTTTCCAGTGCATCAATTTTTTTTGAAAATTTTGTGTACTTGGGAAAGCGTACAAAATTGTGATTTCAGGAACAGTACGTGAGATAAAACTCTCCTAATTAAGGGAAGGTTCCCCCTTCAACTAATTTTAACTAATATGAGTAGGACAACAATCTTTCCTCTTCTTTCAGGAAGGATTATATTCTTTTCTCTTCATAGAAAAGTAACAACAAACTTTTAAGAAAACTTAATCACAACAGCCTTGAAATGAAATAGAGAGAGAGGAAATGAAGTTTCCTGAAAGCACAAAGACTTCTGTCACCTCCTCTGGGACGGGAAAACAATCACCAAGCGCAAAGTCTTGAAGATCTGAAATCCTATCTACCCTTTTAGAATGATTACCTAATGACAATATACAGAATAAGACAACACAAAGTCTGCAAGTATGATGCACCTATTAATTACTACGAGCACAAAGACTTGCAATTCTTCTGAATTTCTAAATTCAAACTATGAATTCAACCTTCAACATTCACAGCACAGAGTCTGCAGATATTTCAAGTGAAACTCTCTTTAGCAGTTTTCCACAATCTCCAAATAATCACTAAGTAATGCTCCAAAATGACATAAAAACACAATGGATGCAAAGTACGACTTCAACACAAAGTCTGAAATTTCCAAATCTTTGATATTACTTGAAAAATAACAACTTATAACTATAAAGCTCAAAGTCTTTATGAGTACAAAATTCTGCAGAATTTTCTTGCTTGCCAAAAAGATCAATATTACAATAGACCCCCTCAAGTATTATAGGAGATAAGCCTTGAGGAAAAGGTGGGAGGATCCCAACTAACTTGAGAAATTCTCTCAACCACTAATTAACTGTAGTTGACTTATTCAACATTACAAGTCCTATTGTAATTTGATTTGTAATGTTGTCACATGTAATTACATTTTACAAAAATGCAAGTGAAAGGAACACTTGCAATTACAAAATTTGCTTTTACATGTAACTTGTCGAAAACAAAATACACTTTTTATTCCATTTCATTCCTAGCTTGTTTTTGTTTCTTCATCAAAATGAGAAGCACATGCAATCATTTTGAAGGCTTTTTAAATGTATCCTTACTTGTAGTTGGGTCTTGGAGACCCGATTGCAAGCATGCAAATGATGAAACTTTTTATCCCTCAATGCATTTTGAGAATGCACCATGAACTTGTGACCAAGAAGAAACCAAGAAAGAGAAAACAGAAAATAAAACAAAGACAAAGACAAAAACGTACTGTTGAAGAGCAAAAACACACAGCTGAAGAAATAAAATAAGAACCCTTGATTTGCAACCAACACTTATAGACAAAGTGGGACAAAGACTCCTTTCCAAACACAATCAGCTGATTATTTAATCCTCTCCTCAAGAAACGCAGAAACAAAGAGAAGAAGAAGAGAGAAACACACCAAGAGAAGAATGACCAAGACAAAGTAAAAAATTGGGTTTTGAAGACAATAGTACACGCTTCAGCAAAAACTCGAACTATAAGCTTGAAATCGGGCTTTTTGAATGCCTTTACAAGTGATTTGAGTCACTAGCTTAAATGGGTCGGATCTTTCAAGAGCAAATACAAGTCGTTTTTGAAAGAGCACTTCACATGCGAACTTGTAATCGGATCTTCAAGGACCGATTACAAGTAATAAACTTGACTTTTACTTTTCAACTTGTAAGTCGGGTCTCAAGACCCCCATTACAAGTTACATATTATCAAAAAGTAAGTTAAAAACCTCTAACTTGCAAATCAGGCTTTAAGACCCCCATTACAAGTGACATGAAATTTATAAAGTGACTAAAAGCACTTTCACTTGCAAATCGGGTGTCAAGACCCCCATTGAAAGTAAACAACAAAACACAAAAAGTGACTTAAAAGACCAAAAAAGGAAATCGGTTCTTAAAGACTTAATTGCAAGTTCAAGTATCACTTGCATTTTAGAGCTTGAAAGTTCCATACTTGCAGTAAGTCATCCAAAACCCGACCAGGGGAAGGAAAGACACAAAAACAAGACCAAAACGGACACAAAACCAAAATCAAAATAACCAAGACAACAAAAGACCTTATAGAATATACAAGGCACGATTTTCCCTTGGAAAACGTACATTAGAGGAACCAAGAATAGGAATTTTTAGAGAAAAATTCATATAGGTTGTCTAATTTTTGCTTTGCAAAAACTAAGGACAACACATTGAGATTCCAAACAGGGCTCACAGAGGAGTTTTATAGTGTGTACACGGTGAGGAGTGGTTACAGTTTTGCCTTTGATCCACCTGTACATTATTCGTATTCGATGCACAATTCTTTTGCACACGATGATTCTCCTTGCACAGTCGAGGGAAGCAAATCATTTCTGTGCTCAGAGTTACCATCTTCAGAAGGTGAGACTAGAGGCTGCACGTTCCCGACTCAGTTGTTTGCAGCGGACTACTTGCAGGATCAGAGGTTGGATTACCATCATGCTGGTGTGTACTTGACGGAGTTTGCTACTTCTAGGTTTCAAGGAGGTTGTAGTGGCAGTGGGCATGATGGTTTGGTTAGTTATCCCATCCATGGGAGTTTTAGTGGGAGTTGTAGAGAGATATTTTATTATAGATGCTTCTACATATTTTTATCTCTTTATGGTGAATGGATGTGGGGTTCGGTTGTTTTGGGATCCAGGTGGCGACAGGTTTGACACGGTGTATTGGATGGGTCCCATTGGTTTGCTTCACCACTTTCGGTATGGTGAAGCTGAGATCAGAGTAGCGTAGAGGAAGTCAGAGGGTATCAGGCATGGCAGACTTCCATTCTTGGTTTGGGATCCAGGGATATTTTGCGCAGCTGTGTTTATGCTGGTGCTACAGGAGTTAGTTAGAGATGTGTGGGACATTTCACAGTTCTTTTGGGCCTCCTGAGGAGTGGAGTTTCTTTGCAGTGGAGATTGCTTGGGGACAAACAATTTTACGGAGGCCGGACAATAATGTCCCCATTTTCATGAGCATTAGAGTTAGTAAGGATTAGCCTATCATTTGACCCTCGTAGGCTAGTGTGGTGGATTAGAGGGTCCAGTGTGGGGTGTTGTGGAGCTCTTTAGGTGGTAGTTGTCAGTGTTTATCTCTCCAGATCCTTCATATGTTCGGAGGCATTGATATTCAAAGGTTTCTAGTTCCGTTTTGAGGGACTTACTCAATGGATGTTAGAGAGTGAGCCTTAGTATTTTAAGTATGGCAGTCAGGAGCATAGTGGATACAATGGTTAACTCCCAGGTTCAGATGGAATTGAGAAATAATGATTATTTGTGGAGTCATGTTATTTTAATTATTAATAAAGTGATTACTTTATTATTAATTAGTTATAAAGTGCAATTATAAAGTTTTAAATTCACTTTATGTCCAATTGGGCCATGATGCTCAAAAAGGTCACTTAAAGTACATCAAATATTATTATTATTTGAGCGCCCGTTTATTAAAGCGAAAGGAAAATATTAAATATCAGTTAAATGATTTAAAAGAAACTTCTACAGGGGATCGACCTATTTGGAGAAGTATATAAAGGCCATCAAAAATCAATGAAGGCATCATTGGATCATTTTATACTTTTCTTTTTGGAGAGCTCTTCTCTTGGAGAAGGAAACCTAGGGTTTTTGCATATTTCGGCATTGGAGAGCATAGCTTCTTCATTGTATCAGCTACCTGAGGGTGTGAAAGATCATCTGAAGGCTGCTTTGGGGATTGGCTTCATCCAAGAGTCAATATTGTGCTCTTAATAAGTGATTACCTTTAGGAATCTCAAGGGTTGGAAGAGATTATTGGCTGAAATCAGAAGTTAATCTATTGCTGGTTATTTATTTGCTGGTCAAACCCTTGCTGCGCCATACTATTTATGACAACCAGGCCGTACAGTCCTTAGAATGAGGCGTTTGAATGCTGGGTGCAAATTGCCTTGGGTTTTGAGGAGTTTGCTATCTCTTTTGAGGCGTCCAGACCATTAGATCTTTGTGCTGCAATTTAATTTTGGGGAAAGTTAATGTCTGGAGTTGAGCGTTGGATTTAATGAAGGTTGTTGTTGCTGATCATCAATGTTAGATTTTCCAGAAATTAATTTCAGTCATTTGGGTATGAAGATGTAATGAGCCGACCCAATTTTTTCAAATTTTCAACGAACACACCAGCACAATAAGCACCCGTTAAGGTTAGCTTAAACCAAAACCAACAATTGGAAGGTAACTCTTTGCCAAGAATGGGCACTCAATCTCGAGATGAGAATGATGCTGTCATATGGCAAGAGGGTCGTCAGTAGCGTCTTGAAGTATTACAATGCTGAAAGTAAACTCAACGCCAAGAATGTGCTCTCCAACCGAAGGTGGGAATGGCGCTACCATATGGCGGAGGTACTATGAAAAGTAATGCAATGTTGGAAAGTAAACTCGACACCAAGCATGTGCACTCCAAACCCAAGACGGGAATGGCGCTATCATATGGTGGAGAATCTATTGATAACAATGCAGTGTTGAAAGTAACTCAATCATCAAGCATGTGCACTCCAAGCCCAAGGTGAGCAAGGTGCTATCATATGATGATGAGGATCTATGCAATACAATGAAAGACTGAGCGGGACCAATCTCTTCCACAACCGTGGGAATTACAATAGACTGAGCAAAGACTAGTCTCTTCCACTAATGTGGGAAAATATGAAATTGCAAGAATTAAAATAGCTGAATAGTACTACTGTAGCAGCCTTACAATATGAGTTTCTCCTGCAAACATCATTGTATTTGAAATGTCTCAATACTGCAATGAAGTATTATATCTCTCCTATCATCAAATGACTCAATCCACTCAAAACCTAACCCAAAAGATAAACTTCTACAATCTGATTTTGACAGACCAGCAACTGAAAATGCACAAACCAGCAACTACAAAACTCACTAAAATGCTCGTAACTTCCTCTTAACTACTCCAAATGACGTGAGACCAAGTGCAATGAACTCCTAGGAAGATGGCGATCAAGTGAGGACCAAGAAATGACTGCAACAACCACTCAATGAATTATCTAAACATTTGCCAGGCATGACGAAGTAGAGCGGTCTCAAGAAGAGCGACTTCTGCAAAATAAAATCCAAATATTCATTTTAAAATCTAAAACTCTCCAAAAGGGGGCGCCCAAGGATGACAATGACATATGCAAACTACCCAGAACAATATAAAATTTATTCTATGACTTATGAATAAAAACTACTTTCAGCTATGAGTGGACCAGCAACTCAAAAAACTATCAAAACTACAAGAAACTCAAATACAATGTGCTCAATCTGCTCTCAAGAGTCAAGAACAACCATCATCTTAGCTAGTTCCTATCTTTCAAGCAAGAAACTAAGCCAAAGCTAGGAGGTATGCATTCCTCGAAGCAACTCACTCACCATTCTGGCAGCATAACAATGTAGTAGACAAGAGATGATCAAAATGAAGACCCAACCTCTCCTTACATAGCTTTTGATAAGAACTTCTAGAAGCCTCCAGAAAGTGCGCCCAAATTAATTGAATTTCAAATCCACATTTCCACTTGTATTTGTATTTTATTTAATCTTCAATTATCTCCTTCCTTGGGCGTCCAAACATGAGGAGATTAATTTATTTTAATAAAATAAACTCTTCCTCCAAAGAGGCGTCCACTTCCTCAAGCATTCTTTTTAACCTTAGAAATATTTAAAATAGCCTCCTGATGAGATGTCCACCCCTCAAGACCCCCTTTTTAAAACAATTTAAGGTCATACTGCTAGGCCAAGGGGTTAATGTGAAAATATAACATTATTTTAATTAAAATAACTTATCTCACCAAAAATGCATCAAAAGGCCAAGGAGCAACAATACCAACTGAACGGCCTGAAGAGGAAAGCTTGCTGAATTGATGCCAACTAAACTGCTGCCAAAAATAGAATTTACTAAAAATAGTAAATTCAGAAAGTTGCTTAGATCAAAGTGCATGTGATACCATTGCAAAGCTTTCTGAAAACCCAGAAAGAATCCGCAATCCAAAATCCCAAACTCCAAGATGCAAACCCCAGAATCTTCAGGAGAAACCATCAAGTAGCTGGAAACCCTAATTCTGCCATTGACTAGCCTACAGCACACCGGGGATAGGCTATCAATCACTTGAAAGTGTAGTGCTAAAAATGGGGACATTACAGAAGATTAATGGATTTTTAAATATTTGCATGTAGGGTTCAAATGAATGTATTGTAATTTGCAAACGAACTTGAATCTGAAATTGAAATAATTATATTAAAAGCTTGCTACAGCAGTTGGTCTTTCATTGCAAAAGTTTATCATATTCTTCATTTGGCATTTGTATAAGTTCTTCATTACTATGCCTGGAAAACTTAATATGTTATCATTTGAAAATCAAATCAAAACCCGAACATTGGAAACAAACATTTAAACAAGGCAAAAAAATTGTATTCTCAAGAATCCGCTTGGAGAGGGTTCTTACATGTCTCAAGTTCTACTATGTGCTGAAATCATCTATCAAGTGGCAATCTTGGAGGTATGTCACTGAACACTATGTTATGCTTATCCATAATAGATTGAATGTGACCATGATAGGGTTTCTTATCTATGGTTGTCACGAAACAATGTGTTGTTCAAGATACTTGTCCTCTACAAAATGATCTCTTCATTCTCTTTGCTAAGAAAATTCTTAGTGCTCCATTCCCAATGCCTTAGAACACTACCTCCTTTCCCTCAGATTTGAACTTAAGCTCCATATTATAATAATTTTGTGTGAATTCCCCAAGGGAATGTAACCATTGCACACCTAAGACCATGCTGGTATCTCCTAGTGTCCACCACATAGAAGTCATCATACACCTTGTTACTATTGAGTTGGATGCTTAGTTATTGGGTCCTCTTAGTGCAAGCAATGGTGAAGCCATTTACTACTATGACATTCAATTCTTCAAATCCTTTTGATCCATCCATCTTTTGCCTACAAATTGTTCATCTATATTGTTGTGGGTTGCCCCACTATAAATTAGAATTGTAATTCTTTTCCCTCACATAACCCCATAACTTTGAAAGGGTGATATTTGGGAGCACCAAAAAATTTTGCAAGGGTGCTTCTTGAAGTTTGTCAATTTTCATTTCTTTTAGTTTTTGGTCCTTTCTCTTCAATCTTTGGCTTTGGTTCTTCTAATCTTGATTCTTCATTAGATATCACCTCTATATAGTGCACCTACCCCTAGCCAAGACATCAGTGATTATGTTCATGTTAGAGTTATTGTCATTGATGTCAAAGGCGTATGGACGAGATTGTCATTGATGTTAGAGGCAATGCTAAAAGAGAATTGATCACCATTCCTAGTGCGGATAAAGGATATTGAATAAAGGCCAAAGGCCACTAATTGTTTCAAGGGAAGATCACATTATTTCAAGGTGATTAAAGACAAATTCCATTTAATATTACTAGTTGACCTCCCTCTATTTTAGTGCCCTCATTGGGAATTTGAAAAAAATTAAATTAAATTATTTTTAATTTATGGGCAACCCCCTTTATAGTGGTGCCCCATTTTGAAATTAAATTTAAATATTTTTATATTTTTATATAGGGGCCGACCCCTTATGAGCGCCCAAGTTTGCTATTAAAGGGTGCATTGAAAGGTTGTAAAATTATGAAAAGTTCTTTTATCAAGTATTGTATCCCTCCAAATGGTTGCGTATCTTGGTGAAGATATAAGAGGAGTTTGTGGAATCTAGAGAATAATGCATGTGGAAGATAAAGAGATATATTATATATACACCAACAGATTTGTATGAATATAATATAATGGAAGATTATTCAAAGCCAGATTTTTGAAGGAGAACTATCAAGAAGAAAACTACTTTGTTGAGTTAGAGGTTGGTGCCTTGTAATGTCCCCATTTTTAGCCCTACGCTTTTTAGTGACTGTTAGCCTATTTACAGAGGCCTGTAGGCTAGTCAGAGGCAGAATTAGGGTTTCCTATTTTCTAGGAAGTTTCCTTATGAGTTTTTAGAAGTTGCATGTAGGAGTTTGGCAGTTTGTCTTTTGGGTCTTTTTGGGTTTTAAGAGAGCTTCAAAGGGATGTGACATGCATTTCAATCAAGGGTTGCATGCAAGAGTTTGGCAGAAGGGTTTTTGGGTTTTTCTAGGTTTTCGGAGGGCTTTAGAATGGTATAACATGCATATTCATCAAATGACTTTTCTGGACTTACTATTTTTAGTAAGTTACGATGACTACTTGGTTTGTGCTCTAACTAAGTATGGAGTCACTATTTTTAGCAGTATGCTATTTTTAGTAAGTGCTATTTTTGGCAATGCTATTTCTAGTAGCAGTTTAGTAGTTTAATATTCAGTGTCTATTTTTGGTAGTGAGGTAGTTTAGTTTTGGCAAAGGCATCTCCAATCTTCTTGGGCTCGAAAAGGAAAGTTTATAACTTAAGTCACAGTATATTTTAATGTTAGTTTTGGACCCCTATTACTAGGCGTGTGACTTTCAATTGTTTTTAAAAGAGGGACTCATACTTGGACGCTCTTTCCTCTTCGTTTGGTTATCCATTGCTTATCATAACAAAGTGTTGTTGAAATTATTTCAGAACCCTTGCTTCGAGGAACGCATACCTCCTAGCCTACATTAGTTTCGTACTTGAGAGATAGTACCTAGCTGGTTTGAGACTGCTTCTTTTTTTAGAGGTTGTAGATAGAGCTTCACTTGCAGATGGATTCATTCGATATCTTCTGATTTTGGTTTGGTAACTAGTTGTTTTTCAGTTTCAATACATTATGGTGTGTGTTTTCATCATTTTGGTGTTGCTAGTTTGTGCTTGGCTGAAGCATGTTTGATTATAACTTTCCGAGGAGTCTAGCTATCGTTCTAGGTATTGTCTTTGATGATTCCTCTATCTAGCTGGTTTGAGGCTGCTTCTTTATTTAGAGGTTGTAGATAGAGCTTCACTTGCAGATGGCTTCATTCAACATCTTCTGATTTTGGTTTGGTAACTAGTTGTTTTCAGTTTCAATACATTATGATTTGGGTTTTCATCATTTTGGTGTTGCTAGTTTGTGCTTGGCTGAAGCACATTTGATCATAACTTTCTGAGGAGTCTAGCTATTGTTCTAGGTATTGTCTCTAATGATTCCTCTAGCTTGGGCGCCCATTTTCTCAAGTTTGCAGATTTTTTGAAGGAGAACTTGATTTTTGCTAGAGGCCGGCCTTCTCAGGGAGGCCATTGTACTTGTTGAAGTTGCATTGGGATGCGTGCAAAATATTGAGTGTTGTTTGGGTTGGATTTTCTATTGTGTTTGGGATGCCTAGCATATTAGCATCTTTTGCTTTCAATTTCAAGTCAATTGGAGGAGATTTGGGTGAGTTATGAGCATTTTGGTGAGCTAGGGCATCGCTGGTCTGATTTTCTGATCGCTGCCATTTCTATAGCAGACCTGGTATTTCTTCTTTATTTTCATATTTTCATATCAGAAATCCTTGTATTTACAGTGGAGATTATTGGCTAACACTCTGGCTATTTTTTGATATGTCTATCTCCTTTCTACTGTAGTTGAACATGCTATTGTAACGCTGAATCAATAGTATTTGATCAACTCTCTTTATATTTCTGCACTTTATTTTCTGTTATACCTGTTGAAAAGTGGAAGAGGCTGGCTAGCTGCCTAGACATTTCATTTTAGTACTTTACTTTCTGTTGTACCCGTTGAAAAGTGGAAGAGGCTGGCTTGCCGCCTAAGCATTTGCATTTCAGTACTTTACTTTCATTGTAGTTTGCTGAAAAGTGGAAGAGGCCGGCTTGCCGCCTTAGTACTTTCATTTCGAGATTGGTTGGCTTGCCCCCAATAGATTGTATTTCCAGCTTTTCATTATAGTTAACGAGATCCCCTTTCCATTGTATGTTCTCACTTTTCCCACACTAGGATCTTGGTGATCAAAAAGTGAAGGGTTGCATTTCAGTTTGGTTATCTTTCATTTATCTAACGTTAACAAGTGAAACTCTTGTGTAAAGAATAGCCGTGATGACCGTGAGTTTGAAGGAGAAACCTTGACACATGAGGAGTGTGTGGTAGAGCCCCAAAACAATCGCATTGACTTGCATGTGATTGGTAATGACGAGGATCGGTTTGGAAGAAAGATCAAAACAACAGTCTCAAATCCTAATTCGGATTCATCCAATGATGGTTTTAAGACTATGGACCTCACAGAAGTCTTTAGCAGAACTATGGTGTGTGATGAGTTCACTAATCAAGAACAAGTTGAAGGAAATACTAGTTGTATCATTGAATCAGCTTATGACCTTTGCCATAGTGATGATGTTTGTGATGATTTAGATGTGTTTACACCTAATCATGTTGAAGATTTGGTGATGAATGATTCTCCTCTTGTTGTTGACCCAAGTTCCAACTTCCCAAGAGTTTTCACATGAAGAATTTATGACAAGTAACCAAGAAGACCTCTTTGGTATGCATGTGACTACTAATGATGAGATCAGTATTATACCTAAAGATGATGGGCTCATTGAAGGAAAAATGGATAGAATATTCAAAAAAGCTAATATTGGTGTTTCTTTACCCCATTACAGTGATGGTGGCATGGGTGGTTTTGGGTTTGATCATCAAACCAAGCCATTGGAGAGAGATACTTATGAAGATATTAGTTTTAGTGAGTTGGGAGGTGACTTATTCAAGGAGTCAACACCCCAAGAAGAGTACAATCAACAACCCTTTAGCATTTGGGATCCTGTAACAATCCCGGTGTTCTACTCACTAAAACTTCCAATGTTTTCACCTCAAGTGATAAACCATGATGTCATAGCATAGCAATAAATTTTTTTCTTTTCATAATGTAAATTACATGCACACTTGAAATAATATCGCTTCCAAACTTCCATTGCATTTTATTGTAATTTCACAAATCTTTCCATAACATAGATGTCATATTGAATGAACTCAAGTATATCATTTATGAATACATCCTTCCATAAAAATGGGTACATGATACGTACATAGCTCCTTTGAGCTTCATTTGGCAATAAATATAGAAACTGGTCTTGATGTCGCTGCATCGGTGCATACATTCTAAATGTCCTTGCTCGCTAGTGTAAACACTTCAGTTGTCCCCGATACTGGCGCAAACATTTGCAAACCTCGACTGCTGACTGATGAGAAGCATCACTCAAGCGCTTTTCTGCCAACCACAGAGTCAAATGCGGTGCCCCGCACATTTGTCTCACATGACAAGATAGTCCTTCTCTTCAACAAAGAGATTGGTTGGTAAACCTCATAACAAATGCCTTTCTGAGCTTAGTGTTGTGTCCTAAAAACCATAACCTAACATACGGTCGTATTCCGTACAAGTATGAAAATTCTTGAACTAGAATGCATAAAATGAACACAGTGAAACAACAGTGTAAACAGTGGCAACTTACACTACTTTGGCCAAAGTATTCTCACTCAGTATTTCGAGTGACAGTCCTCACATTCACATACACTTCTATGGCTTAGTCTGGACTATGACCGTTCTTATACTATTCCTAGGTAATTTCCTCCAATAGGTAATCTTTAACCCTAGAAATAACCTACTCCCATTTTTCCCAAAATACAATGGTAACTCTACCAATTAAGCCTAAGCACTAGTTACCCCTTCAATGGATATTCCTAACATAGGTAAAACATATGAGCTTATCTTTTCATAAACAAGCTACTCACCTCAAAGACAATCTCGTCCCAAGTTTTAACTTATAATCTAGAGTATAGTTGCATAAGCCTCATCGTAATCATAGATTAAATAACTGATTCCATTCAATAAAATAGCACATAATAAGTGATACTCGTTAAGAGTATAACCTTATCAATGAATGGCCTCAATCGAAGAATCATCATGACAATAGATGATTCCTTTAGAGAGCATGATCTCCTTAACTAAAAGGGTTTAAGCAATGAGTCTACTCTTGTCAATGCTATAACTTTATATTTAAGAGTGCAATGCCACTAATCAAGCAACAACTCTAACTCATTAGGTTTCAATATACCTCTCAACCCAGGAGTAACTGTAATGTCCCCATTTTTAGCACTACACTTTCCAGTGATTGACAACCTATTCCTGGATGCCCGAAGGCTAGCCAAATGCAAAATTAGGGTTTCCTATTTTATAGGAGGATACTTTGGCAGTTTTGGAGGCTTGCATGTTGGAGTTTTGCAGTTTGGATTCTGGATTCCTTCTGGGTTTTCAAAGAGCTTCATAGTGGCATGACATGCAACTGAAATAGAGGACTTTTTCGGACTTACTATTTTTAGTAAGTTGCGATAGCTGCCCAAAATGTGGTTAAAATGCATTTGGACACACTTACTATTTTTAGCAGTATGCTATTTTTAGTAAGTGCTATTTTTAGCAGGCAGTTTGGTCTCCTGCACTCTTGGAGATCGTTTTTGGTAAATTCAGTATTTTGATTGAATTTATATTTTAAGTGAAAAATATTGCTAAGGCTTGGAGGACGCCTACTTGGAGAGATAAGTTATTTTCATAATGGGAGATTTTTATCAGGTTTCTTCGCTTAATATTTTGGACGCCACTTGATGGTTCCGTTTGTTCATCGACAAATGGATTGGAGAGAAATTTTGAGTAGATGCATTAATTTGGATGATGATTTTCAGTATAGCAACAATTGTTCATCCTCTTGGATGCTGATTATCCTTCTATCAGATCATAAGTCAATCATTTTAGTCTTGGTGGGCTGCTAGTATATTTATTTTCAGACTTCATAGTCTCCCATCAAGACTGATTTTTGGCCTCAAATGCAAGAAGTGATGATTCAAAGCAATCCAAATCCATCTTTGGGAGGTGTTCAAGTTGTTCCCAGTGGCTATTCCTATGCTTTCCCTTGTACATATGCTTGGGGCAGCGAACCTTTGATTGCCTTGGTTCATCATTCCGAGGCTCTTGGAGTTGGAATTATGAGAAATTTCTACAGTCTTCATGGTTGTATCATAATAATTCAGTTGAGGCATAGTGGCTCTATGTGGAGTGATGGGGATAAGTTCTTTGAGCTCTTGCAACGGATTTCTTTCTCTTTTGCAAGAAGATTTGGAGAAGTCACATATGTTCTTGTGGCTCTGCTTGACACCTTGAGGAGATGTGCTGAGGATTACAGTTTTGAGTTGAGTAGACTATCTTTCGCATTGCCCGGGTTTGTGATAGATAGTGGCATTGTTGATATTGATTACTCAAAGCTTTTTGGGCATGAGATGCTGCATGATATTCATTTCAGTCCTACAAGATTTGTCAGTTTGAGTATTATGGATGGTGACCATTTGGAGTTACAAGGAAGGTTAGTGCAGTTTTGGCACAATGTTTTCATTGATGTGATCAGAGTGTTGTAGCATCGGCATGGTGGGTCCTTCCTGAGATAGACATGAGACCCTGGGATTGTACTTGGTTTGGTATGGATGAGTTTAAAATTTTCCGGAGATGTGGTGGCATTGCTTGAGGACAAGCAATTTTGGGAAGGGTGGACTGTAATGTCCCTATTTTTAGCACTACACTTTCCAATGATTGATATCCTATTCATTGCATAGTATTAATGTAGAAGTGAGACGATGATGTCTTTTGGGAATTCGCCTAGGCATTTTGTTTAGTGATCTAGCATTCTATGGATTGATTTCTTACTGATATCAAAGCTATCTATCATGGCTGTTATGGTTGGAGAATATGAAATGGCCCATATATTTTGATGATTATGGAAAGGAATTAGTTTTGGAGATCATTTTAAAGTGATAGTTTTCTTTCTAGGTTTTTTTTTTTGTTATTAGGACAAAAGGGTACATGATTGGCCTTCGTTTGTTCATGTCTCAATAATTATATGAGTTGATGCTATACATTTCATTATGTTTTTTTGAATTCATGAATTTTATGTACCAAGATTATGTGGCTTATCTTCTTCAAGATCAAATGTACATAAGTGGTTAATTGTAGTGTAATAGATATTTTAAGGAGTGAAATCTAATCATGACATTTGTGGACGCATTGCTACTAAGTATATAGGTACATAATTTTTTTTGCAACAAAACTATATTTGATAAAAATAAAATGAAGAACTAAAAGAATGAAAGAGAACACCATGAAAATTCTATCACAAAGGAGTAGTCAAGTAAACTCTTCATTGTAATATTCTACAATTAACTTTTGCATTGTTTTGGAGCTAGTAATATATATTAGGATATGAGTAGTATATCATGGAACATTTGTCACCTTAAGAATGACTTTTGAATGAAAAAATATTAAAGCTGCAAATTCTAATGGTTGATAATTTGATATTGAGATAATTAAGATTTGTAGATTTTCTCAAATGTTCACTCTAAGATCAAGTCTACTAGTTCAAAATTGAAAAAATCTAGTGATTTGAATGCTTAGTCACCATTATTTTGAGTTTCTTTGTTTTCTCTAGGTAAATGAAGTCATTAACTTTAATCGAAGTGATGAGATAAGACACAGGATGATGATTGCACCTGGAATATGCCAAGAGGTATAATCATTTCATTTTGAGATTATAATATTTAATGCTTCAAATATTTATTATTTTTAATCAAATCATATGCTTAGTGTTAAATTTTGTAAATTTCAAATAACTTGGTAGGTGTAAACATACGTGAGATATGCCATTATCATTTATGTTTCTTATATAATAGAATGTTCTTCACTTGATGTAATGTATGGATTGCACATTCATTTGTTATCTAGGAGTGGGGGATATGCTCAAAAATCACTTACATAGGACACCAAGTCTTTCAATCAATGTTTTTAATTGTGCCATTCTCCACTAAATGCATCTATGAATAATTGTAATGTCCCCTTCTCAGCACTAGTTCATTTTGAGACTGTTAGCCTATTTTGGAGGCCCATAGGCTAGTTGGAGGTAGGATTAGGGTTCCTTTTTTCTAGGAGGTTTCCTTCTGAGTTTTCAAGGGGTGTTCGAAGGACTTTGGCAGAGTGTCTTTTGGGTCTTTTTGGGTTTTTAGAGGGCTTCAGAGGGATGTGACATTCATTTCAATCAGAGGATATTTTTAGAATTACTATTTTTAGTAAGTTACGACGGCTACTTGGTTTGTTCTCAAACGGAGTTTGGAGTCACTAATTTTAGTAGTATGCTATTTTTAGTAAGTGCTATTTTTGGTAGTGCAGTTTGGCATCAGTTTTGTTGTGACCTTTTTACACATCACCCCATTCAAAATGGGGACCCCCCCTCATTTTTGCTTCATTCCCGTCTTTTGGCTTTGGTTTTCCTGCTGTCTCTCTCTGTCCCGTCTGTCAATTTGGGGATGTGCCCGTCTTTGAGCTTAAATTGAAATTTTGGCTTAGTCTGTCAAATTAGGGTTTGCACTCTTCAGGCCAGTTTGAGGTTAATTTGAGTAAGCGAATTGAAGTCTGAGCTTGGCATTGTAATCAGAAGGCTTCCAGTAGGTTCCCAGTGAAATTTCATTGAATTCTGACAACTTACTATTTTTAGTAAGTACTTAGTTTGGGACATTTTCTTAGCACTATTGAAATTTTGATTGCTACACTGCATTTAGAACACTTTAAGCTGTTTGCCTGGAAAATTTGAGCTGAATTTGACAACCTACTATTTTTAGCAGTCTTGACTTCGGAGGCTATTTTTAGGGTTTGCATGTGTGCTTTTTCAATGCATGTTTGGAGAATCTTTCTGGATTTTACGAGACCTTCGCGATGGTATAACATGCAAGCGAAGATGATAACTTCCAACAATCTTGACTTTGGGAGCCATTTTTAGGGTTTGCATGTCTGATTTTTCGATGCATGTTAGGATATTCTTTATGGGTTTTTCGAGAGCTTCACAACGATGTAACATGCAAGCAAAGTTGATTATTTTTCAGGAACTTACTATTTTTAGCAAGTGCTTGCATGTAGACCAATTTTATGGGTTTTTCTGGGTTTTTTGAGATCTTTCGGGCAATGTGACATGTAGACACATCTGACAAGTGGTTGTTCACTTTTTCAGGCATTTACTATTTTTAGTAGGATAACTCCTGTAGCTCCCCAACACTTCAGTATCACAAACAAAGCGACATGCAACATAAACGGGGTCAAATGGAAGTCATTTGAGGCACATGCAAGTCAGATTAGGGTTTCCAACTTCGGGACTCAAAATGAGGGGTAAAACTCGAGAAAACTGAGAAACTAATGTTTCCCATCGCGATCAGCGTCTTTCAAGCAATCCACTGGTAAAATTTGAGCACAATCTAAATACTTACTATTTATAGTAAGTCACTTCTGAAACAAGGCTATAAATAGCAAGTCAGCACGAGGCACCAGTGTGAACAGGTCAAATAGGTCATGAGGATCCCATGGAGCGAATTTCGAGTCAATTGGGGTTGCAGAAGTATGAAAATCAAGAAATTTACTAAAAATAGTAAGCAGGGCAAGCAAGGTATGAAAGCTTGAAGAAATGTTTAAGTCTGTGATGAAACTGGCAGCAGCCACCCCAGAAGGCACCCAAGCTTGTAGAGGAGGCCTGAAAACTTTGAAATTTCCTGTAGACCCCCTTGGATGCGCCCAAAGTAAAGGAGAGGCTTGAAATTTTATCTAAGTCATGGAAATTGGCAAGACAGGACCCCAAATGCCCCCAACTTGGAAAGTGATGAGGAAAAACGCCTAAGTGATGGAAAATTCCTCCCCCACCCCTCATATGCGCCCTTGATGGAGGAGGCTGAAGAAAAGATTCTAAGGTATAAAAAAATTTCCCCGACACACCTTGAAATGCGCCCAAACTAAGGAGAGGCAAAGAAAATTAACTAACTCAAGAGAATTCCTCCTCCACCCCCAAAATGCGCCCAGATTGAGAAGCAGGATTGAAATTTATCTAAGTATTGATAAACTGGAAGCCACCTCATGGAAATGCGCCCAAGTTTGTGAAGGAAGTGTGGAAATTTTCTAAGGCATTGAAAATTCCTCCACTACCTTCTAAATGCGCCCTTGACATCTTGGAGAAGTTGAAGATATTCTAAGTTAATGAAAATTGCTTGACACCCTTCAATATGCACCCATCTTTGAAGAGAAGGTTTGGAAAAGTTTCTAGGTCAAAAGATGGCATGACCCCCTCCAATATGCGCCTAGCATGAGACTCCTTCAAATGTGCCCAAAGTGATGAAGGGGCTTGGAATTTCGCCTAATGTAATGTCCCCTTCTCATCAGTGATCTGTTCTGACACTCATCAGCCTATTCTGGAAGCCTGTAGGCGTGTGTGAGGTAAAATTAGGGTTTCCAGTTCTGAGGTTCTGTGGTTTTTCTGGGAGTTTACTATTTATAGTAAATTCTAATTTTGGCAGTATGCAATTTCAATCTTCAAGGTCTTCATTTTCAGTTGGAGCATCTAATGCAATTCAAGTTGGACTTCTAATGGTTTAATTTTGGAGAATTAAGGCATTAATGTTATAAGTTGCAGTTGACCCCTTGGCCTAGGAGAACAACTTTAAGTTGTGTTTAAAAGAGGGACTTGGAAGGGGGATGCCTTCATGAAGAATTAAATTTTTAATTATTGCCTTTTTCCTTGGTAAAAGTGGACGCCACTTTTAAAAGAGATACTTTTAAAATAAAGTGAAATTCATAATATGCAAAAAGGGACGCCATCTTGAGAAGTTGATTGTTTTTGGAAATTTGAAAAGACTCCTATGTCTTTTGGTGTGCTTTCTCAGGAATTTGAAGAGTTATGTAAGCTTCTATTTAATGAAGGTTTTTGCTCCAGCTTTGGATCCATTCATGTTATCATATTGTTATGCTGTCGGAATGACATCTGAAACCTTGCTTCGAGGATGCTACCTCCTAGCCATTAACCAATTTCGTGTTTGAAATACAACACCTAGTTGGACTTTGCTGCTTCTCATCCAGACTAGCAGATTTGTGCTCAATAGTTGAAGTTTTGATGAAATTTCCAGATTTTGAAGTTGCTGATGCATCTACAGCTGAAAGTGAATTTTGTTAGCAGCTCTTGGAATAATTCAAGAGTTGGACTTTGCTGCTTCCCATCACTCTAGAGTTGTCCGCTTTGCAGCTGGCATCCACAATAGAAGATGAGGAATTCAAAGATCCTATTGAGAAACGTATCTTGTGCCTGATGAAACTTCAAGAAGAAAGGGTGGAGATAGTTGATAAAATCACTCAGGATCAAGAGCGAGTGAAAAAAGATCTTCGACAAGAAGGCTCGGCAACGAGACTTTGAGATTGGAGATAAAGTCCTATTATGGGACAAGAGACACGAACCAAAGGGAATGCACGGAAAATTTGACTCCCTTTGGCTGGGGCCGTTCCTGATTCATAACATTGCAGGAGAGAATTCCTATATTCTCTCACATTCAGACGGGAGGCTCTTTCAACTGCCTTACAGCGGGCAGTACTTGAAGCATTTCATCCCTTCGGGGATGGGGTGAGTATATATTGTAAATACTTCTCCTTGCTTTAACGTTATGTTATGTTTTTCCCCGTTCAGTGAAGTATTGTTGTGTTTTAGGTGATTTCTTAGATGTTTTGTCGTAGGTGAATAAATTGGGGAACCCAATAAATAAGGTGAACTCTATTTTTAGGTATGTATGGAACCAAAGTCCTGATTCCATTACCCAACTGATTATATATACTGGTCTACGAAACTTAAGATTCTCGGTTCTCCTATGCCGTAGGTATCCGACATGGTCACCAGACGGAGCCTAATGTTGTACCCAAAATAAATTTTTGGCATTCTGTATAAATTGAGCTAAATCTTGTTAAAATGCCATGTTAAGTCAGTTTTAGGTCAAACCAATCATAAAATCTTGGTGGGTTTCTGTCAAAGAACACACGTGCAAAATTCTGAAAATTTGAAAATTAGGGTTTTTCGCCCCTATTTTCAGGGAAACCCCCAAAAATAGGACCTTCCTAGAATTGATTGAAAATGATTTTGATAGGATTAAAAGGCTTCACGATCACATTGGTCAAGTCAGAATCATCAAAAGACATGTTTTACTCTGGTGGGTCTATTTCTATTTTTCAGGAACAAAGTTAGGAGCTCCACAGCCATTAATGGCAGATTGGCCAGTACCAGGTGCTGAAAGCTAAGCTTCAAAAGCTTCAACGACACAACCATGGCGGAAAAGGTCAAAAATGATGCTGTTTGATGAAGGAGATTCCTAAAAGTGAAAAAGGTCAAAATTTGACTAACTCTGGAAATATTACGAAGGAGAAAACTCAAAATGTTGAAAAGAGCCTTTTTCAAGCAGGGGCGCCCATGATCTTTGAGGGTCAAATGCAGTCAGTAAGATCATCCAAAGCAGTCATTCTCGACGTTTGATTGTTAGCTCGATAGTGAAACAAACATCTAGATCATCCAATGAATAGATCACAAGCAGCTGCTGACGAAGCAAAAAGAGGCAGTTGAGGAAATGTCAGGAAACCACAGTTAACGGCGAAGTTCTAAGGAAAAAGAGCCTTTCCAAAAGAAAGGCGCCCTTCTTTCTTGACCTCCAGATGCTGATAAATGACAAAAGGCTTCCCAGGATAACCTTCTCAGCTCAAGTAGATCTCAGAAACGCAACTGCAAGCACCAACATCTGATGAAGCATTCAACGGATAATCTAGATCAAAGTAGGCAACTTTTTAGATGAAGATGATCAGGCCAAAAGGTAAAAGTGCCCTTTTCAAGGAGGGGCGCCATTGAATAAAGGAACCCTAAAATAAGATCCAGGTTTTCTGAAGTCAGTCATTCTTGGCAGAACAGAGCTGGGTATCTGATGAGACATCAAGTGAAATCATTTGACTCTCCGATCAACGAGAAATCCAGATCAAAGCACGAGAGGTCATTTCAAAAGGCTAAAGAACGAAGTTTGAAAATTCACTAAGGCATTAGCAAAAGTGCCTTTTCTTGGAAAAGGCGCCCATCCTTTTGAAGCCCTAAACTCAGCTTTTCATCATCATGTCTCCCAGGCACTTCTTTTCAGTTTGGATCCAGCTCCGCAGTGAATGTGTTCGCAACATCTCAGGATCAACAGACAACGCTAGATTCAGGATCAAACAGAGGGCTTTCAGGAGAGAAAATATTAAAAACTTGCAAGAAACCAAAAGGGACGCCTAAAGAAAGTCAAGGGTCAATTTGTTGACTAAAGTCAAGAGCTTTTTGAGTTAAAGTTGGCTAAAACACTCCACGATTGGAGGAAATCACCTTTTCAACTTTAGATCAAGCCAAAATCACCTTTTGAGCTTGAGTTAGGTCCCCAAACTTGTGGATCTGAAGCTTAAACATATATATTCAAGGTGAAGGCGTCCCATTTCATTATTTCATTGCAGGTTAAGAGATCAAGATCAGCCACAAGCTCTCAAGGACGCCATTGAAGATCTGAACAAGGTTTTCATCCGTTCTTCAATTTTTCTTGCAGATCTGAAGCAGAAAAGGATTGCTATTTTGAGGATTGGACCCAGAGATAGATTTTTTCAGGGAATCAGATAAAACTTCCAATCCATCTTCTGTCTATTTCCTCTCTTCTGGTCTTAGGTTTTCTTGCATTTGACAGAAAAAGCAACAGGCTACATCAGATCAGATCAACTGGGTAGATTCAACATTATTTTCCAGAGAAACCCATCTCGACAAATTTTCCAAAATCAGCAAACTTGCTGCCCCTATTTTTGGGGGTTTTTCCGAAAAAGTTTCAGAATCCAAATTCTGAGGAACTGGGTTTGTTCAGCATTGAAGCACGAACAAAACCCATGTGCCAGATTTTTTCCGGAAAAATACTTCTCGGCAGGGCGCTATTTTTAAGGGTTTCCGAAAATCATCTGAACTAGGTCAAGCTTACAGTCAATCTTTAAGTTTTTCAAGATGCAGTACTCCCAGGTACAATACGAGACCAAGACGGTCTTACTCCATGATTACTTGAAAACAGTTGACACAAATTTACACCAAGTAAATCCAGTGGTTGATTTGGAGCAGCTAGAAGGCATGAATCAAATCACATTGCAGAATATTGAAGAATCCGGGTTGCTGCAGGCCGCATCAATTCCCATCACACTACAAAGCGTAGAGCTTGTAATCGCTTGTATCAAGCATTACAACCCTACCACCAGAGAAATCAGAGCAGCAGATGGAAGAATTGTTTGCAGTCTAAAGCCTCAGGATATCGAAAGGTGTTTTGATATTCCATCATGTCCTAACAGCAAAGTCATATCAGTGACGAATGTGAGAAGGCATTTGAGACAGCTAAGGACAAATGTCAAAAGGTTATGGCTGAAAAATGGCTAAAAGTGACAAAGGCAAGCTTGCCTAAGTTGTTGGACGAGGAGAATGTAAAGATGAGTACGCAGTGTTAATCACTCTACTCAATAGAATCACTGGAGAAGAAGATGGTCGTCAATTCCAGCCATGGATGTACTATATCATTGCTAAAATCATTGGCAGAGGGAATATTATGACTGGGCCACTTTGATTAGTGACACACTCCACCGACAAATCACTGGGTATCTGGAAGCTCATAGGTTCCACATGTGCTCTTACCTAGTATACCTAATAGCCTTCCAAGGCGATTTTAGGTTATTGAACAATGTGGGAACCTTAGGTGTGCAGAAGGTTCACGAACATTTCACACGTCTTGAGTTTACTCAAGCGGAAAGACACTTCAAGAAAACAAGTGATAACTTCACTATGCACACAGTACGTGAGCTTAACCATGAGATGCACGTGCGTATTTCACAGACAGCCAGAGAGGCAATGACGGATTGGGCAGATTGGTTCATCCAATTTCCTACATTCTCCTACATACGCGTGTATGGCTACATTGGCCACCCTGCCATGCTACCAAGATACCCTTCAGATAGGGTAGTCTTCATGGAATTCCTGAGACAGTTGTCCGAGGTACATGTCTACTTGCGCTTAAAGAGGAAGACAGCTGTTGACTTTCCCGTTGAAATGGGACTATATAGATGTGGATTCGCAGCAGATGCTAAGATGATGAGTCAAGAAACAACGAGGTTTAACCTCAAGTATCTCATTGATAGAAGATCCTATGATCCCAGAGGACTCTATGCAGCACACCTCGAGCAACACTCGTCACATAAGTCTTCTATGGAAGACTATTGGGTAAATTTTAAAGACGAGTATGAAGTGCGAAGAAGGAACTACAGCAGATTCAGACTCTCACAAATTGCTGATTTTATGTCAGCAGACATTGAGGGCCTGTCCGATGATGAAGGGGAAGTCATTCTCCCCTCATTCTTTGCAGATTCAGTTGACTCCCAACTGCTCCCGAGAGTGGATTGGTATGCCAAAGAAGACACTTCTATAGAAGAAAGAACGAGTAGAGTGGTTAGAAATAGCCAACTCTATCTCGACAGCAAGAATTCAAGGAAGGTGATACCTCACAGAACAGAGCCGCCACAGGTTCAGTCTACACCACCTTCCACTTCAAGAAGGAAGCCTAGGCAGAAGCAATTGTGCAATCCTCCCCGAGGGATGAGGATGTCAAAGCCTAGAACACAGAGGACACCTGTGGAAAAAGCCACACATAGTCCTGAAATAATCATGGGTATTGCTGCCCCAGAACAAAGAGTAGAGACTGCTACCCGATTCAAGTTATCACAGAGGAACCAGCAACAGTAATTGTTGAAAACCAGTGGCTGAGCCAATGGCAGAAGCAAGAATAGTAGAAGCAGCAGCAGAAACGGTGCCTGTTATGGAAGCAGAGCTGCCAATATCACCAGTATCACAGCAGACACAAGTCCTCATCGACTTGGATTCGCCATAGAGACATTGCTCCAGCACAGTCTCACACATCTAGCATTCAAGGGCCTCACGTCCCTCCTAGCGAAGTTCGCCGAGATTCTATTTGGCTTGAAGGCTTCCTAGGAAGAAAGAGGGAAAAACCCTCGTATGAACTTGACTTTACCGAATTCGACCACGTCCCACAAGACACGTCGGCGAAGAAGTTAAAGAAACAAGTTCACATAGAAAGGAATGCAGAGTGTGAGATCATCATAGAGACGGCCGCTCCACCAGTAGAGAAAAGCATACACGAGGTCCAAGTCGAAGACTACACTTTGTCTCAACTTAACCTCGGGAAGACTACACGACAGGTGGAGGCAGACCTTCTTGGAATAGCTTCGGTGAGCGCACAAGAAAGGATGGCAAAGGATGGTAAAGAAAAGGCAGCCTTAAAGGCTGAAAATCAGAAACTGAGGTCTTACATAACCAGCTTGATACATGGCACACCCAACGTCTCAGCCCTACCAGCAGGACTACTAGATCTCCCCGCCGAACAAAATCATCGGCAATTGTTAACATTCGGCAAACACTTGAGAAATCAAGTGGAAGAGTTTGTTCTCAAGGGTAGATGTATACTGGCAAACCTATACCAGTTACGGGATAGAGCACATGGACTTCGTGCAGAGATCCAGCAGTCAGAACAAAGGATTGCAGAAAAGAGGCTTGAAGACGAAAGCACAATTGCAGATTTGTAATTGGCATATCAATCAGTATACTCTGAGGAAAACAAGCAACATCTCTTTGCTTGGAAGGAACAATTGGCGTACAAGGTGAAAGCCTATGATGCTCATTCAATAGAGTTGATTGATTACAGACGGGTGGTTGCCACTATTATCAACTTCGCAAGAATGTTGGTGATATCTTTCCCTTGCATGGAATATCAGCGTGAGGGAGGAGAATACGTCGAGATGGTTACTGTACAGAACCAGTTCAGGGATGTCATCCGCAGTACCTTTCTTGATGATCCAGATGGTTGCAAGCTGGCTAAGGTAGCAGCTTTATCAACCAAGTTAGAAGAGGCAGCATCTCAGTGTATTGACTTTGGAAATCAGCTCACAACGGGTGAGATCATGCTACGACGCCACGTCATCATCCTACAGAGCATTAACTCCCCAGAAGCTGATGAAGTCAATCAATGGATAGAGACACTGCTGATTAGTGGCGAACTATAAGTGCACCAAAGAAGGACGCCATACACCCTCCAAGTGGCATTCATGAGACTTGAGTTTGACTTGATGCTTCTTTCCAAGTTTAACTCCACTTTCCTTAAATCATGCATTGTCAGATCCCACTGATTAAGGATATCTAATTGGCTTCCATGATTTGGGGATCTTAGATCTCCACTAAATGTGGATGTCTATTTTGGAGGGGTACTTTTATTAAAGTTCACCCTTTAGTTTACTTTCAGTCAACTGAAGTAGTTTCCAGTTGACTCTTTGTTTGCTTTCAGTTAACTGAAGTAGTTTTCCAGTTAACTACTTGTTCCCCCTTTTTAGGAATAAATCTTGCTAATTGATTGGCAAGAACTCATTGTTAACTCAAGGAGATTTTGGGGTTGCCCACTCCTTTGAGTTCTATAAATAAGAGCCTTGGGCTCATTATTTGTTTAACTTTTACTTGCTATACAAAATTGCTGCGCCATTGTTGCCAACAGCTTTGAAAGCGGATATTTGTTCACTCTTGGATGAGAGTTCGTTGGTCGATTGCAATTGTGCATGATTTCGTGCCTTTGCCTTCCCAATCTTTGTAATTCGTTGATGAAGCTTTGAAGGAGAATATCAGAAGGCGCTTGCATTTTGGTCAATCTTTTTTGAGTTGTGTCCACGTCTTGTGTTTAATGGCTCGTTGTTTCATTTCCCTCCTCGGATAGGAGTCCCTCCTCCTTGGACATTTGTTATTGACAAGTTGTCGTTTGTTGTTGTTTAATGTATTGACTTCCAAGCTATACTTCGGATAGGAGTCCCTCCTCCTTAGCAAGCTCGCTGGCCAAGGCATCGTAAATTTGTTGTTTCTTGTGAACTATTTCCTAGACCATACCTCGGATAGGAGTCCCTCCTTCTTGGCAGGTCTCAGATCTAGTTTACCGTATAGAGTGTTTGCTTGTACCAACCTTATCTTGGTGTATACTCGAGAGTTCAGAGCCTTGGTCATATTCTCAGGAGACGGCGAATTCAGGTGATCCAACCAACCCATTCCCGCTCCTTTACCCTCATGCTCTGTTTATCTTGAAGGTATTGGATAGATAGAAGCTAGGTTAGTCGTAGTTAAGATCTGCAGAAACCAGAGAAAAAGCTTAGCTACGGCGCACTGTGTTTGTGCACCCTTGTGTCCTGCCGCTGAAGCATAAAAAGATAGGAACTTTTGTTTACATTTCCCTTCCTTACGCATTGCTCCCAGCAGAGAGGGACTTCTCCTCTTTAAATAACGAAGAAGTGTTGCAAAACATTTGAAATAGCTGAACGTTTACAATCAGCACCCAGAGGTGCTAATTTAAGCCAGCAGGTACACACCTCCAAAACTAGTTATCCTTGCCCCCAATCATATATGGTATGCATCTAATATTGTACCACCATGAATGGCAATGAACAAGACACATAAAGCTACCAATGGCACATAGTGATTAGCAACATGATAGGATGAAAATCATTATCAATTAGAGGAAATGGGTGCATCAACACAAGGAAGAGCACCACAATCCTTAAGATGTTGAATTTATTACTCAACGCCTTAGATTCATTAGTAGAGTGCCCATGTACTTGATGATATGCACAAAATGAACTCTTTTTAAAGAATTTTTTCCATGTTCTTGGAGGGAGAGATGTCAAGCGGGCTTGGAGAAGCCTTGACAAGGTACTCTGTTGATCAATAGTAGAAGGTGTTCCTTTCTTTTGTGACAAAGGTATCTTTTGCTTACTACAAGGTGTCATACATACACAAGACTCTTTAGATTGTGAGATTCTGTACTCTCCTTTAAAGGAGGGTGTAAAATCTAATGCACCCCAATCATCACTAAGACGTGTTGGAGGATGTCCTAGGAGTGTTTTGCATGATGACATTGATATTAAGCGAAGGTTTCTTTGATGCTTTTGTTTCTTTCGAGGGACAATAACCAAGACCACTAGTTGTTTCTTGTGTGTTAGGCTCTATAGGGACACAAATACCTTGTTCTTTAGAACCACATCCTTTTCCATTATAGCCAAGTTGTTTCAAAAGTTTGTTACCTCTTCCGTAAAGTTTTTCCATTTCTTTTGGATTTGGTGGTTTTTCACGATCACACTCTTTATTTGTGAATGTGTAATTTGTGTTTTCCTCTTCTTTGCTAAAAGGTGTCGATTCACATGCTTTTGATGACTCAGCTTGTGTTAATATTATGTTTGTTTCTTTCTCTTTTCCTGTTTTGTGTGTAATCTTGTATTCTTTGATAAATGTAGGTTTAAAATCTAAGGAACCCCACTCATCGTCCAGTAGCTTTGTGACTTCTTCAATATTCTTCTCTTTTTCTTCCTCTTGCATGGGTTCTATTTTTGAAGTTGGTATCAATGTTTTCAAAGGAATTTCTTTCTCAGTGTGCAAACAACTTTCTGGTTGAGGGTCAGCCTTGATTCTAAAAGTGTTGAAGTTATAGACATACTTCATTAAACGATGAAGAGTTGAAGGTACCCCATTCATTTCATGGATCCATGGTCTACCCAAAAGAAGTTTTATGAGAGATCTTGAGGCATGACATGGATAGGAGTATGCAATATGACCTTCCCAACTCTAATAGGCAATGTTATCACACAAAGTGGTTGTTTTCCCACATTATCAAATCCACGAATAGACAGATTATCTGGTTGAATTTGACTCTTGTCCACTCTAATCTTATCAAGAAGGCTTATACTAAAAACATTAAGTGTCAAACCATTATCAATGAGAGTACGTTTAATGCGAGACCTATGACCATTAATGTTAATATTAGCCACTATCATTAAAGCATCATTTTGTTTTGGCACTTCTAATGGAGGTAACTCATGTTGGTGAAAGGTAATATCTAAGTTGACTGAGTTCATACCTTGAATTAGGGCTGCTACATCATTTGGTTGCGCACTAGGAGGAATAACAACTTGTTGTAAGGCATTTTGAAGCATGTTATGGTAATTAGGTGAAGCTTGAATAAGATCCCATAAGGAAATCTTAGCAGGAGTGTTTGTAAGTTGTTCCACAAGATCATACTCCTTTCCATTATGCAAAGGAAAAAAAGGAGCACTAGGTAAGTGATTTTAAAAGGGAGTTGCTAGAAAGCCCTAAAATGATTAGAAAAAGGGGAATTGAGAGCTCATTTCAGGGGTGGAAGTTTATTATCTCTTTGTCTGAAAACTCTTGTGGTTTTGGCTAAGTTACCGGTTCGGGTTTGGGGACGGGTTCGGGTATGAGAACCCGGTACGTGGGTACGGGCAAATTTTTTTTAGGGGTTTGGGTACGTATGGGTACGTGTGTATATATATATATATATATTAATAATTTAATATATTATAAATCTATATATATGTATTATATATACAAAAAAATAAGAGAAATATAGAGAATTGTAAAACTAAATCATTTCATAGTATGATACTTGATCATTGATCAATGCCAAATGCCAAAGATAAATATTAAATGCCAATTCTAACAGATTGCCAACAAGTTTTCCAGGTCTCATGTCTCTTAACCAAAGGTATTTTTAGAAAAAAGATATTACATTTTGAATATTTGATTCTCAGCATTCTTTGTTTTTCATGGTTCTCCAAATTTCTATATTTATTTGAACTTCCTGAAAATTTTGTCAAATTATCATTTTTGGAATTGGTATTTAAGGGTCATTTAACCTAGTTCTTCTCTATTGCACTACTTATTCTGTCAAAATTCAAGGTTACTTATAGGCATTAACATGATCTGTCTCACTCTTTATTTCTGATTTTTTTAACTAATCAGATATATGCTGTTTCATCTATCCCTGTCAATATGCCACTAGATTCACCTCTAATGAGCCTAGAGATTCTCTTGTTATTCAGAATTTTTAGGTGAGCTTCTGCTTTGGATTTGAATGCAGAACTTTTGCACTTGACCGGATTAGAACAACATCCACAGAAATCTTCAAACCAGGGCTGCTTCAGCTTGAATGCTCCTCCTCTTCTGTTTATGCTAAAAACAGAGCTTCTGTGCAGCTCTTAGCAAATTAGAATTCCTGTATTCATTCACCCTCTGTGTTATACATCACAAAAGACTACTTCTGTGCAAAGCCACTAGCCTCATACTGCCACTCCAAACTTTTTGTGCAAACCAAGATTAATCTACCGCTCACAAAAGACTACTTCTGTGCAAAGCCACTAGCCATTTTAGGGTTAGGGGGAAATTTTTTTTAAAAAAAATGTTTTTTAATCATGTTTGGGCCCATTTTTTTTTGACTTTTTATTGACTTGTTTTGTTGTGTTGGTCTACACACACACGGTGCGACCAGCAGCAGGTCGCCAGGTCCTCGGGCATTGACCACGCGTCTGATCGCCACTCCAGGCTCTGAATTTGAAACCAGGTGCGTATACCAGACTGGGTTCGAGGGCCTGTGGGTACGAATCCGGTAACTTAGGGTTCTGGAGATTGGACTTGGTTCATCTCAACCTTCCTGAGGACGAAAACCCTCTTGGAGAAGATTGGCTTCAATGGTGAAAGATCTACCCTGGATAATGTTTGTTGGAGATATCGATCAAGTATTTCATAATGCATCAAAGATTTAGTTTTCTAATTTGTGAGTCTCTTTGAGAGACAAATTTTTAGGTGATTGGAAATATTATAAAATATCTTGTTTTGGAAACCTTGCCTGGAAGAGTTTGGTGGTTTTGGTGGTTTCATCATATTCTTATTTTGGAGCAGCTTTATATCTTATTTTCTTGGTGTGGAGTTGTGAGTTCTGAAAGCAAAATATTATTGGAATTCATTTTCAGATTTGGTGAAGTTTTGTGCCTAGACCAATTTTTGGTTATGGTGAAATGAAAGGAAATATGTTATGATTTATTGCTGAAGCTAGTCCAGCCATACCATATGCAAACCCCTGAGCTAGCCTTACATGTTTTTGGGCCCAAGTTTGAATAAAGTAAAGATTGGAGGCATTGTAGAAGGCAAAGGAGGAAGCTTACGCAACAAATAAGGGAGAAGGAATCAAACAAAGGCTGCAGTATCACTTCTAAGGCTGCCGTATCCTTTGGAATTGCTCATGAAGTATTCTATGCTAGCCATATTTGTTGGGAAAGGCTATGAATGGATGTGAAGGGAATTTAATGTCTAGGTTAGTGAGTTGTAAATGATATTTATCTACTGTATCAGATTTCTGAATGTAAGAAATTGTTACCAACACTTATAAATTCAGTGTTCATTCATACATATTGCTACTTTGGGTTCGATTGTATATTTTATTTATATATATGCAAGTATTCCATGAATGCCATTGTGCCCAAAACAATAAACAAATCACTCTATATCAAAATCAGTCATAAACCAGTTTAGAGAGGTTACAGGGGAACTGTTTGATAAAATGTTTGAGCACATAGATTGGTGAAAGTGGATTTTTTTTGCATAGAAAATTAGTTTGGGATATTTCACCCCACCATCAAATTTTCCAAGACAATGCTCCATTATCATGTACTTCATGCCTGTGGAATGGGCCCAACCATAACATTTATAGTTTCACATGCTTTATTTCTCTTGGATCAATAAAATTTAATACCTCTACTCCAATTTTTAAATTTATTTATTTCAAATGTTTATTGTTTCAATACTTAGTCTCTAGACAATCTTGATAACTAATTGCACCTTCATTTTCTTCTCATCCAATCCACCTAAGCCGACTAGTCTTATGATCAGTTTTTTCTTTTTATTTTTTCCTAACTAGTTTTCCTAGGGAATTATTAGACATGCCATTGGAAGTTTATTGTGCTAAAACTAGATTAGATGAAACTTAGCGTCCCCCATTGTAACTTTGTAGCTTGTTTGATATGCCCACAACTTGATTGAAAGTCACTCCTCCTAGCCATTCCATTATGTTTTGCATGATTTTTATATCAGTGAGACAGAGATCATTTATGTCACCTCTAAAATGTCTAGTGTCTCTTAGGCGCAGGATTGATAGTGAGTGGAATATTCTAAATTCCTTTAGTAGGTAGTGTATGATATGATTAACAAATTGTCCTCCACGATGACTCTTTGGAATAGAGCTATGCCAGACCTTTTTTTGATCTGCTCATATAAAAATTTGGCTGTGTCAAATGCAGAGTTGTCTGAGAATGCTAATTCAAGCCATTTGGTTAAGTACTTTTATTGCAACAATTACGTTCAACAACTTCATTGACTATTCTTGAATGGTCTAATGAAGTCCAAGCACCATTTCTGGAACACTTGCGTAAGGTATGGAGGAATAGAATTACTTTTTGATGGTTTATCCGTTCTCTAGAATGACACATTTTACCACCTATTCCTTCATGTTATTGTATAGGGTAGGCCACAAAAGGTTTATGAGGAATTCCGTGCAACATTTGGAATATATGCTTTCTAGCTAGTCCTTTCTACGCTTATCTTAGGTTCCCTTGACCTTCCTGTCAAAGCACTTGTCTCCAAGGCTCTTGGGACCCATTTTATATAGTAGTCGATGTATCAATTGAAATAACTTGTTCTTGGTAAAAAATTTCTTTCACTTTGTCTTAATTGTATATGCTTTCACTAAGAGTTTCCTGTTATTTTTAATGATATAAAAGTTCTGGATGAGCATTTAAAAAAAATATTTGATTGATTGTGTACTTGTATTAGTTGGATGAGTTGAGAGAGATATACAATGCGTTGCCTGAATTTCTTGAAAAGGTATCTTCAAAACTTGTTTCCCTTTTAAGTTCTTCATTAAGATTAAGAGAATCAATAAGAAAGTCTCATTTGTTTATACTTGAAAGTATTTGAAAATACATATCATTGAATGGTTTAATTTTTTCTTCCAGGTTTCATCTGTAGAGATTAAACGTCTATCATGTGATTCCAGTGCTGTTCAAGGGTCTATTGTCTATATACCTCAGATTGGTTGGTAACAATCTTCCAATTCAATATAGTAAGATTGACATCGTTTTGTTGCATTCACATTATATGATATATAGCGAGGGTTGCTAGAGACATGGAATATGAAGTATTTTGAGATCAATTCAATCAAGCTGAAACTCTTTGTGCATAGTTTGCTGGGCATTAGATTTTCAAACACAATCAAAGAGATAAAAAACAGTAATTTTTTTAATTGAGAAACCATTAACTATTGTAAATAAGATTTGTTTTGACCTTAATTATATATTTATCTTTTATGTTGCATTCCTAACCTTTCTTATCACCAAAGTACTCAATTGTCTTATAGAACTTGAGATAACAAAAGGTTGAGCCACATTACAGTTTAAAGTTTATTCCAGTCTAAATTCTTCACTCTTTACTTCTAAATCTTGAACCTGTTGGTTGAAAATTTTGTATACCTTGAGGATATGCAAAATTGTGGTTTCAGCCACAGTGTGTGAGATAAACTCTCCTATTTTCAAAGGGAAGGCTCCCCCTTTGCTTTCTATTTTACAATTCAGAAATAAAATCTAACTATAAATCTATTCTAAATCTGGGTGAAACTCTGTCTTGTTCTCTTTTTCTAGAAAAGTCACTTATTCTTTTTTCTTGTTTCAGAAAAGAATCACAGCTGAAAGCATAAATGATTTATGAAGTAAACAAATAAAGAAGTAAAGTTTCCATAAAGGCACAAAGTCCTCCGTTGCTCCTCCGGGACGGGAAAACAAATTGAAAGCACAAAGTCTTTGACAACTTACTCTTCTATCAACCTTTTTAGATGATTTTCTGGTAACCAAGTATAGTATGTAGCAGCTCAAAATCTAACTACATGATGTACTTTTAATGCACAAACATAGAAAATAAAAGCAACACAAAGTCTACAAGTTACCCCCTTTGCTTGAACGTTCTACAATAGCTTCAAATGTGACAAACAACTTAAAGTCTGCAGTATCAAATCTAAAAACCAATCTAAAACTTTAAACACAATTTGCAGCTCAAAGTCTGCAAGATTGAGTTTAAATCTCTCTTGTATAACACCACAAAACTCACAATCAATTCCAGATAATGTCGTCACATCACAATCTGTACCAACACAAAGTTTGGAAGCAATTTGTTTTCTTTATTGATTACAATTTGATTTACATCTAAACTCAAAGTCTTAGAATGCATACACAAATTGGCAGAATTTTGTTGCATTGTCAAAAAGATTAATATTACAATAGACCCCCTCAAGTATTTATAGGAGAGAAGCCTTGAGAAAAAGGTGGGAGGATCCCAACTAACTTGAGAAATTCTCTCAACCACTAACTAACTGCAGTTGACTTATTCAACATTACAAGTCCTATTATAATTTGACTTGAAATGTTATTACATGCAATTACAAATTACAACTTTGCAAGTGATATGATCACATGCAATTACATTTTTCCATTTTACATGTAATTTGTCAAGACTAAATTACAAATACATAATTGAAACTATTCTAAGTGTCCAAAGACACGACTTGAACTACGTCATCCTTGATTGGGTCTTCATGTTGCTGTTTGGAAAAACATTCTTCCATCTTTGTCTTGAAAGTATTCTATGCTCAATCATGTCACTTATTCAACTCTTTGTGTAGCTTCGTCATGTTGTTCTTCTTCCTTTGTATCATTCTCCAGCCTTGGAATTTGTTTGAAAAATAAGGCCCATGCCTTATATTATTGATTTGGTAGGTCATGTGCACAAGCAGGACTAACGAGAATGAGACAAAGGGGCTGCAAAAGTGAGGCCAAAGCTCAATTTCGGGTTTTGGAAGGCTGACTGCAAGTAAAGTGTATAATCGGGATTTTGGAAACATATTGCAAGTGAATAAAGTGCAAGGTAGGAAAAGTGAAAGGTAATTGCAAGTTATTATTTTAACTTGTAACCTTGGTCAAAATCTCCTACTTGTAATCAAATTATGAAAACCCGATTTTCAGCCAAGGGCATCATTTTTGTAGAAAATGATAATGATGATGAAGAAAAATGGTAATGGCAAATGAATATGAAATGAAGGCAAGTGAATGAAAAGCGAATGGAAAGGCGAATGAAAGAGAGAGAAAAACGTTTTTATGAATGAAGGGCGAATGAATAATGATGGTGTATGAAAGAGAAATGAATGAAGGGCGTATGAAGTGGAAAAACGCGTTTTCAGCCATACACGTTTTTTTTATAATATGCAATCTCAATCTCCATAGAAAGGCAACCCAAGAACAAAAGATTTAAAGCAACAAAAACAGAAAAATAAAAAGAAACAAAGAACATACCCGCAACAAGAGTTTACAAGCCAAAACAAAGAAGAAAAACCCTAGGCGCCATGTACAAACTCAAATCTGCAAAAACGTGGCAATGGTAGAGAAAATGGGGGATTTAATAAAGTTGCAGACCTTGCCAAGTGTTCTTCATGCCAAAAATCTCTCCAATCAGGATATATATGAGCAAGAGGAAGTTAAAAATCCACAAAAACATTTGCAAAACTAATTTCGGGTTTTTTGATGCTCATTACAAGTTTAAAATAACCTGTAAAAATTCATTGCAAGCATTTCGGGTTTTTTAAGTCTCATTACAAGTGAACAAAATAAGAAATAACTTTAAAAATGCCCTTTACTTGCAAATCGGGTTTTTAGATACACTTTGCAAGTGGACATTATGATAAAAGACTCAAATAATAACTTTTAGAGCTCATTGCAAGTAAACTTTTAAAAATAAAAAGAAATAGGAACTTTTGGAGCTCATTGCAAGTAAACTTTTAAAAATAAAGAGAAATAGGAACTTTTGGAGTTCATAACAAGTTCACTTAAGTGAAATCAGACTTTTTATAACATGTTGCAAGTAACTTTTTTAAAAAGTAACTTATAAAGTGAACAAAAAGTTCCTACAACTTGTAAGTTATATAAAAAGTTCCGATAACTTGAAATTAAAACAAAAAGTAACTTGTAATAAGAGCAAAAAGTTCCTATACTTGTAAGTTACACAAAAAGTTCCTATAACTTGAAATTAAAACAAAAAATAACTTGTAATAAGAGCAAAAAGTTCCTATCACTTGTAATAACAAACCAAAACCCCTACTTGCAGTGATGCCCCAAAAACCCGAAATTGACCAAAAACACACTAAAAATGACTCAGAATTTCACGAAAACGGACGAGAGTGAGTGAAAAAAGTTAGCCAAAAGGACTATAGACCCAAAACTGAAATTTTCTAACCTTTGCACCTCGTAAAACGTGCCTTAAGGCCTAAAAATGTTAAAATTTTGATGGGTTATCTCTAATTTTTGCATGTCAAAAATCAGGGACAACAGAACCTGTATTAGATTTTGAAGCTACACTAAGTTGTTCCTCATATCTTTGAGAGAAAAGAGTCATATCCATCTCTCACCAAGATATCCTATTGCTAATCCTCCATCAGGTTGCCATCACTTCATGGAGATTAATACTTTGTCCTATTCCTTTATGTTAAAACTATTATAGTAGATTAATACTTTGTCCTATTCCTTTATGTTAAAACTATTATAGTCTTTTAGAAAGTGCTTTATTGATTATTATCACCTCCATTCTGTAGTCACTTCTTCACAAGTGTCACCCACATTCTCTATTATCATCCCAATTTTTAAAAGTGGCATCTATCAAACATAAAATTGAATGAATCCTGCATCTTGCCTTCGCCTTCACTAGTTTTTCCTTTAAACTTTTTCTTTGAGCATATCAAATGTTCTGACATTGCATTTTATGCTATGTGACCCAATTTTCATTATAGTACCACATTTAATCCTTTTCCTTCACCTTTTCGTTTTCTTTCTTCTAAATTTTTTAATCAAGGAGGGTATACTTTACCTTATATTGATCAGCACCAAAAATCTTCTATTCTGAAAATGAGCTGAATTCTTATACCATGTATTCTAAACCTTATGCTTGTAACTGATTTAGGATACTAACAATTATGCCGCTACTTTGAAAAAAGTGCTACTATTATGTGATTAAAATTCGTGACGGTAATTTCCCATATAAACAATTTTCTTCCCTTTGAGGAGGAAATTGTACAGCTATACTTCTTTGGCCATTCTCAATCTGATGTCCTACAAATTGTTTCATTGAAAATATCAATATCTGTATGCCTTTTTGTTATAATATTATTCTCCATCCTAAACCTGAACAATTATTGCTTTCCTAAATAATAACTGTTGCAGGTTGATTCCTACAGTTTGTGCGTTAAATCGAAGCATTGTGTTTTCTTCATTGGAATTTATTTTATTTGGTTTTGTAAATCTAAAAATAATGTCATATGAAAAAATGAATTATCAATTTGATACTAAGATCTTTGACTTGCCATTCACTTAAATTCTATATTCCATGACATTTCGAGGATGGGGACATGTTTTGGGGATGGCAGTCTGGGGGGATATGTTTTGGGGATGGCAGTATACATACATACATATATGTGTGTGTGTATAGCGAATTTTCTATCTACCTATCTATTTATATAGGGATACTCAAATTTTTACAAGTTTAACTATACATGACATTGAGATTCAAGTTTAGACTTTCATATAATGGATCAACTTCGATATCAAAATTGAATGAAAAATTTAAAATGAATCAACATGGCTGATTAGTGATAGCAGCATAGTAGTGTTGTACCCTGTTGTACCCAAAACAATTTTTTTGCTTCATTAAGGCATCTTGATTAAAATGGTCTAAACCTTGTAAAATTGTCGTCAAGAGTCTGTTTTATGTCAAACGAAGTATGGGATTTTTGTGGGTTTACTGTCTAGAAGATACTGGCAAATTTTGAAAATATTGAAAATTAGGGTTTCCGGGCCCCTACTTTTAGAAAAAACCCTAAAAATAGGATCTTCTTAGAATTGACTGAAAATAATTTTGATTGGCTTATTTCACTTAACGATCATGTTGGTGAAGTCAGAATTAGGAAAAAGTCAGTTTAGCTTTGGTGGGTTGTTTTCAATTTTTTAGGAGAAAGTTAGGACCTCCGAGGGCAACAATGGTAGATGGCCAGATACCAGGTGTCAAAATCTAAGCTTAAATTGCTCCAGTGAAGATTCTATGGCGAAATATGTTCAAAGTGATGCTATGCAACCACGGGGATTTTCAAAGAGGTTAAAATCATCAGAAATTTTCTAACTTTGAAAATAAACAAGCCCTTGCTCGCCAAGGGCACCCTAGGTTTCAAAGGCTTAGATCAACTTTTTTGGATTTGTCACTTCCAAGAAGTCTTCTCCAGAATTCTTCCAGCTTCGTGATGAGCCTGCCAGCCAGTCCAAAAGATCTATATGATGCCCAAATTTGAAGATCGAATGAAGATGAAAGGAAATGAAATTAGTCAAAATTTGACTAACTTTGGTTGGGAAAAGCAAGCCCTGTAGGCTAGGGGCTCCCAAGATTTCAAATGCATCAGATGTCAGTTTTTGGCATTGACTATCTCCAGATGATCTTCTCAGCTTCAATTCAGTTTTGCAATGGATTTGTTCGCCAATTCGCAGGATTTGTGAAACAACAACTGTTGATCGAATGGACACATGAAGTGGAGATTGAACTGGAGAACATCAAGGCAAAAGCGCCCTTGCTGGCCAGGGGCACCCATCATTTTGGGCATCTAGATATGATTTTCGAGAGCTGTCTTCTCCAACTCATCACTCAACATTTTGTTAGCTTCGTGATGAATCCAATAGCAAGATCATGAGACCTGTGTAATGCCTGAATTTGAAGATCAAGTGAAGAATGAACGAAATGAAGTTGGTCAAAATTTGACTAACTCTGGATGGAAAAAGTGATCCTTGTAGCCCAGGGGCTCCCAAACTTTTGAGGTACCAAATGGAACTTTTTGAGCAAATGACACCTAAGATGTTTGTCTCAGACTTGATTAGGATTCGCAACGAGTCCATCAGCGGATGAATATGAATTGCCAAACTACCAGAATCAGGAGTCAGACAAAAGGTTTTAGTCAAGGTCAAATTGCGAGTTCAGAGCAAACAGAGCCCCTGCTAGCAAGGGGCACCTAGGGTTTTGAACTCTCAAATGCAGTTGCTAGGGTTTGCTCCAATGTTCATCCTGTTTGTAATTCTTCAAGCTTTCCATTGTATGTCTTAGTCTGATTAGAGGAATTGTTAGTAGCCGACAGGCGCAGTTTGAACGAAGAACAGAGCAAGTTGCAAAAATTGTTCTCTGGAAACAAAAGCGATCCTTGTAGCCTTGAGGCTCCCAAGATTTTGACTCGCCAGATGCAATTTTTGGGGTTTATCTCCTCTAGGAGATCTTGTTCAGATTTGGTCTAGCTCCGCAATGAACCTGTTAGCCAGCTCGGGAGATTGGTCAAGTGTTAGGAAATGCAGACTGAAGTGAGGTGAAAATTGAGTTTGAAAAATAAAAATCATTAAAAAAATGTATGATGAGAAAAAGCGCCCTTGCTGGCCAGGGGCACCCAGAGTTTTCATGGCTCAGAAGTCAGAATTAGGGTTTGCAACCTCAAGAAGTTCCTTTTCAGTTTTGATCTTGCTCTTCAACGAGATTGTTAGCCAGTCTACTGGATTTGTCGGTCATTCAAAATCTATGATCAAACATAGGCTTGGGTGATGTTTGCAAAGGCTAAAATGGAAAAAATTTCAAAAAAGTTTCCAAGTTTGAGAAAGTTGGCGCCTAAAGTCAAACTTTGACTTAAAAGATTTTAAAAACTAAAGTGCATGCAATAAGTCTCAAATAAAGCTTTTGTTATCTCCTAGAAATGCACCCTATGCAAAGTTATGAAAAACTGAGCTTTTCTAGAGAAACATGGGATCATTTCAAGGCTGTGGGTCACCTAGAGTTGAAATGAACCTCCGGATAAGGCTGGCTCCTAACTTGGAAATATCACTTAACTACTAATCTTCGTAAGGAAAAAGGAGGAGTGTATGAAAATGAAAATTAAATCCTATGGTAATACACCAAATTTGCTCAAAACATGTACAGCTGCTTAACACACAGTTTCCAATCAACTAATAAAAAGCTGATATGCACAACTCAATATTCATATGATACTGCATAAATGTTTCATAAGAAAGCTACGATACATACAGTCCTAGAAGGATGATAAATTCTCCTCACAAATAAAAAACTGTTTGTATCACCAGCATAACCTATAACCTGCAATATACATATCCACTCTGCTTAAAAGTGCTATTAATGAGACGTATTAACAAGGAATAAGAAAAACTCACATGTAAATATATCAATCTCCAAAGGTGAAACTCTACCATACAATGTCTGTAAATGAGTTACAAAACTCAGTATTCTCCTCTAAGGACTGACACAAGTCACAAAGCAGAAAAATATGCAAGTAAGAACTGTTTACAAAATGAGGCCAAAATGCCATATATATGAAAACTAAAAGTATCGGCCCCCTGCTTTAGGGTTTACAAAAATATCAGTTTTTTTTAAGAAGGGTCGACCCTCAGATCTTTTGGAAATAAAGTTAATGCATTCAATGTGCATCCCCCGTGTCCATGTCGGTGCAAGATCGCTCCAGGGATAGCCCTTTAGATGTTTTGCAACCATCGCATTAACTGCTGGCCCCGTGTCCTCCTTCAAACTTCCATCAGAGCCGCTTTGAATGTCCTGAAGCATTATCATAAATGTCGCTCTACCTTTGCCAGCAGACATCCCAGCTGTCCCTAAGACTAGCGGTTTCTTCCCCTTCGGCTTTCCTCCTGTTTCAGATCTTTCTTCAAGTTGATCCCCCCGCGAGAAAGACAGCATCAAATGTTCCCTGTTGTCAGACCTCCATAGAGACAACACTACTACCTTCAAACCGATTCATCAACCTTGATTACAGAGCAGATCCATACTGCTCACATTCCGTTGATCTTCCTCACAGGGATAGTCACAACAGTCAAACTGCCCATGGTCCGTCTTTAGCTCCTTTTGATTGGTTGAATTCATGCCACGTAGATTCCCAGATAGTCAAAGGTCGCTTCATCAGAATCGCATGTCGGTGAGACATTAGACGTGTCTCCCCGATGCGATTATGCCCTTCAGCAGTTATCGGCATAGCTCACAACCGTCGGCAAGAGTTCATATCGAGTTCCCATTGGTCATATCGATATTCCTTTCTATTGGCAAATCCATCGCTATCGGCAAGACTCTCTCAGTCGGCAAGATATTACGGCGTGCAGCAGGAGTTATAGCGATATCCTTCTCCATCGTCGAGACCATCGCTTGTCGGCGAGATATTACACCGAAGGCATAACCTTTGGCGAGACATTCAGCAGTCGGCGGGACCTCTCTCCGAACTCCAGGCATTATATGAAGGCACCATCCTTCGGCAAGACCTTACCCCTTTCGGCAGGACATCCTCCCGAGGCCATTTAGTTTCGGTGAGACATTTCGGGACCACCATTCCATGTCGGCGAGACCCTGCTTAGTCGGCAAGACCTTTCGCCGAGCTCAAAACATTATACCGAAGGCACAATCCTTTCGGTGAGACTCCACTTGGTCGCCGGGACTTCATGCCAAACTCAAACCTTTCGGCAAGACTTCTATTTGTCGGCCAGACCTCATAGCGATGATATCTCCTTTTGCCGAGACTTCATTCGGCCAGACGTTACGTCGAATCCAAAATCTTTCGGCGAGACTAGCCTTGTGTGCAGCGGTCGGCGAGAGATATAGCAACCCATGTCGATTAAAATGTCTAGCCGACCGGTATATTCCCAATGAATAGAACCACATTGCTAGTCGGCAAGATAATAGGAGGGTCTCAGCGACTTTCCTCATCAGGAATTTTATGCCAAATCCGATTGAGCCATGCTTTCTAACAGACTTCCTTGAGAAATACATCGGGTGTATGATTTAATCCTGGACAACAAAGTCCCTATTTGGCCTTCATGAACACCTGAAACATAGATTGCCCTGCCTGTTTGAGCCCACAGGTGAAAATCAGGTAACATTTCTGGCGACCTCAGCTGGATGTTTGCCTGCTAAACATGCAAACCAGTAGCCTAGACTTGTCCATTGAGCATGGAGTCACTTGATAACTCAGATTGGTTGATTTAAAACATCAGCTTTGTACATGGCTGAAACGCATTTGTAACTCAAGAAACATATCACTTAGACAATTATGAAAACAGGAAACTATATAAGTGAAACTATTTACTGTGCTGGGACAGCACTTAGGGAATGCAACAACAACTAAACTAAAGTGTAACAACACTTATTGAATGCATGAAATCTAACCTAAAGCATGTACAAGGAGGAACTTATGAAACCTCAAAACAAGGCTTGAGGTGTATCCCATTGACCGGGATAGGAAGCACTTCACCTTCAGTTGTGGCCAGTTGGTAAGCATTGTGTTTTTTGAAGTCTTTGATAATAAATGGACCCGTCCGCATGTTGTCAAACTTGGTGTGATGGCCCGGCCTGCCCTTTAGAACATCCCATTTTAGCACAAGATCTCCCACCATGAAATCTCTTGATCTAGTTTTCTTATCAAACGTTCTTTTAGTCAGGATTTGCTGACGTTCTGTAGAAACCCCTGTTCTCACTGTTCTGAAAACTGAATGTACTTTTTTTGTTTTTGGGTGTTTTTTTGAATTTTTTTGGGTTTTGCATGCAATAATGAAGAATGCGATTTTGAAAGAAATGCTTCTAAAAATTTAAATAATTTTTTGAAAGTACAAACTAAAGCAAATAAGTCTCTGAAATGTAGCATATGGAATCATTATTCTTTCCAGTTGATTACAAAGGTAAATCTCTGACATGCAGACTGAAGACACAACAAAATATGATATTTAAAAACCTGATTTGCAGCCGCCTGAAAGAGCTTGAAATGTACGGCCAATCAAAAATATCAACTTCTCCCTCCGCCGGAAGATTGTAGATGATTCTAGAGGAATAGGCGCCCCCTTTGGTGAAACCAGAATGCCAAGAAGTGAGGCATTTTGCCCTAGGAAGAAAGTACGGCCCCAGCAGCAGCAAATAAGAGATCCGTACGGCTTGAATATGGATGCCAGATGAACACTAAGCCAGCTGCTAATGATTTTCTCTCCTCCTGATAATCTCTGGATTTAAACTTGGAAAATATATCTTCTGAATAAGCTCTGTAATAACTTCTGGATGAAGCTATCTCTCTGACAAGCAATAAATCGGCTGGTATTTCACAGCCTCTGAATTACAGACACTGAAGATGGCTCGTTCTCCAATGCAGAAGAAAACTGGAACTCTAGGCTCTGTTCTCTGTAGGAAGTAGAAGCAAAATCGATTTTCCAAATAGCATAATAAATGTTTTCTCACAAGTGAAAACCTTATATTCTTCAAGAGGGTCGACTTCTCTCCAAAAAGCACCATTTAAATAAAAGTTGAATTTCACTTTTAATAATTCCATAGTTTGGGCGCCCAAATTAATTATAAGTAATAATTGAACTTGGCCCCCTTTTAATGATGGTCAACCCCTTCCATTAAGTCACTTAAGTTATAATATTTAATTATATTATAACTTTATAATATTTAATTATATTATAACTTTATAATATAAGCTTCAACTTAATTAATATTTATTTTGGCAAATAAATATTAATATCTCTCTCAATATAAGTCCGATTAACGAACCGTTTGAAGCCGGATGATAAGTGACTGAATCTGCATATGACCAGACCATACTGCTAAAAATAGCAGGGGTGCTCCGTTGAGTGTCTCTACTTACTAAAAATAGTAAGTGAAGCAACTGATGTCCAAACGACTCCGAACGAAAGCCAAACTGAATGATTCTGCCAACTGAAGCCAAGCCAAGCCAAGCCTCAACAAGACCCTCTATCCACCCTATTAGCCTACGAGGGTCACATAATAGGCTAATCTCATGAACTGAGAGATGTAAACTGGAAGGGGACATTACACGTTCCATGTTCTTCATAGCCTTGTTCCTAGTTTCTTCTAACTCCATCAGCTGAGTATATCTTAAGGCAAGTGGATTAGTTTGCTCAAACAAGACTAGCTGACTGGCGATATCCAAGGCGGGTAACTCAGTAGAAATAGGTAATTTTGCTTCTTTACCATACACCAACATGTAAGGTGAGTTCCCAATCACCTTCTTAGGGGTAATTCTGTCTGCCCAAAGAGCAGTCTTTAGTTTGGCATGCCAATCCCTTTGATTGTTTTGAAGTTTCCTTTTGATAATGTTAATTAGATTTTTGTTAGTGGACTCTGCAAGTCCGTTGCCCTGAGGATAATAGTTGGAGCTTGTATTCAAGTAAATGCCATTCGTCAACGCCCAATCAGCAACCTTCAAACCAACAAATGCTAGGGCATTGTCAGAAATTATAGAATCTAGGACTCCGAATCTGCAAACCATATCTTCATAAAAATTCAGCACTGCTGTTTCATTAGCTTTCTTCAGAGGCAAAGCTTCTGTCCATCGTGTAAAATAATCCGTTGCTGTGATAATCCACCGATGGCCTGCACTTGAGGGTGGATTGATTGCCCCTATGAAGTCAATTCCCCACTTCATAAACGGCTGCTCTATCTGAATTGGTTGCAATGGCAAAGCAACAAGCTTTTCTTTGCCTTAAAATAAGGCACATTTGGAACATCTCTTGACATATGTATGTGCATCCTTAAACAAGTCAGGCCAATAATAGCCTGCTCTTAAAATCTTATATGCTGTTGTCCTTGCAGCATAGTGACCTCCAGAAAGTCCGTCATGGAACTCATGTAATATTTGATCCACTTGATCATTATCAACACACCTGAGTAGTACTCCACTGTGATCTTTGCTATATAAAACATCATCAATCAAGACGAAAGGAATAGACTGAAGTCGGTAGTACCTCCTCTTTGTTCTGTTCAGATTAGGTGGACATTCCCCGGTTCTTAAGAAATGTGACATCTCCTGCAACCAGCTGGTAACTTCATTATCTGCTGTCCCAACATTAACCAAAACTGAGTCTCGTTCATCCTCTACTGCCGAAATGTCTTCGTTAGCCAGCTGTTGGCATAAACTTTTTCCCCTCACAAATTTAGTGACCTGAATATCCACATCGTACTCCATAACTCTTGTGATCCATCCAACCCGTTTTTCATTTAGATCTTTGTTGAGTAAAAATTCTTTCACATTGGAATGTGCCACTTGAAGATGAATTTTGTTATGAGACAGTAGATGTCTAAATTTCTTCAAACTTTTCACAATAGCCAACACATGTTTTTCTACGAAGGTATACTTCTGCTCATAGTCTTCCAGACCCTTGCTGAAAAAAGCAATGGGCTGCTCCAACTCTTCTACATTTTTTTGCACCAAAATTGCAGAAATTACATCAAAACTACCAAAAGCGTACAAGGTAAAATCCTTGCTGAAATCTATGTTAATTAATGTTGGGGCTGAAGCTAACGCCTCCTTGATCAGTTGAAAACTGTCCCTTGCTTCTCGGGTCCATCTAAACTCTGCATTCTTTTTTAACATAGTTGTAAGGGGTTTTAACAAGGCTGCTATATCAAGCAGAAACCTCCTGTCAAAATTAATACGACCAATAAAACTTTGAAGTCCTTTCTTATGTTGAGGTAAAGGCAGCTCTAAGATTGCTGCAACTCTTTTAGGATCCACAGTGATTCCCTTCCTAGATATTACATACCCAAGAAGCTTTCTTTCATGAACAGAGAAAACACATTTCTTGGGGTTCAATGATATACCGACCTCCCGACAATGTTCAAAAATCTGCCTCAAATGGTCAATGTGATCTGCTGTCTTCTTAGAATAGACAATGATGTCGTCAAGATATACTAAAACAAACTTATACATTAAGTTGCTAAAGACCATGTCCATAGCCTTTTGGAAGGTTGCTCCAGCGTTAGACAAACCAAATGGCATTTTCCTGTATGCCATTGTGCCCCACTTTGTGGTGAATGCAGTTTTAAATTGATCTTCTTCCCTTACCAAAATCTGGTTATAACCAGAATATCCATCCAGTAAAGAAAAACGTTCAGAACCTGACACACATTGAAGAATCTACTCCATAGACAGAAGAGGGTGCCTGTCTTTTAACGAAGCTTTGTTCAAATCTCTGAAGTCTACACATAATCTAAGCTCCCTGTCTTTCTTCCTGACGGGAACTAGATTTGCAATCCAGCTAGTATGCTTGATGGGAAAGATAATCCCACTTTCTATAAGTCTGAAAACTTCTTTTTGCATTAATGGCTCCAGTTTGGGATTAACTGGCTTCTGTTTCTGCCTTATGGGTTTGGCTGCTGGCTCCAATTCTATTGTATGCTGTGCAAGACGTGGATCAAATCCCTTCAAATCTCCATAGTCCCAGGCGAATATGTCAATGAATTCTTGGAATAATTGCAGAAAAGACTGCTTTTCAGTAGCAGTGTTTACTTTTCCTATCTTGAGGCTTCTCTTGGGTGCAATTTCTAAGTCCTCATAATGATCTTGCTAAACCAGTAAATTGGCTTTGTTACTTTTAGCCTGATCATCAGAGTTGAAAATACTTTCTAGGGTGACCAAACCCTTAGGCAACTTGTTGTTCTTTAATTGCAGTACCTGGCCTCCATACTGCTGCTTAATTCTCTCTTGGTTTGATGCTGCAAACACGTCCTCTTCAAGTAGAAACTGCAAAATCTGCTCATCGCTCTCAAAGACCTGCCAGTTAACATTGTTATCGGGAACTGAAGGCCTGATAATAACCTTGATGTGTTGCTGATTACATTCCTTACGTTATTCGGAATGTCAAACTGAGCTCCCACAGCTGCTAATCTGTCAGCATGATGATTCTGATTTCTTGGAATTGAAATTATATTGAAAGCCTCAAAATCCTCAATGATGTCCCAAACCCTTATGCTTATACAATTTAAGAATATCATTTTTAACAGCATTCAGGCCTCTAACCTAATTTACTATCAATTCACTGTCCTCATGCACCTTTAAACACTTAATTCCACGTTTCCTCGCCCATTCCAGCCCTTGAATAAGACCTTCATATTCTGCTGTGTTATTAGTGCACGAAAATGCAAACCTAAAAGCTGCATAATATCTTTCAGCTCTTGGGGAAACCAATATTGCACCCCCACCAGCGCCATGTCTGCTCCTTGAGCCATCAAAATACATTTCCCAAACTTCGTCTTGCTGATCACAATCATTCACTGGCCTCTTAACCAAGTTAGGCATCACTACATCAGCTTCTTGAAACATGTAGTTACCCATACCAGCATCTGACACCAAGTCACTTTCAGCACTAGAAGTTTGGCCTGCTGCCCACTCATCTAAAAGTATATCAGGAATATCGTCGACAACAGTGCGAGGATTAGAGACAGCAGCATGCTCGTCTTGTTCAAAAATTATGCAATTGACATTTATTGCACTAGGTATATAGGGTTCTATATTGTCTTTTGCAAGTAACTCAGACTTAATGGTTACTTTAGTTCCATACCTAGTACGAAACAACATGTGAGACCAGTCAGACGAAATGTATCCCCCTATTTTAGCCGTAAACTCTCTTGAAAAACATAACCCAAAATACGGAGGCACATCTGCCACATAAATGTCTTGGGAAATTGAAAAATTAGGGCAAGCATGCAAAGTTAAGCTAGCATCTTTGATAAGACCTACTGTATTAACAGATGAGCCATCCAGCTGGACTACTCCTTTCTCTAAAGGTTCATACTTTAAACCTAACTGATCAGCTACTTGCTTGGGCATCACAGAACAGGTAGCGCCACTATCTACCATACAATTGTGCACTAAATTTTTTCCAATAATCAATGAAACATAGAATGGAGGAGGTCTCATGCTCTTACCTTGAATCGTAGATTCCCCTTGGCTACTGGGATTAGCAACTTTCCCTTGATCATCATTAGCCATTACGACCTTTTGGGAATCAACAACAATTTGTGTAGGATTTGTACCTTCAAATAATGCCTTTTTAAGTAGATCAGCCTGTCTAGGAATGCTTAAGGAGTCCCACATGGTCATATACACATTCATCTTCTTCATACTGTTCACAATGTTGTAAGGTACAGTTAAAGGTACCTTCTGATGTACTTTAGCAGTAGCCGGTTCTTTATTCTGGTGAGGCTGCTCATTGATTGGTAAGGCAGTAGTTTTTTTCGGTACGTTTAGAATAGGTGTGGATGATGCTTCTACAGTTGCAGGCCCCTTGTTTCTATCAGCTAATTGCTCCACCTCTAGAGCTCTTTTCTTAGCTCGTGTATTGGCTGGAATTGCTGAATTAGCATTCACACCACATAACTCTTCACTTTGCCAATTTAAAAATGCAGTCTCATTAGAATGTATATCCGTTTGTTGTTCAGGCATATTAGCAGGTGCATCTGGCTGTGGATTGACAACATTTTGGACCATAAATGCCTGATTAACTACCCCATTTGAGCATGTAACGAACACACTTGTACGATAAATTTAAAACCTTAAAAATTCAGTCACAAAAGTAAGAGCAATATCATAATGATAAAATTTTTCCTTTCAATAACATAAATAAGATACATCTTTTTGCAACTTTTAACTATTTCATTCCAAATGAAATTACAAAGTAAGAAGAGTAATATACATACATAGCCCGTAGGCTTTTGGCACCAATAGAAGTAAGAAGGTCCAGGAATTCGTCCTGTCAAGTCTTGGATCATCAGTCGGGTACTGAGGAGGAGAAACATCACTCGGGCGCTTTTCCGCCAACCACGGACTTATAATGCGGTCCCCCGCACGATCATTTTGCAATGAACGGCCCTCCCTTCGAAGAAGAGATTGGTTGGGTAACCTTTAATGACTACCAACTGGACATAGTGCTGTGATCCTACAAAGCTAGCTTTCGTGCAACCCACAATTCGCAAACTAGGATGTATTTCGGGATCACGGTGAACTGACAGTGTAGTACTACACCTAAATGGTTCCTTACACTACTTTGGCCAAAGTGTTTACGTTCAATGAAGAACATAGGTCATATGCCACATTCACTAGCCAGGTTCAACTTGCCTTGAGGCTATCTTATTCTACGCGTAGGCTGGTCTATCTGGGTAATCCGTACCCTAGACTTCCTACAACAATCTAACTACTGGAACGACGAACATTTTAACAAGATCTTACAACTAACGCCTTTATTCAGGATATTCTCATTCTAGGGATACAATAACTTGACTTAGTTATTTAGTATCTAGTTGTAACTTGTAACTCATATAATGCTCATGATACGTTCCTATTTTAGTAACTAAATTATAAGTATATACTCCGTATATGAAGTCTTATCAATTTATGTGGTTTCCAGTTCTTTGACAAGTGTAAACCGTACACTAATGAAAACAGAAACTAATAAAAGATTACATGCATTAAACATTCTTTTTAACTCATGCTAACAGTCTTTTCTTCTTTCTTATTCATTCCAATGCAACCAGTTTCCAGACACCTTTCTTTCCAGTCAAGAATATGATTCTGAATTATATCAGTTTACTAGAATATTAGAAAGCATGTAAAAGCAAGAAATAGCATGCCTGGTAAAGCTTTCCAGATGTTTGAAAGAGTAACTCCTTCCCTTGCCTTCACCAAATACTTTCAGCTAACTTTGTAACAAATTCTCAGCACAACAATTTGACAATTCTATTATGCTGTTCTCAATTCAGAGACTATTTCTTTCAACTCAACCAAATAGTTTTCTTAATAGGAAATAACTAAAAAAACTTTCTTACTTAATGGCGAATTCTCTCTCAGCTGTAAAATGCTTTAAACAATATGAAAATCTTGATTGTGAATTCGTGAGTTTTATGAATGACATTCGCAGGTATTTATAGGGTTGCCATTTGAACTGTTTCCTCTTTCTATGGCGCCAGTACTGCCAACAAGACTTGGAATGATTCAAAGTAAAAACGTGTTGCATAATGGCAAGGGTTTCGACCTCCCTTATTGACAGCATTGACGTTTATTTCAATTCGAAATTGCTTAGTTCATAAAATCGTGACAGCTCTTGATTCAGGCGCGTTTTTACTGCTAGGTTAATTGACAAGTTTAATCTAAGATTTTTTCTTAGCTCCAATGACGTCCACCTCTTATTTTATTTGCCAAGCCTGAGTTTAGTCGGCCATTTTCAGACGTTTGGCCCTATTCACGCGAATTTCCTGCGCGTTTTTCTTTTCTTCCGCCATTTTCACGGCTTGGCTTTTATTTCGACTTTTTACCGTTTTAATAAAGTTCAATACATTTATCTGATGTATTTTGGCAACGGTTTAAAGTATAAAAATGAAGCCAAATAATTCGATTCAATGAAGAATTTCCATTTTAGAGAAAATCGCGACTTTATTCCCTTCATTGATTTAGTCTCATTTATCTATGGAATAATTAATAAAATGTTATTTTACATTTCATTCTGATTTTCAAAACTTTTATTTTAATACATTTATATATATATTTACATTTATACTATACGTATAAGTATTCATAAATACACTTATATCGACGCACACGTATGGCATATCCATCTGCCCAATACGTTGTATCGACATGAATGTACTTATGGGTACTTGTACATATCGTATGTATATATACAAATACACATATCCACCTCTAACAAGAAATATTACTCATAAGATTATACTGGCAAGCATCACTTATTTACATATTCAGAAGAAGACACGACTCCCAATGATACTAGACAAGCCTACGGATGACTTACCTTTAACCAGAATAATGACTTAGCTTACTCAGTTCTATGGTTTGTGTGTGTATGTCCAATTGGTATCCATTACTGTTTACCCGACCAAGTTCTTCCCCGAGTGATATCTCTCCTTTGCCTGGAGGTGCGAACCTGTTTCCTGCACATCATGACATGCCAACGGAAGTCATTTGCTCAAAACCAAGGTAATATACATAAAGCATCGTAGAAAGTTAGAACAACATTATTCCATAACTTAATATGCTAATTTCATTCAAGAATTACATCAACAGGTATATCAGATAATGAGACAATCATTAGGACACATTCAATTGATCACAAGAACAATTTGTTTTATTCAACAGAAAGATTCAAACATTTACAATGTACTTCCTATGCAGTAGTAGCTATACAATCGGGGTGTAACAGAGCATGAGGCTGGGTTATGTGCTTGATTACACAAACAACACCATTCATTTTCTATCACAAAGTTATTCTGGGCTGGAACCATATCTTTCACTGGATTTACAGCATTAAGAGGAGCTGGATTATAAGATTGGAATGGTCTCTGATTAACATTTTTCCTCTGATAAGCACCTTGATAGGGTTGCCTATTTTGTTGGTACTGATATCCCTGGTTTTGATAAGATTGATTTGCATTCTGACCTTGCTGTTGGTTCTGCTGTTGAAAATTTGGCCTTACCCCTTGATACTGTTTCTTCATGCTGATCAACTCATTTCCCATAGTCTGTAAAATACTTTCTATCTTCTGCTGACTAGACTTGATCTCTTGCAATTCACTTGATGTTCCTGCAGCTGACACTCCTTGTCTTACGGCAATGGGTAATGCTGAAACAGTAGGTAAAGGGGCTAAAGATGGCATTTGCAATGGCATATTTGATTGAATTTCAGGGAAGTAGGGCATAGGTGGCCTAGGTGCCAACTTGCCTGCTTGAATGAGGTTATTTTTTGCCTTAATAGCTATACTATAAGTCTGAGGTAAAGAAGTACCCCCCATGGACTGTATCATGATTGAGATATCACTATTTAAACTTTTCAAATAATACAAAAACGCATAATCAGCAGAAGGCCTTACCGTAGCAGGTATTCTGTTCCAAGTCTTTTGAAATCGGATATTGAAATCCGCCATTTGTTCTTATGGGGCTCTTTTAATGGTTGTTAACTGCTCTACCAAAGATAGGTGATCATATTTTTGCTCAAAAGATCTGGTAAATTCATCACCAAGCTCATCCCATGTTCTTATAGAACCCACCGGCAAGCTTCTAAACTATTCCAACGCCTTCTTCTTAAAAGATGCGGCCAGCAATCTCACAGCTACATTTTCTTGTGTCACATGATGCACATTGCACGATGTTGCCACATCTCTGATATGTTCAAAAGGTGTTACTTGTCCTTCTCCAGTAAACTCTGGTAACCCTTTTAACGCTGCCAATGGAATGTCATCATGTTCTGTTAGATTAAGGGGACTACCCTGGTTGAAGGCTACAAAAGTAAAGGCCCTTGGTGCTGCCATTGAGCTGGAATGCGTTGGTATGCTTGCTGAAGCAGAATTTGAACTTGGTTGAGAAGTATTTGCTGTAGCAGAAATACTATTTGTTGAACAATTGAAAGCCCCAAATGAGGAGGCAGAAAGTTCTGTTCTAAGAGCAGGAAATGCTGAACGCCTAGCTAGAGTGTCTCTTCTTCTTCTCGTTTCCTATGAAAACAGTGCCTTGTCACTAACACTAGGTGGTGTTGACTGAACTCTAGGAGAAGGAACGGTCCTTCTGAGAGTTCTCCCTCTTCTTCTTGGAGGAGATAAATGCAAAAACTCTACAGCTTTTGAACTTCTGGTTTCTATTTTTCTCATATAAACAAACACATTGATCCTTTCCTCCACACAGAGTCGCTAGATATGCTTAAAAACGACCTCTAAAAGGCTATTAGCTCACTGTTAGCATATCAAAACAGCAAGACTTAAGAATTTTACTTCTGACTCTGTCCCACCGGGCGTGCCAAAATTGTTATCTCCTAGAAATGCACCCTATGCAAAGTTATGAAAAACTGAGCTTTTCTAGAGAAACATGGGATCATTTCAAGGCCGTGGGTCACCTAGAGTTGAAATGAACCTTCGGATAAGGCTGGCTCCTAACTTGGAAATATCACTTAACTACTAATCTTCGTAAGGAAAAAGGAGGAGTGCATGAAAATGAAAATGAAATCCTATGGTAATACACCAAATTTGCTCAAAACATGTACAACTACTTAACACACAGTTTCCAATCAACTAACAAAAAGCTGATATGCACAACTCAATACTCATATGATACTGCATAAACGTTTCATAAGAAAGCTACGATACATACAGTCCTAGGAGGATGATAATTTCTCCTCACAAATAAAAAACTGTTTGTATCACCAGCATAACCTATAACCTGCAATATACATATCCCCTCTGCTGAAAAGTGCTATTAATGAGACATATTAACAAGGAATAAGAAAAACTCACATGTAAATATATTAATCTCCAAAGGTGAAACTCTACCATACAATGTCTGTAAATGAGTTACAAAACTCAGTATTCTCCTCTAAGGACTGACAAAAGTCACAAAGCAGAAAAATATGCGAGTAAGAACCGTCTACAAAATGAGGCCAAAATGCCATATATATGAAAACTAAAAGTATCGGCCCCCTGCTTTAGGGTTTACAAAAATATCAGTTTTTTTTAAGAAGGGTCGACCCTCAGATCTTTTGGAAATAAAGTTAATGCATTCAATGTGCATCCCCCGTGTCCATGTCGGTGCAAGATCGCTCTAGGGATGGCCCTTCAGATGTTTTGCAACTATCGCATTAATTTCTGGCCCCGTGTCCTTCAAACTTCCATCAGAGCCGCTTTGAATGTCCTGAAGCATTATCATAAATGTCGCTCTACCTTTGCCAGCAGACATCCCAGCTGTCCCTGAGACTAGCGGCTTCTCTTCCTTCGGCTTTCCTCCTGTTTCAGATCTTTCTTCAAGTTGATCCCCCCGCGAGAAAGACAGCATCAAATGTTCCCTGTTGTTAGACCTCCATAGAGACAACACTACTGCCTTCGAACCGATTCATCAACCTTGATTACAGAGCAGATCCATACTGCTCACATTCCGTTGATCTTCCTCACAGGGATAGTCACAACAGTCAAACTGCCCATGGTCCGTCTTTAGCTCCTTCTGATTGGTTGAATTCGTGCCACGTAGATTCCCAGACGGTCAAAGTTCGCTTCATCAGAATCGCATGTCGGTGAGACACTAGACGTGTCTCCCCGATGCGATTATGCCCTTTAGCAGTTATCAGCATAGCTCACAACCGTCGGCAAGAGTTCATAGCGAGTTCCCATTGGTCATACTGATATTCCTTTCTGTTGGCAAATCCATCGCTATCGGCAAGACTCTCTCAGTCGGCAAGATATTACGGCGGGCAGCAGGAGTTATAGCGATATCCTTCTCGATCGTCGAGACCATCGCTTGTCGGCGAGATATTACACCGAAGGCATAACCTTTGGCGAGACATTCATTAGTCGGCGGGACCTCTCTCCGAACTCCACGCATTATACCGAAGGCACCATCCTTCGGCAAGACCTTACCCCTTTCGGCAGGACATCCTCCCGAGGCCATTTAGTTTCGGCGAGACATTCCGGGACCACCATTCGATGTCGGCGAGACCCTGCTTAGTCGGCAAGACCTTTCGCCGATCTCAAAACATTATACCGAAGGCACAATCCTTTCGGTGAGACTCCACTTGGTCGCCGGGACTTCATGCCAAACTCAAACCTTTCGGCAAGACTTCTATTTGTCGGCCAGACCTCATAGTGATGATGTCTCCTTTTGTCGAGACTTCATTCGGCCAGACGTTACGCCGAACCCAAAATCTTTCGGCGAGACTAGCCTTGTGTGCAGCGGTCGGCGAGAGATATAGCAACCCATGGCGATTAAAATGTCTGGCCGACCGGTATATTCCCAATGAATAGAACCACACTACTAGTCGACAAGACAATAGGAGGGTCTCAGCGACTTTCCTCATCAGGAATTTTATGCCAAATCCGATCGAGGCATGCTTTCTAACAGACTTCCTTGAGAAATACATCGGGTGTATGATTTAATCCTGCACAACAAAGTCCCCATTTGGCCTTCATGAACACCTGAAACATAGATTGCCCTGCCTGTTTGAGCCCCCAGGCGAGAATCAGGTAACAGGTATACGATAAACTTTATCTCGGGATTCCCAAGGAGAGATTTTTGAACTCAACTTAAAATAATAATAAAACTTTAGTCTCACCTCCAAATCGAATTGCAAACACTCCATTTTTACTTGGATGTGGCATATTTTCTCTTTGCATGCTGAGTGGCGCCTGTTTTAGGGTTTTATCTTCATTTAGTTAACTGAATTGAGGTCCAATGAGAATATTTCATCTTGAATTAAGGGTTTTACTTGCATGTGACGCTTTAATTCATGAAAATTCTTTATTAAAGTATTTGGGTGTCCATTTTCTTCATCACAGTTAAAGGAAAACACATATTTTCTCGTGCAAGCAAGATTTGAAGGCGCTATACAGGATATTTTTGAGTTTTCTTCGCAGTTCCAGGTCTAGATTGCTCAAAAGGATAATTTTCTAGATTCCATCTTTTTAGCACATGCTTGGCAGACTTCATCAAATTGGGTAGGAGGCGATTTTCTTGAAGATTGATAGAGGCAGAATATAGTTTCTATCTTCTCCCCCTCACATTTCTTCTATCCTCGTCTTAGATTTTCTCTCGCATGTCAAAGCAAATGACATCTTTTTCAGAATCTGATTATCTGGGTTCATTCAGTACAGTGTCAGCTGCAAAACCCATGTTTCGAAAATTTTCGAGAAAATTTCCCTGATACTTCTCGCTTTTCGAAGTACTGTGCTTTATATCGAAGATTCCTTTGCATGGTAGTGAAAAAGTCAACATTTTGAAAAACGAAGAATCTGGGTTTGTTTAGCTCTCAAGCGCCAACAAAACCCACATGCCATAATTTTTCGGAGGAAAAAAAAAGCTTCTACAGCTCCTGCTGCCCCCTGTAGTTTCTATCTCGAGAGGTCATTGCATGTCATGGAAAAAATCACTTTTTCGAATTTCTGACATTTTGCGTTAGTTCAAAAACATATTCTCTACAAAACCCACATTGCTCGCTATTTTTAGGGTTTTCGAAAAAAAGTCATTATTTTGAAAAACGAAGAATCTGGGTTTGATCAGCTCGCATGTGCCAATCAAGCCCATAAGCCATATTTTTTTCGGGAAAAATTGCCCCTGGTGCCCCTAGTGCCCCTGCAGCTTCTCTACCTAAAAAGCTCTTGCATGCCTAAGGAAAAGTCAGTTTTTTGAATTTCTGACGTTATGGGTTTGTTTATAAATATTTTCTCTACAAATCCCATCTCTCGGAAAATTTCATGAAAATTGCCCCTCTACTGGCTATTTTTAGCCTCATCAGAAAAATTGCCAGAATATATCCGTGTTTATAGTCAACAGTGCAGTTTTTTAGTATGCAGTTCACTCGAACTGAATACAAGACCAAATTGGTCTTGATTCACAATTTAATAAAAAACGCTGATACAGATTTGCATCAAGCACATTTGGAGGTTTGATTTAGACAATTTGGCAGGCATAGACACTCAAAATCCACATGGTTTCATACCTCGTATAGCTGATAGCCTTTCAAGGCTAGTTTAAAGGGTTGATATCATTGGAATTCTGCATGTGCAGCAAGTTCGTGTGCATTTTTCACAACCAGAGTGTTCGCGGTCAAACTTTGCGGTTTCGTCATGCAAGACTTCCATTGAGAAAAGCGCGAAAAGCGTGAAAAGTATCAAAAGCGTAAAGCTGCAAAAGAAATATAGGCCATCACTCTAGTTGCAGAGCTGCCAGAGTTACGAGTCAGTGAACTACCGGTTGAAGTGTGCAAATATTTCCAGGATTGCTCATGTTGTTGACAAGCAGTGAATTGATAGTTAAGACATGTGATGATCTCAAGATGGTGATGTAGTTAACAACTTGTTGGAGGAGTTGATTGCTTGGGATCACGACTAGTGAACTATAGATCAAGACGTCCCACCCTTTTAGGATAGACATTAAACACAATAGTTAACTTGATGGTTCTTTCCAAGTTAACTCGTTGTCCCAGATATCATTGCATGTCTATTTTGGAATCACCTATGTACATATGGAGTTCTCATTTAGTTAGATTTCAATTAACTGAGGTTGGTTTTTAGTTGACTCTCATATCAATAAGGACTTGCATGTTGCAAGGTCTAATTAGTTTAGTTTAGAATCAGTTAATTGAGGTAGTTTTTCCAGTTAATTGTTAATTTGCATACATTTAGGTTTAAGAATAAATCTTGCATGCTTGCAAGACTGATGCTAACTCAAGGAGATTTTAGGGTTCCCTACTCCTTTGAGGTTCTATAAATAAGAGCACCCCTGCTCATTTGTATTTTAATTTTTGCTGTGATAACAAATTGCTGTGCCCACCTTGCTGTGCAATTTTGCTATTCTGTATTGGTTCACTTTGTTAATATAAAGCTGGTTTGATCGTTCATTGTGTGTCTCATAATGCAATTTTTCCATCCCAGATTTATTTGTGTTAAATAATCTTTCTTTCATATCTACACCTCGGATAGAGTATTTTACCTCGTTGGGAATTTATAGATAGAGATTATCGTTTGATGTCGTTTCTAGTAATCTTGTTTTCAGCCTACACCTCGGATAGAGTATTTTACCTCCTTGGGAATCCTGAGATCAAGCTTGCCGCTTAATGTTTGTGTCCAGTAACCTACTTTTAGTCTACACCTCGGATAGAGTATTTTACCTCCTTGGGAATCTTGAGAACTAGTTTACCGTTTGATGTTGTTTTCAATAACCTTTATTTCAGCCTACACCTCGGATAGAGTATTTTACCTCCTTGGGAATCTCGAGATAAAGTTTATCGTATACCATTCCCAATTGCTCCTAATTCCTCTTGCTCTGTTTTTCTAGAGGAGATAGGATAGTTTTAGCGTTAGCCTAGTTGTAGTTAAGATTTGAAAACCTTAGCTGCAATGTTCTTGCTTTTATAACCTTGTGCCTCTACCAGTTGAGTCAAAAAGATAGGAATTTAGAATACTTTACTTTTTTACGCATATCAGCAAAAGAGGGAGCTTCCCCTCTTAATTCGAAGAGCAGTTAATATTGTGCATAGCTGTCCGTTGCCAATATGCACTCTAGAGGTGCGAATTGTAATGCCAACATATCCATACAAAAATTTTGTATTGTGTCAAATTCAAAGCTGACATGCACTATTTTCTTGAGTGCAAGTCATGATTAGGTCTTGTCTAATTTGTTTAGTTGTGTCATCTTGTAGCTCTTTACTGAATGTTTGCTTGATCATGGAATAAAGCTCTTGAAGTTATCTATCTTGGTGAAGAAAGGAAAAAAGTGTAAACACGAATCTTGCACCTCTATGAGGAAAAATTGGAGTAGTGTTGAAAACTTAGAGAAATCAGCTAAGGCATGAGGCTAGGGGCACACCTTTGATAAGGGGGTGTTTGAAGAAAAAATTGGCCCCTCAACAACCTAGAGAAGCCAACATTAGAATACTCAATCGCAAAGGCCCCTTGACAAGGAAATTTCACCAAAAGTGTGTAGAGCACCCGAAGCCCCACCTAGGCAAAGAGAGATAAAGAAAATGATCAGAAATTTATGGTTAGATAGCAAGAGTGAAACAATGAGTTATTATATTATCAAGGCTACCATTAACAATGGACACATTGAGCCCTTGGTTTAGGAATACAAGAATATTACACCGTATAGCACAACACCAATTGTCAATGACTCAAACTTAGCTTATCTACATTTTCCTCTTGGTCTTGCAATCATTTACATTCCCATGGAATTCTAGTTATTCCAATTGTTCAAACTGTACCTCCAAATCTGCATGAATCCAACAATTCTCAGGATTTAGTCTCTTAAACCTCTTTTTGGTCTTTGTTTTTCTTTGACATTCTCTCCCTTAATAGCTGTAGAGGAGTATTTATAGGCATCCCCCATGGTTAAGTTTTGGCACATGGATGCTGCTTTCCTACTTAGTGAGTTTGAGTTATCTAGTTCTTTGTTGATTATTTGTCCCATTACCTCTTCATGGATTACAAATTTATGATCCTTCCCCCTTGTCTTCATTTGGTTTATAGATAAGTTTGCAATGGATAATGCCTTACCATATATTGGTGCTAAGAATTTGTTGGATGAGTTGAATAGACTGATGATTTCCTATGTTTTCATTGCATAATCTTAATTCTAATTGATGTTAGTGATAGAAGGAAGATGTCTCTTACAAATGCATGAGTTTAAAAATCATGAATTGTCATTTTTTGTAGATAACTGCAACATGGTTTTAAGAAAAAAAAATGAAGTCTATTTTGAGATAGTTTCAGTATTTTTTGGTTTAGCTTGGTGGTTCTGCAAGAGGATTTACAAGCAGCATGGCATGCCTTTGACCTTGTTAGCCTCTTTTTGACACCACAAAATTTGAACTTTTTTTGTCAAAACGATAAGTGTTGTCTTGCATCGAACACCTTTGACGAGTTGATTGTTACATGCTTTCCACATCATGTTGAATGCACAAGACAACTGAGAGGGGGGGGGGCGGTGAATCCGTTGTACATGAAAACATTCAGATCGACATCAACTTAATCAATCCTTAAACTGTTCGAATGATTTAGCATGAAAGAAAATAATAGAAACTGAAACACATCAACACCATGCACAATAGAACACCAGATTGACATTGTTGTACACAAACCAAATTTTTTGCTTCATCAAGGCATTTTGCATAAAATAGTCTAAACCTTGCTAAAATGATGTAAAATACAGTTTTTGGGCAATATCAAGCATGGAGTTTTGTTAGTCAAAGGCAGTATTCATTGATCAGAACCTGAATCAGAGACTCAGAGCAAAGCATTTCATGGTGGAGGAGCATTTCACGACGACACTTATACTTTTAAATGGCCATTTCAGTGACCAAAATGATGATTTCAATGGTCAATTTGTAATGTCCCCTTCCAGTTGACATCTCTCAGATCATTGATTAGCCTATTATGTGACCCTCGTAGGCTGATAGGGTGGATAGAGGGTCTGGTTGAGGCTTGGCTTAGCTTCAGTTGCAGGATCGTTTCAGTTTGGCTTTCGTTCGGGGTCGTTCAGACATCATTTGCTTGACTTACTATTTTTAGTAAGTAAAGTCACTCAGTGGAGCACCCTTGCTATTTTTAGCAGTATGGTTTGGTCGTATGCAAATTCAATCACTTATTCTCCAGCTTCAGACGGTTCGTTAATCGGACTTATTTTGAGGAAGATATTAATATATATCTGTCAAATTAAATATTAATTATTTTGAAGCTTATATTATAAAGTTATAATATTATTTAATATTATAACTTAAGTGATTTTTAAAGGGGTCGACCAACATTAAGAAGGGGCCACTTTTCAATTATATTTTATAATTAAAAGTGCGTTCGAGACTATGGAAAAATTAAAAGAAAAAGTTCGAACTTTATTTAAATGATGCCTTATTTGAGAAAAGTTGACTTTTTGAAGAATATAAGGTTTTCATTGGGAAAAGAGTTGACTATGTTAAGAAATCGAATTTTTGTCAAGTCTTCCTTCTGAGAACAGAGCCAAGGGTTCTAGTTTTCATTTTGCATTGGAGAACGAGCCATCTTCAATGTTGCAGTTCAGAGGCTGTGAAATATCAGTTGATTTATTGCTTATTAGAGAGGTAGCTTCATTCAGAGGTTATCACAAAATTTATTCAGAGATTTATCTTTAGAGTTTGAATCCGGAAAATCATCAGACAGAGATATATTCTGGGGCGCCTATCTTTGCCTCACATCTGGCAACTGTATCAAGGCCGTACGGATTTCTTTGCTGCTGCTGGAGCCGTATATTTGCTGATGCTGGGCCGTACTTTCAAGTACCAGGCCGTACCTTCTTCATTGGGGAATACGCCTATCTTCTGGGCATTTTGACTTCACAATCAGGGGTGCATATTCTCTTGGATCCATTCGCAAATATCAGATAGAAGGGGAAGATGATTTCTAGCATGGCCGTACCATTACATGGTCATCTCAGAGTGCTGCAATAACCAGGTTTTTTCATCATTAAAGTTGTTGCTTTTTCGTTTGCATGTTGTCAGATCTTATGTGTAATCAATCCAGAAGGTTAATAGACAGTCTGGCATCATTAGATCCAGTAGTTTCCATCATTTCTAGCATTGCAATATTTTATTTAATTTTTATAAGCAATTCCTTTCAAAATCGCACTTCATTGGTTTATGCAAAAAAAAAGCCACAAAAAAACCAAAAACGTTCCAAAACAAGCAAAATCAAACAGATTCAGAAGTCAGTGAGAATAGGGGTTTCTACAGTGGTATCGGAGCTAAATCCTGCCATCCTGAGGGTTTAGTATTCTTATGCAGCCACAAGAGGTTGGGCCTCACAGATATTACACTCGTAGGAGAGCCTTGATTGACAGGGAACAGGGATTGAACAGGCAGCCGGGTACCATGGCTGACGGAACAGATATTCCTCAAAACCCTAGGGATGAGGATGATGCAGAGGTTCTACACACTCTTAGAGATTTACGGAGGTCAACAGTAGGTGACTGATGTACTACAGCAGTTGACAGTGGCGATCTAGAGGATAGGTACGGCGAGGACACCGTCACCACGTTGTGACGAGAACAAGAGTGATGCAGGTTCACGGAGAGCACCTAGGACTGTTTCACGTACAACAGACAGACCAACCCGGCCTACTTTTGTGAGACAGGAGCCTGATGAGGCCATTGCAGGTGAGGAACTTGAGGAAATGTTTGCTGATACTCTTATGGCAGCGAACGATGAGTGGGAGTTGCTGACATCGGATGTCAGAGAGAGGATTACCTTTGACAGATTTCTCACACAGAGGAGAGAACACCGCAGGAATCGACATGATTGGAGGCCTAGAAATAATAATAATGATCTGAAGCATGCCACAAATAGACTCACTCTAGCTATGTTTGACGGTAGTGGCAAGGTCACAGCACAGGCCTGGATCAGTAAGCTGGATACCTTTCTCACATTGCGTCCTATGGCCGAGGAGGATGCTATTAGGTATGCTACATTGCATCTTGAGGGAGCAGCTTATGACTGGTGGCATCACGGGATGGTGACACTTCAACATGATCATATCACCACATACCAGGAGTTCGTAGACAGGTTGGTGGAACGATTCGACAAGAAGGATCCTGAGTCCTATTTCAGAGAGTTGGCCCAGTTGTGATAGGTTGGTAGTTTGGAGTCCTACATAGGAGACTTCCAGCGACTGTCAGTGATGGTTCCCAATATTTCAGAGAGGCGTCTAGTTGTGCTTTTCATGGAGGGGCTGTTGGAACCATTGAGAGGTTGGATCAAAGCATTTGATCCTTCTTCGTTATAGGAAGCTATGAAGAAGGCACGCAGTATAGAGTTTGCAGCACCATCCAGCAAATTCAACTCCAAAAATACTTCCTCATTCCAGGACAATAAAGGATTCAACAAAAACAAGGAGAGATCTGATTTTAAGAGTGATTCAAAGGGGAAATCAGCACCACCCTTGGATCGTGAGACTCTTAATGATTTGCGCAAGAAGAAGCTTTGCTTCTACTGCAAGGGTCCCTACGACCCTAACCATGATTGTCCATTGCGGCCGAAGGGCAAGGCCAATAGAGTTATGTGGGCCTATTATGAGGATTCGGAATCTGAGAATTCCGAACAGCAGGAGAGTTCCGAGGAGTCAGAGTCAGAGGCTACAGAGCCTAAGGCAGAGGCAGAGTCAGAGCTCCAAATCCAGGAGGCACGGTTGTCTAGCATTCAGCAGGAGGGTTCTTTTAGACTTCGTGGAGTTTTGGCGGGTCAAAAGGTCATCACCCTTCTAGATACAAAAGCCACTCACAACTTTATTGATACTAGATTTGTGGAGAAGCGGGGACTCATAACCGAGGAGTTTGAGGGCATTCGGGTTAAGGTGGCAGATGGTTACACTCTTAGGTGTGATCGTATGATTAAGGATCTTCCATTGCGCTTGAATAACTATGAGTTCAAGGTTGATTATTACGTAGTGAATATGGGAGATATTGATTTAGTCTTGGGCATGAAGTGGCATCATTCCCTTGAGGAAGTCACTCTTCGTCTCAAAGACATGGAGATTCGGTTTGATGTGGATGGAAAGACTCATATTCTGAAGGCCATCCGAGACAGTAACGTCAGGACTATTTCCTTCCGACGGATGGAGAGACTTATGCGACATGACATGGTTGAGTGGGCTGCCGAGTGCACTTTGACACCTATACAGGAGGGACAGCATAAGGCCGAGTATCATCCTGACATTCAGCAGTTGAGAGTTAAGCATGAGAAGGTTTTCAGTGACTTTCCACCAGGGAGACCTCCAGACAGGGGTATTGAGCACATTATAGAGCTTGAGGAGGGTGCTAAGCCCGTCATGATTACTCCTTACAGGCATCCTAAGCGGCTTAAGGATGAGATAGAGAAGACTATCAAGGAGCTGCTTGCTATGGGTCACATTCGATCAAGCAAATCACCATTTGCTTCTTCAGTTGTCCTTGTGAAGAAGAAAGATGGTACACTTCGCATGTGCATCGATTACAGAGTCCTAAATAAGAGGACCATCAAAAACAGGTACCCCATACCTCGTATAGATGAGCTTATTGACGAGCTCCATGGTGCCTGTTATTTCACGAAGATAGATTTGAGATCAGGATATCACCAGATTAGAGTCCGTGAGCAGGATGTTGAGAAGACTGCTTTCCGTTGTCATTGTGGACACTTTGAGTTTGTGGTGATGCCATTTGGGCTAACCAACGCTCCGGCGACATTTCAGTCCACCATGAACAGGGTCTTCCATTCACTTCTGAGGAGATATGTACTTGTCTTCTTTGATGATATTCTGATTTACAGCAGGACTTGGCAGGAGCATTTGGCTCATTTGGATACAGTGCTCAGCATTTTGGAGAGGGAGTCCTTGTACGCCAAGGAGTCATTCTTGGAGAGGGAGTCCAAGTGTGATTTGGGGATGACTGAGTTGTTATACTTAGGCCACATTATCAGTGCAGAGGGAGTGCGGATGGATCCTGAGAAGATCCGTGCTATCGTAGATTGGCCTACTCCACCGAACCTTACACAGCTGCGAGGATTCCTTGGGTTGTGCGGTTTCTATCGCAGATTTGTGACTGGTTATTCACGCCATGCAACACCTATGACGGATTTGTTGAAAAAAGGTGCATTCTGTTGGACTCCTGAGGCATAGGAGTGTTTTGTGAGGTTCAAGGAGCTGATGACTACGTGTCCAGTGTTAGCACTGCCAGATTTTCCGAAGCCTTTTGAGCTTCAGTGTGATGCTTCTGGTGAGGGCATTGGAGCGGTGCTTATGCAGGACAAGCACCCGATTGTATATGAGAGCAGAAAACTTAGAGGACCAGAGAGGCTCTACAGTATTTATGATCAGGAGATGCTGGCCATAATGCATGCCTTAGCAAAATTTAGGCAAGATCTCGTGGGTAGTAAGTTTTGCATTAAAACTGACCACAACAGTTTGAGGCATTTCCGGGGGCAGCGAGACTTAAATGATCGTTAGCAGAAGTGGGTGAGTAAGTTACAGGCATATGACTTTGATATCACCTACATCAAAGGTACCCAGAATGTTGTTGCTGACGCTCTCTCACGCCGGCCTTATCTGAGCTCTATGGTGCATATTACAGAGGACTGGAGGCATTTGATTGTGGCAGAATATGCCAAGGACACTTGGGCATCCGGTATTGTTGAGGGATCTATGGTGGACACCAGGTATACCCTTGTGAATGACTTGATCATTTACAAGAACAGGATTTTCTTGATCCCAGGATCTGAGATGAAGAACACTATTATGCGAGCCTTTCATGATGTACCTACAGCAGGGCACCCCGGGTACTTCAAAACATACAGGTAGATTCAGGAGAGATTTACATTGAAGGGTCTTAAGGCGGATGTTCTTCAGTATGTGCGTGAGTGCCCTGTTTGTCAGCAAAACAAGCAGGAGAACACGTATCTGGCAGGGTTATTGCAGCCACTTCCGATTCCTGATAGGAAGTGGGAGTGCCTGTCGATGGATTTTATTACGGGCTTGCCTAAAGCCCAGGGGCGTGATTGCATATATGTAGTTGTGGATCGGTTGATGAAGTATGCCCACTTCTTTCCGATCACCACCAGTCACATAGCTACACAGGTAGTAGAGGTCTTCTTTCGTGAGGTTTTCAGATTACATGGATTGCCTCGGAGCATAGTGAGCGACAGGGATAGTTGGTTCCTGAGTCACTTCTGGCAGGAAGTGTTCAAAGTTTGTAGGACCGAGCTTACATCGAGCACCAGTTACAACCCGCAAACCGATGGTCAGACGGAAATAGTGAATAAATGGGTGGAGGGAAACTCAGGAATTACATTGCGGGGCAGCAAAAGGCGTGGGTCAAGTGGATATATTTGTGCGAGTATTGCTACAATACTACTTTCCACATGACCATTCAGATGTCCCCCATCATGGCGTTGTATGGTTGTGAGGCGCCTAGTTTCCTGGATTTGTTATTGAGTGACAGTAGAGTGCCGAGTGTTGGAGATTTGTTGCAGGAGAGTCAGGACACTATGAGGGCTCTCAAGGAAAATATTGCTAAGGCACATAATCAATAGAAGCAGTATGCAGATCAGAAGAGGACAGAGAGATCTTTTGAGGTGGGAGACATGGTATACCTCATGCTGCAGCCCTACCGTCAGTCTACTCTTAGGAAGAGTGGTTCGGAGAAGCTTAAGCCGCGTTATTATGGTCCTTTCAGGATTCTGAGGCATGTTGGAGAGGTGGCTTATGAGCTAGAGCTTCCGGCGGATAGGAAGGTCCACAATGTTTTTCATGTGTCATGCCTCACGAAGGCGTTGGGACACCGTGTGGTACCTTCAGCAGTTTTACCTCCCTTAGATGATGAGGGAAAGTTGATCTTAGTTCCTGAGTCGATCCTTGAGTACAGAGAGAGACAGTTGCACAAGAGGACTATCAGGGAATACTTGGTGAAATGGAGAGATTTACAAGTAGAGGATGCTATGTGGGAGAGCGAGGAGATTTTGCAGCATCCGGAATTGAGATTGCTTGAGGACAGGCAATTTCAGGAGGGGTGGACTGTAATGTCCCCTTCCAGTTGACATCTCTCAGATCATTGATTAGCCTATTATGTGACCCTCGTAGGGTGATAGGGTGGATAGAGGTTCTGGTTGAGGCTTGACTTAGCTTCAGTTGCAGGATCGTTTCAGTTTGGCTTTCGTTCGGGGTCGTTCAGACATCATTTGCTTGACTTACTATTTTTAGTAAGTAAAGTCACTCAGCGGAGCACCCCTGCTATTTTTAGCAGTATGGTTTGGTCGTATGCAAATTCAATCACTTATTCTCCAGCTTCAGACGGTTCGTTAATCAGACTTATTTTGAGGAAGATATTAATATTTATCTGTCAAATTAAATATTAATTATTTTGAAGCTTATATTATAAAGTTATAATATTATTTAATATTATAACTTAAGTGATTTTTAAAGGGGTCGACCAACATTAAGAAGGGGCCACTTTTCAATTATATTTTATAATTAAAAGTGCGTTCGAGACTTTGGAAAAATTAAAAGAAAAAGTTCGAACTTTATTTAAATGATGCCTTATTTGAGAAAAGTTGACTTTTTGAAGAATATAAGGTTTTCATTGGGAAAAGAGCTGATTATGTTAAGAAATCGAATTTTTGTCAAGTCTTCCTTCTGAGAATAGAGCCAAGGGTTCTAGTTTTCATTTTGCATTGGAGAACGAACCATCTTCAATGTTGCAGTTCAGAGGCTGTGAAATATCAGCTGATTTATTGCTTATCAGAGAGGTAGCTTCATTAAGAGGTTATCACAGAATTTATTCAGAGATTTATCTTTAGGGTTTGAATCCGGAAAATCATCAGACATAGATATATTCTGGGGCGCCTATCTTTGCCTCACATCTGGCAACTGTATCAAGGCCGTACGGATTTCTTTGCTGCTGCTGGAGCCGTACATTTGCTGATGCTGGGCCATACTTTCAAGTACTAGGCCGTACCTTCTTCATTGGGGAATACGCCTATCTTCTAGGCATTTTGACTTCACAATCAGGGGCGCATATTCTCTTGGATCCATTCGCAAATATCAGATAGAAGAAGATGATTTCTAGCATGGCCGTACCATTACATGGTCATCTCAGAGTGCTGCAATAACCAGGTTTTTTCATCATTAAAGTTGTTTCTTTTTCGTTTGCATGTTGTCAGATCTTATGTGTAATCAATCCAAAAGGTTAATAGACAGTCTAGCATCATTAGATCCAGTAGTTTCCATCATTTCTAGCATTGCAATATTTTATTTAATTTTTATAAGCAATTCCTTTCAAAATCGCACTTCATTGGTTTATGCAAAAAAAAAGCCACAAAAAAACCAAAAACGTTCAAAAACAAGCAAAATCAAACAGATTCAGAAGTCAGTGAGAACAGGGGTTTCTACACAATTTTTGACGATTTCTCAAGGAAAAGCAAAATTGCACCCCTATAGCCCAGGGGCGCCCTTCTTTTTGATGGCCTAAATTTTGTGATAAATGCTCATGAATACAGTCAAACTCTTCATGATTAGTCTGCCTATCCGATGAGCTATCCTGCGAGGCTATCCGAGACTCGTAATTCCGGTTACATACATGAAAAGTTGAAGATTCCAGAGGTTTGCAGTTTGTAGAAGCCTGTTTCTTTCAGCTTTTGCGCCCCCGTAGCTTGTAATGTCCCCATTTTGGCCATACACTCTTCTTTTGGATTTACCTATTTCCAGAAATCCGTAGGCTAAGCTGAAGTATAAAACTAGGGTTTCCTCTTTCAGATACTGCTCAGTTGGCGTTCAGAGGATGTTGTGCAAACTTACTATTTATAGCAGTTTGCTATTTTTAGCAAGTCTATCTTTTGGCAGTATCTATCTAGCAGCAATTCAATCCTTTGCAGTTCAGTGTTCAGTTTGGCTTTCTGATGGTTTTGAAGTTAACTTACTATTTTTGGCATTTACTATTTTTAGTAAGTTCATTTTTGGCAGAAGCATCATCATCAATTTGGTTTAGTTTGGCATTTGTCAGTTTGCTATTTTTAGCAATTCATTAGTTGCAGCTTGGGCATTGTATTTGGTTATCTCCTTGGACTGAGTTTCAGACTTAGTCAATTTTCATGTCTTGAAGTTGTACCCCATGCCTAGGCTTGATGACTTCAAGTTGTTTTAAAGAAGGGGACATAAAGGGGTCAAGTGAGCATTTAATTATTTAATAAATGCTTTATTGTTGCAATATGAAATGGATGCCTAAAAGGGAAGTTGAATGATATTTTATTATTTCAAAAAGTAAAAGGCAAAAAGGTGGCGTCCCTTTTGGAAGTTGAAGTGATTCAACTTCTTGGAATTTGAAGAGTTCTTGTTGCTTCATTTGCCAACTAAAGCTTATATATTGCTGCTGTTTGAAGAGCTGATTATCCATTGTTAATTGCTAAAGTTATGCTGTCGAAATGACATTGTGATTTTCTTCGAGGGATGCTTACCTCCTAGATTCCAATCAATTTCGTGTTTGAAAGACAACACCTAATTGGTTTTATTGCTGCTTCTCATCCAGATTAGCAGATTGAGCCTATTGTTGAAGAATTTTGGAGTTTATTATCATTTTTGAGTTGCTGGTTCATCTACAGCTGAAAGTGAATTTTGTATACAGCTTTGTGAGTAAATTTTATTTCATTCTGGGTATTTGTGCTATGTGATTGTTGACATTGGGCGACCCTTCTCATAGAAGATGAGACTTAAATTCAAAGAACCTGATTTTTAAGAGCAAAATCGCCCTTCCAGCCAGGTTGTACCTTCTTAGAGAACATTGGGATTCGTGCCAAACAAATGTGGAGGATTTGATGCTGTTTTATGACTTGTTCTTGGGCGCCATACTCCTAGAGAGCCTTTGCAAAAGGTTTCAGTCAATTTGAAGGTATATTGATGAAGTTATGAGCATTTCATGGTGTTTTCTATTTGCAGATCAGAATTTCCAGAACTCAGATTTTTATATCAGATTGCATTAGTTTGCTGTTTTTGGCCTTTACTTCATCATTTGAGGGATAAACATTGTAAAGCATTCATTCTTTACATCTTAGCATTATTCTCTATCATTGTAATACTTGTATTTGCAGATTCCTTGATTGTAAGGTTGAGATTTAGTAGTACTAATCCAACCATTGTTATTGCTGCAATTACTTGTTATAATTTCATACATTTGTAACCCCTGGATGGTTTACCGCCAGTGTGGAGAAAGAACAATTAATCTCTCTTTAGTCACCCACTGTAAAGTGGCGAATTCCCACTCATAAGTGGATGCCCGCCGCAGCGGATGAATTAGTTTTGTATTGTAATGTTTTCCCCCCACTGTTCAAGTGGTAGCGTGGAAATTCTCATGGCTGGTTATCCGCCTATTGTTTCAGTTTTCAATTAATCACTCCGTCATATGTTAGCACCTCGCCCTCAATGGGATCTTGAGTGCACATTCTTGACGTTGAGTTTGTTTCAATTCAAGTATTGTTCATTAGTTGCTCCGCCATATGACAACACCTTTCCTTCATTGGGATTGAGTGTGCATTCTTGGCGTTGAGTTTCTTTTAAGCTTGGTTTTCAGTTTGATGCTAACGCTAATCCAGTTGACTAGTGCTGGTTTGTGTTATGATAATTCAAGAAAAAATTGGTTGGCATATTTCATAGCTCAAGGGCGCATTTTTTAAAGGAGGGTTAGATTTGGTTATTCTTGATTGATGATGCATCTGATCTCTTCACGACTAGTCTGCCTGTTTGACGAACTACCGAATGCAGTCATCCGAGTCCCAGAGCTCTGACAGTCAGCATCAGAAGATGAGATTACAAAGAGAGCTCACATCACAGGAATGTTTCAAATGGTGAAATTGCGCCCCTGTAGTTCAGGGGCGCCCTTCTAGATGACCTCTGAGATGGCAGAGTTTGCAGACGAGGTCTTCTTGTCATCTATGCTACGTTAGTTTGGCTTCGCGATGCACCAACTTGCCTGTTAATCCCACATTCTGAGAGATCGTGGTAGAGATTCTACCAGGCACGTAATTTAGCGGGCGAAGAAGCATATAAATTTCATTGTATTTCTGTAGGCCAGGGGCGCCTATCCTTCAGGTCTTTCGGATGAGGTTATTGACATTCGAAGTCTTCACGAGACTTGAGCGCAATTACTCCAGCTATTCAACGAGCCTAGCCGTCAGCCTCTGGGATTTGGCAAACGCTCGTACCTGTGAGGTCTTTGGCGAAATACTGTAAGACGAAGACAGCTCAGAAAATGGCTGTCTGGTCGTCTATTCCATCTTGGGAAAGGCGCCTTTCTATTTGAGGTCTTAGAAGCAGTTTTCTTGCTTCGTCGCCTCCAAAGACATCTTTCGTATGTCCTTCTGGCTACGCGTTGAGACAGACGGTGCTCGAATCAGGTCATCCCAGCTCCAGATATCAGAGGTCGAAGTAGGGCATCTGGTTGAGAGTTGTTTTGTAAAAATGGTGTTCGTGCGTTTTCAAGCCAGGGGCGCCCTTACTTTTGGGGCCCTTAATCCACTTTTCAGATGTCTTGCGTATACTCGTTGGATGCGGAATACTCCTAATCATGTAGTGAGCCTGTTATTCAGTCAGTAGGTGTCACCGTTCGTTGTCAGCAGCCGTTTGAAGCGTTAGATGGCAGTTTGGAGAAATGGTTGTCTGGTACCTGAAAATCAATTTAATCAAGGGCGCCTAATTCTTTGAGGTGTTAAATGATTGATTTTGCAGTGACGACTCCCAGCAGACATTTCTTCCTTGCTCTACAGGCTTCGCGATGAATACACTTGTTCAGTCTCAGCATCATCTGGTCAGCCAGGAATCAGTGTCGAAGATGGCCATTTGTAACTTTGTAGTCTGCTACAAAGTAGGAAGTTAGTAAAAAACGTGATATCTTGAGCAAATGGACGCCTATAAGGACAAATGAGGACTTTTTGGAATCAGTGAAGTTTGTCGGTGAATCCAAGTGCTTTACTTGGTTTGTCAACTGATTTTAAATAATATTTAATATTTATTTTTGCATATTTAAGCATTAAATGGCGATTTTCTAAAATTGGCGCCTCTTTGTGCTATTTGTTGGCGTTTAAATTCGCACCTCTGGAATGCGGATTTGAAAACGGACAGCTATGCACAGATAAACTGCTCTTCAAATTAGGAGGGGAAGCTCCCTCTTGCTGATGGTATTCAAGAAAGTAAACTAAAACTAAGTTGCCTATCTTTTTGATCAGCTTAGAGCACAAGGTTTATAAAACACAAACGCCGCACTGAGATTTTCTGATTTAAGAACTTCAACTACTGACTTAAACTAAAGACGTTTCTAACTTCTCAAGTAATAAGCAGAGCAAGAGAAACTAGAAATGAACAAGGTAGATTTTCTGACAAAATACTTCGATAAACTCTTTCTCAACAAACATCTACACACTTCAATGCAAGCTGAAATCGAGATCATAGAAGCATAACACAAATAACGGAAATCTAAGATTTTGGATCAAGGCAAAGGAGGCTCATGATTTTATTACTCAAACTTCTGGAACAAAGCTCACTTCTAACATGCCTAGAACAAGAAATTGCAGCTAGAGAGGCTTGCAATCTTGCTCTTACACAATAGAAACAACAATCACACTAACTCCTTGTTGGCTAAAGAGGCTCAACAATTTGCTTATCACAATACAATTGAACTGAAACTGAATAACAACTTGCTGCAATACAGGCTCGCAATTTTGCTAACACAATAACCGTTAAAGAAACTAATGAGCAAAGGCTCTTATTTATAGACAAGCAGAGGAGTAGGGAACCCTAAAATCTCCTTGCTTTCACAATCTAGGGCTTGCTCAGCAAGCAAGCTTTATTACTAAATCTAGAAAGAAGATAACATCTAAAACCCTAAGAAAGCAGAAAAAGCGGGAAACGCCAACTATTACATCTTATCTTCTTTCTATTCTCAAAGAATGGATAAGGATTATTCCAAGAATAGAAAGAAAGCGGGAAAGAAAGCTTCTAGAAGAAAGCTGCTTTAAAACTCGATCACATCCGCTAGGAAGTTTGAGATTGTGTCCCGGTTCGGTGCATCTATGCCAACTAAGGCAATATTCTGATTCTCCAAGATCTCTTCGCCTTTTGTGATCAAACCTAGAGGATCTTTCACTTCTTCAGCTGCTTTATGAGTTTTGTTCTTGAAAAACATCGCTGCCCCAAAAGATGACTCACAAATTTGATAACTTGGCGGCTCTGCAACTTTATGCTTTTGACACTTCGCTTGATTTCCAACAGAAGAGTATTGCACAACTCTTTTCTGATACCTTTCCTTTTTCTCATATCACACCTTCTCTCGTTCTTCAGCTGAGATGATGAAGTTTTGACGTAGTGCTGATTCGGTCTTAAACTCGAGGGGAGTGTATTCCATATTGAAAACCTTGAAGAATGACTGTAAACTCGCCTATGTTTAGACAAGTCTTGAGCAACTTTCTATTTTTAGAATGCTGGTTTTTCGTCTTCAAACGGACAATTTTTGGAAATTTTTCTGAGATATGGGTTTTGCTTAGAATTTCGTTGCAATACAACCCAGATCGTCCGTTTTTGAAAATCTTGAATTTAGACTAAAAAAGCAGCAAACCCTAATTTCTTCAATTTTTCACCGAAAAAGCTGGCACCTGGGTTTTGTTTAGAAAACAATTTGGAATGAACCCAGTTGATCAGATATGAAAAACACTGATGGCTGATCGAAAAAGCAGCCAACTCTAGAATTTGAAATTTTCTTGAAAAAGCTGTGATATGGGTTTTCTCCAGAAGACTGTTTTGAGAGGACCCAGTTGATCCAAATTTGCAAACCCTGAAGATTTCACTGACATGCAAATAAAAAGCAGCTGCTGCAACTTGATGAAAATTTCTTGAAAAACCTTCAGAAGAACGAGTTGAGTAGACCCAGAAGGCTGAAAATTGAAATCTTTGATCTTCTCCTTCAAAAGTTTGATCTTCTGGATGAAAAAGCTTGAAAAAGCAAGGGTTTATGTTGCTGGTCTGAAAAATATGATGAAAAACCAGCAAACTATGTTCTTGAATCTTGAAAAATTTCTTCAAACTTGCTGCTCCAACTTTCTCCCTTGAAGGCTACTTGCAAAAATAATGAAAATAACATAAAAGAAAGATGTTAAATAGACTTAGGGTTTTGTTTTTGCTTTGCTTTCTTTTGCTTTTATCTCCAAAACCCTAAATCTCAGTCCCTTGAATTGGACGCCATCCTTTTCCTCTTGCAAATTTTGAAATTTTGAAAATTCTTAAAAAATTCTCTAAGGCATGAAGCTTTGGGCGCCTTTCTCCAAGAGGGGCGCTTATTTTCACCAGTGTTAGTCAAAATTTTAACTTTTTCAACTTTTCTCCATTTTGACATGCTACTTCACCACTGTTTTCTCGTTGATAGGTTTACCCGACAGGCGAGCTGAGTGGTTCACGGCGGAGCCTGTCTGATTCTGAAGAAGACGTTCTGGAGGCACCTCCGGCTAAAAACTTGATTTCGACCTCCGAATTCACGGGAGGCTTTTCCTTCTAGGGCCGCTCAACTTCTTCAGTGTTAGCCATTTTTCTGATTTCCAAGTTCTTCCTTCTCCGTTTGATTTTCTGATGAGTCTTCGATTCCGGGAGCTACGCTGATCCGACTGACTGTCTGAATGTTTCGTTGGATAGCCAGACTGATTTTGGTGAGGCCTTCTTGGACGTTACTTTTGCGAATTCCATCATTTGGAGGCTTTAAAGTTTGGGCGCCTTTCTTCAAGGGGGGCGCCCAGTTTCATCAGACTTAGAAATTTTTTCAATTTATTCATGTCTTTCACTTCTTCGGGCGACCTTGTTGAATCTTGAGCTCCGGGCGTCGGATTGACTGATGGTTGTGCTCATTGCGAAGCTGAGAAGATTTTAGGAGGGGTCTTCTGGAAACACTTCTGCCAAAAAGCATCTTTTAACCCTTCAAAATCTTGGGCGCCTATCTTGACTGGGTGCGCCCACTTTACCAACACTTAGTTTATTTTTCACCTTTTTCACCTTTGCTTTTAGATCTCTCTTTTCAACTCTCATCAGACCTTCTGTTCAGCTCTTTGAATCTGGTGACTGCGAACTCCGTTTGTCGTGCTGGATAGCTCGTTGGAAAGCCTGTTGCATTATGAAGACATCCCGTTATAACCTTGATTGCAATTTCAACTGTTTGCACCCTTGAAAAGTTGGGCGCCTTTCTTCAACTGGGGCGCCCAGTTTCTCCAGACTTAGAAGAATTTTCAATTTATTCTTTTTCAAGTTTCAGATCTTCATTTTATACCTTCCACTTTGACTTGAATTTGCTGGAGACTGGATTGTCGGATTCTCTGACGGGGATATCCATCGCGAAGCTGACTGAAAACTGAACAACTTTCATTGGAGACCGTAACCCTAATTCCTTCATCTGGTACCCTAAAAAGGTGGGCGCCTTTCTTCACTTAGGGCGCCCAAACTCAGCAGTGTTAGAAAATTTTCAACACCTTTCAACTTTCTTCCTCGTTCCTCGTGCATGTTCATCGTTTCACCTTCTGCTGGAAGTTTGAATGCTAACATTGACGCCTGGTAGTCAGATGACCTCCATTGATGACCTCGGAACTCCAGATATGCTTATGAAAAAGCTGAATAGACCCAGTAGGGCAAAACTGATTATTTTAAGATTCTGACTGCACCAGCCTGATACGGACACATTTTGAGCCAATCAAAATCAGTTCGGACCCTGTCGGACCAACCTTCTATTTTTAGAAAATTGTGCCAGTATCCGTTTCGAAAGAAACCCAAAAAAAACCCAGAAAACGTTACTATTTCGAGAAAATTTCTAAAAATAGCAGTTTTCCTAAAATTTAGGGATGAAAAACTGAGATCTGGGTTTTGTAGGTTAAGCTGCTCTTAGCAGACCCAGATCGTCACAAATTGAAAATTTTGCGTTTTAACCTCTCATGCAAGACATGCACAGCCAAATTTTGACCTTTTTGACTGATTTAACAAGACTTTGACTCATTTCTTCAAAATATCTAAGTGTAACAAAAATTTTAATTTTGGGGTACAACACTATTGCATAATGAATATTTTATTATTATTTAAGTTTCGAACTTCAAGACATTGTCAGTGTAACTGGAGGGGGTCCAATAAGAAACCTTCAATTTTAGTCGAGGTTTTAAATCTTGCAGTAAATAATATGGTGCGAATTCTCTTTATTTAAGCATGGCGCCATCATTAATCATTCACACAGCTTAAAAATTCGTATCTCTTTAGAGCAGATGGGAGTTTTTGCAGGTTGGGCAAATTCATCATCAGTCTCCAAGGGTAATTTCATCAAACAATTCTTTTTTTAGGTTTTAGTTCACATTGATCAGCAAATTTGAAGAATAAGGGGCGATTTTCACAGAAGAAAGAGCATAGAAAAAACGTCTTTCTCCTCTTTGATTCTCAAATTTCTCTCAAAATACAATTCGCATGTTCCTGAAGTTGGCGAATTTGACAAGTCTAAACATCTGGATCATTTCTGTATAGCTTCCTCGAATTAAATTTACGTGTTTGATTTTTCAGGAATTTTTAACTCCAGAGCATTTGTTCTCAAGTTTCTAATTTTCTCAACTGAAAACTCGTTGCATGGTCGAGTAGAAGTTAGATTTTCGCATTTTTGACGTTCTTGGTTGTCTTAGAATATTTTTCTGGAGAAAACCCATATCTCAGATTTTTCGCCGAAAATAACTCTTCAAAAGGCTATTTTTAGCCTCAGCAGGCTATTTTTAGCTTTCTAGAAATCTTGTTAGAACATAGTCGAGTTCACAATCAACAGGCGAGTTTTTCAGAATGCAGTACACTCAGCTTGAATACAGGACCAAATCAGTCCTTACTCACGACTTCATTGGGACAGTTGAGACGAATCTTCATAAGGTGTTGCCATAAGCAGTCTTAGATCCAGTCAAGATCAGAGATTCGATTATTTAGAACATTTAGCAGTTCGGGTTATTGGAGGCCGCTTCCATACCTATCTCTGTTCATTGTGTTGAGTTCGTAATGTCTTGTATTAAGCATGACAACTCTGCTACTCGTGAGATAGTGTCAGTAGATGGACAAGTTATTTGCAGTCTCAAACCTCTGGACATTGAAAGAAGTTTCGGTATACCTTAGCACCCGAACAGTCTAGTTATTTCTATGGAGCAGTGTGAGCATGCATTCAATGCTGATGTGGACAAGTACCAGAGTAAAATGGCAGAAAGATGGTTAAAGCAAGCGAAGAACAGATTGCCAAACAATGTGGGTCGTGGTGAGTACAAGGATGGGCACTTGATTCTAATTACACTCTTGAATCGTGTCTCAGGTCAATCACATGCAAATGTTTTCTAGCCTTGGATGTATTATATTATTGGTCGCATCATATCTGGGTAGGAGCATTATGACTTGGCATCCTTCATCAGCGATGTTATCCACAAGTAGATCACCGGTTTCCTAGTTGATCATGAGTTTCACATGTGTTCTGATCTCGTGTACTTGATTGCTTATCAGGGTCAGTTCCGAGGACTAAACACCATGGGCATTCTCAGTGTTCAGAAAGTCTATCACTATTACGATTAGCTTGAGTTCACTAAGGCTAAACGTCATTTCAAGCGTGTTCACGAGGCTTTTCTGACTTATACAGTGAGAAATTTGGACCGGGAGTTGCACATTCGTATCTCGGCAGTTGCTAGAGCAACGATGGATGGTTGGGCAGATTGGTTTATTCAGTTCCCGACATACACCTACATCCGAGTATATGGATTTATAGGAAATCCAGCTATGCTTCCACGCATCCTTCGGATAAGACAGTCTTTATGGAGTTCCTGAGGCAGTTGCATGATGTTCATCGTCTTTTACGCCGTAAGCATAGACCAGCTGCCAACTTTCCTTTTCAGTTTGGAATGTATTGGTGCAAGACGGCAGTTGATGCCAAAGTTGCAGGACAGGAGCTCGAGAAATATCATGTCAAGTATCTTGTTGAGGCTCGTGCCTATGATCTTTGGGGTCATTACACAACTCGGCTTGCTGGACGCGCATTTCATGAGCCTTCTATGGAGGATTATTGGGTAAATTGCGCGGACGGCTTCGAGGTTTGCAGACGTAGTTATGGCCGCTTCTCTCTCTCACAGATTTCTGTTTTCTTGTTAGAAGATGTGGGAGGTTTATCAGATGATGAGGGAGAAGTTCTTTCTCAGTTTTTCAGAGAGCAGGTTGACACATAGCCGCTGCCAGCAGTTGATTGGTACGCCAAGGAGTACGCAACAGTAAAAGAGAGGTCAAGTAGAGTTATTCAGAATAGTATACTTTACCTCGACAGCAAGAGGACCAGGAGGGTAAGTGTGCCTAGAGCAGAGCCGCTAGTGGTGAATCTTTCACTACCTTCCTCGTCCAAACCTAAACAGAAGAAAAGGAGTAACCCTCCTAAGAAAGGTCAAGCGCCAAACAATTCAAAAGGCAAGGCGCTTGCCATTGATACATGTAAAGAGCCTGACAGACAGCCTATCTCAGAGCCAGTTCAGAGTCCTCCAGTGCGTGAGGTTCAACCTCAAATTCCTACACCAGTTCCGGAGCAGTCACCAGTCCCAATTCATATTGAATTGGATTTAGACTCCCCATCTCGCAGTGGTTCTTCTACATATTCACTTTCGTCACAACCTCCTGTTGCTAGTACATATCCTTCCAGTAGCATTAGCCGGGATCAATCTTGGATTGAGAATCAACTGGGAAGGAAGAGGAGGCAGCCATCCTATGTCCTTAATCATTCAGATTTTGATCAGGTTTACCAGGATGTGCCAGACAAGAGGATCAAGAACATGGTCCACGTGGAGAGGAAAACCGATACAGAGATCGTCGTCGAGACTGCTATACCTCCACAGGGGAAGAGCTTGGACGAGTTGGAATCTTAGGATTTCGAGGTTATCATAGTCAACCTTGGTCGTAACACACGCCAGACTCAGGTTGATCTCTTTCAGGTTGCTACAGATAGTGCCAGGGATAGAATGCTGAAAGATGAAGAGGATAAGGCAGCCCTCAAGGCTGAAATCAGACAGCTTCGTCAGTACATTTCTAGCCTTGTACATGTTACCCACTTTTTATTTACAACTCAGGTCAAGTTAGATTTAATGGTTTTAATTGCTGAAAAGCCTTTCGTTACCTATTAATTTTTCACTCCGAGTTAAAACAAGTAAAACAGGATGAAGTTCATCGTTTTAAGGTACAAAAATTTTCATGTTTTGCTGATTGAATGTTCAGTAATCATCATTGAGACCATTTTGCATATGAATCATAGTTTATTGTGCAAACATCTGAAACAGAAAATTGAAAAGATTTGCATAATATGCTTTTATTCATTCTGTAAAAATGTTGAATTCCACACAAGCCGTGGAAGTAACTTTCTGATTCTTATGATCAAAGGAAGAATGCATAAATAACTGTATGCTATACAACTGAAAATAACAGAGACATAGGGTAGGAGGTGATTCGTCATTGCCTGGAATGACAAATTGTTGACAGTTGAAGACGTCAGCTCTAGCTCTATTTTCAGTTGCAGCTCCATTCCAGCTCGAAAAGCGTCTGCAAGGAATATGATGAGGTTAGAGATAAAATCTCTAAGCAACAACGGATCAATCCTATCATATATCTACGCTACCAACAGAAATATAACATGCAGTCGATCAAGCATCCATCAGATAACTGCAAAAAATCAGAAAATAAAGCATGTAATTCAATGGAAGCTTTCAGCTTCTTATATCTTGCTGACATGTTTGTTTCAGTGTGCGGGAACAGGTTCGTCATGATCAAAATCAGATATGTGGAGGAAAACGGGCTCCCACAAGGGTAGAGCTCGACATATAAGGTAAATACCTTTCATTCACATCATACGTGAGAGTCATTGATATCAACTACAGTCTTAAATAAAAAGGCTGTCATAAAAGCAACTCATAGCAGCAGTGTTCAATTCAATAACAGCATATTTGAATCTATTTCATCACTGAAACTCCTAAGAACCCATTGAACGCTAAACAGTAGTGATGTTATGGACTGTATTAGCAACACACTGTGATTTTCTGAGTATTCAAGTGCAGGGCAGATTTGCAATAGTTTAATTTTCTATGAGTTCTTCAACAATAAGCAGCAAATTTTGTTTTAAGTCAGCATCCAAAAAATAATGGAAGATGCAATATAAGTTATTTTTCATCAAACAGGCATGTAAGACAATTTGCTTATGCTGTGATTATTCTATGAAAGTAAAACAGTTGGAGTTCTTAAAAGATAGAATTTGCAAATGAAAGAATACAGCCAAGATGAAAAGATGAGGACCGTCAAAAAAGGAAATACGGCTTTCAGCCTCAAAGCCCAGCTCTTGTCTTAAAGGAGCAGTCATATGTTACTGATCATGCTAAATAACAGCCAAACAGCTATGGTGATACAGTGACTATCAAACATTAAAGGAGCAATTACATTATGCTTTCATTTAATAAACAGCAGAAGAAACTTGCGTAAGTTTTATCCTTCTCTGTTATTCTCAAGTAACTCTAGAACAGTGGAAGCACAAGAACGTCAAGGAGACAAATTATATACAGCTGAGAATAGAGAAAAGAGGACACCATACACAGGCAGATTATTAAGATCAATCTTGGAGGAGATAAATTCAGTATAAAGAGAGCCATTCTATTCGAGTACAAAGATGCATAAAGAGACATTCATGGAAATGAAAACTTTTTCCAAAAGAAGACAGCTATGGAGACACGGTATCAAATCAAAGCAAAAGAGACAGTGAAACAGTGAAAAGTATTTCCAAGTAATTGTACTGGAACAACAATGTCAATATATTTAAAATAATTATGAGTATGCTGTAGGTTTGGTCAAGTGAATCAACAATACAGAAATTTTCTGTCATCTCCTACTTTTGATCATGCATATCAAGTACTCATTTTCAGCTCAAAGACACCATTGTGTTCATATAAAGAAACTAAGAATGATAAGTCTCTTGATCAAGTTTATGCACAGCAGTATGGTGGACAGCAATGATAACCATTTGAAAGCTTCTTTAGTCAAGAACAACAGAGTGATAGCATGAATATTGATAACATTGAGCTACAGCAGTGAAGATTAAAGAAAATAAAAAAAATCTGAAGATGAAAGATATCCAGTATAGAAAGAAAAATAACTATTCTTCACTTCTTTGAAGGAAAAGAAAGATATACTTTTGTTCTATATTTTCATTGAATTCAAGCAAGTTTTTAACTTCAGATCTCTAAGACAGCACTTTGCTATAAAACAGAAAATGTAGCCCATGGAATTTAGATACAGTGAGAAGATTAACACCAAACTGGAGTAGTCTTCAAAATCTGATAAAAGCTTGCTATTTAAAACAGAAATCAGATTTCTATGAGATTAAAAATGCCCAGCTTCAGATTTAAAGTAAAAAGTGGCTGTAGCAAATAAAAAATCAGAGTGTTTCATCTCCTGTGTGTTTTAAATTAAACATTTTTTGCTGAGATCTGTAGAAAATCATCATGGCAGCTTGAAAGTGAAGTTTTTTTGCTGATTCAAAGAGAGAAAAATGCCCAGATTTGAAAAACGGGACTGTATGTCTACAGAAAATCAAAGTTTTCCATCTGTTATGAGCTCAAGTTGAATTGTTTTTGCAAAAATCAAAAGAAGTTCTCATGGCATGGCTGTACTACACAAAAAATCAGAGTATTTTGTCTCCTGTGAGCTCAAATACTATGCTTTTGCCGAAAATCAGAAGAAAAATGTTATGGTGTAGCTTACAAAAGTAAAATATTGCAGATCTAAAGCAGAAAGGCACCAAATTCGAGTTTTTGTTGGCAAAGCTTATTCTTTGTTTTTAGAAAATAACTTCAGAGGTTCATGGCAGCATAAAAATACAGATTCATTGCCCAGATTCGCACAAAAGAAGAAAAAAAATAGACTTTTATCTAAAAAATACCTGTTAAATCTTCATTATTTTCGAATTTGAAAGAGCTTTCCAGCAAGTTCATGGATTAGAATGCTCATGGCGGCCAAAGAAAGTGTAGATTCATGCCCAGATTTGCAAGAAGATTACACAGCAATGAAAGAATGTCATTTACAGCAGAAAATCGCGTCCCAAAATGCCTCAACATTTTTTCAAAAAATGTCATGCTCTTATTTCGGCTCAGAAATGACTAGATTTGAAGTTCCTCATGGCAGAAAATACCAGAACGAATCAAATTCATGGCTAGGGTTTGAGGAGTGGCGGCGCCCAGCAAAGGAGAAGCAAACAAATAAAATGCAAATGAAATGCCTTTGTCTTATTTTAGGGTTTGAACCCTAGAAAGTTCGACCTTTCTCGCCTTTGCATTTAGCTTTATTCATTCTGTTCAAGTCAATAAGCTATAAGTTTTTTTAAAATTAAAATATAATGCTTAGAGTTTGTTTTCTTTCAATTTTGCATTTTAAAATCAAATGAAAATCTTTGATTAAAAATGATTGACAAATCATTTTAATAAATGATTTTATTTAAAAAATGCAAAATTAGTGCTTGGAGACTTATTTTAATTTTTGCATTTTAAAAGCAGATGTAAATCTTTATTAAAATTATTTGTTAATCATTTTTAATAAATGATATTTAAATGCAGAATTAAAATTTTGATCTTGCTAGGTGGTATTCCAACTTGCATTTCTTTTTAAATTGTAAACTTTATTTTTTAAAGTGATCAATTATAAATCACTTCTGAAAAATAAATGTTATTAATGCAAGTTGAAGATATTTGAGATATGACAAGAGGAGCCTTTAAGTGGAGCATTAAATCTTGGAGATATGACAGTCTGTTTATGCCAAGTGGAGGTTTTGGGTTGCTAGATTCAGGGGAGGATTATTGACTGATATGACACCTTTTTTGGGGACTTTTGAGTCCTATTTATGAGGATTTTTGTTCCTATCCGGGTCTGGAAGACTTTTTCCTATTTTGGGTAAGTTGTTGGAATGTTTGAGAGCCTTCTTTTAGGGCATTTTTACCAAATCCGACCCCTTATCCAAGGTGGGGCCCTTTTTTCTAGGGTTAGGGTGGAGAGTTTGAGCTTATTTATTCTCTTCTTCATTCCTTTTTATGTATGCAAAAATTTTGGAGTGGAAGATACTTTGTACTTTCTGAAGGACATGGTGCTATTTTGTTCCAAGTATTGTATCAGACTTTGGAGTATGTATTTTCAGAGCCTTTGAGGGCCTTTATACAGCATTTTGGATCTATTTCTGGTGTCATGTTTGTATGCAGATTGGTGATTGATCTTTCTTTTCTGTGTTTCTTATCTGAAACCTTTTAAGTTTGTCTCATTTTGGAATCTTTGTGACTAGGAATTCTCTTCACAGGTTGAGGGTTGTATCAATTTTTAGATATATTTATTGTGATTAATATCCTTTAAATATCATTCTGATTTTAGATCTTCCTTTGAAATATTTATGTGTTGAGGGTTTTACCAGTTATTGTATCATCTTATAAATGGTTGTGGGTTCATTATGTGCTAAGGAAAGTGATTTTGGTGTATCACCCATTAATTAGTTTCAGTCTTCAAGTTCCTTTTATCTCTTTGCTCCCCCTTTTCTTCTAAAGTCTTTAGGTTTGAAGAAAAAAAATAGATATTTATTCAACAGGAACCGGCCTAGAATCCAGAGGTCTCATTTTCAGTATTGCATATCCCACATGTAGAATTTGAGTCCCATGTTATGCCAGATTGCTAAGTTTGAAAATCTTAGTAGGGTGAAAATTTGGTGCATAATAGTTTTGGCACGCCCGGTGGGACAGAAGAAGTCATAATTTTTTATCAGTTCTTGCTGTTTTGATATGCTACAGCAGGTTTACAGCTTTAAAGAAGCTCAGTTTCAGCATATTTGGTGACTCTGTTGTGAAGGAAAGTGACCAATGCAAAAGTTTATATGAGAAAGGTGGAAACCAGAAGTTCAAAGTCTTTTGAATATCTTCAACTGTCATCACCTAAAAGGAAAGGAAGGACTCTTGATCGAACTCCCCATGCAAAAAGAGTGCAAACAACTCCTCCAAGAGTATATGCCAGAAGAGGAAGATCATTGCATAGTGAATGTCCTATGAGACACTCAGCATCACCGACTGTCAGAGAAGAGCCACCTATTGCTGTTTTTGGGAATTTCAACTTCCCAAAAGGTAGGAGCAATTTTGGTACAGCAAGTGTAAGCTTTTCTACTACAATTACAAGTACTTTTTCATCATTTTCGAGTATTATACTAGCAAGTGCAAGCTCAGTTTCAACAAGTATATCAACACAGACTCATAGTATGGCTGTACCAAGAGCCTTTGCTTTTGTTCCATTTAATCAGGGTAGTCCCCTTAATTTAGTGCAGCATAATGATATTCCTTTGGTAGCATTAAAGGGATTGCCAGAATTCACTGGAGAAGGGCAAATAACACCGTTTGAACATATAAGAGATGTGGCAGCATTGTGCAATGTGCATCATGTAATAGAAGAGAACGTAGCAGTAAGGTTATTGGCTGCATCTTTCAAGAAGAAGGCGCTGGAATGGTTGAAAAGCTTGCCAGTGGGCTCTATTGCAACATGGGATGATCTTGGTGACAAATTTACCACATTTTTTGAAGACAAGTCTGATCACTTATCTTTGGTAGAGCAGTTGACAACTATCAAAAGAGCCCCTCAAGAGCAAATGACGGATTTCAACAACCGTTTCCAGAAGATTTGGAATAGGATACCTGCTACGGTAAGGCCTTCTGCTGATTACACATTTTTGTATTACTTAAAGAGTCTCAATAGTGATATATCAGTGATGATACAATCCATGGGAGGTCTATCATTACCTCAAGCTTATAGTATAGCTATAAGAGTAGAAAATAGTCTTATTCAAGTAGGAAAAATAGCTCCTAGGCCCCCTATGCCATATTTTCCAGATATTCACCCAAATATACCATTGCATATACCTCCTCTTGCTGCAATACCAACTGTTCCAGCCATAGAGACTGCCAGAAATCAAACATATGAGACTGTTGGACCTTCAACTGAGTTGCAAGAGATTAAAAGAAGCCAGCAAAAGATTGAAATGGTTTTGCAGACTTTGGGAAATGAGCTAACCAGCATAAAAAAGCAGCAGTACCAAGGTCCAAGGCCATCATTTCAACAATATAACTAGCAGCAGCAAGGAGCGAATCAGCCTTATCATAATCAAGGGTTCAATTAGCAGTATCAACAAAATAGACAACTATACCAAGGAAATTATCAAGGACAGCGACAAAATGTTAACCAAAGGCCATTTCTAACACATAATACAGCGCCTATGAATGCAACAAATCAAATAAAAGATATTGTTCCAGCTCAGAATAATCTTGCAGCAGATTATGAATGGTTTTTTCCGTGTAATCAAGCACATAATCAAGCAACATGTTCTAATGGTATTATCAATCAAGCACCGATGGTTCAAAATGCCACAAGTTCACAATTGGATGCATCTACTGAAGTACCTAAGCAGCAACGATATGTGCATCCCAATGAGACTGGATTCCTAAATTGGCAAAGTGAAGAGTTTTGTGGTGTGAATGGTGATCTGACAATTGCAACACTAACCCGAGCAAAGAAGAGGGCTCTAGAAGAAGAACATGCAACTAGTAAAGATAAAGAACCTGCAACTGCAGAACCATCATTCACAAAAAATCTCGATATCCCACAAAAAGCCTTCAAATCAGTCTTAGCTAATCAGCAATCAGCCTCACAAAGAAACAATTCCAATTGTTGCTAAGACACACCAGAAAGTACATCCAGCTATGCCCTACAACATTGTGGACAGCATGAAAAGAATGAACGTATCAATGACTATGTGGAATTCTTTATCCATTCCCAGACAAGCCTAGATGTTGAAGAAAGCATTGAGTGGTGAAGATGCACAAGAACATGCAGCTGGTGATCTTGAGAAGGTAGTCATGACAAATGCTGATCAAGTGAAAGTGATGGACAGCAAACCAAATGTCACAGTTCAAGGTAAAGATGTGAGACCTCCTCCATTCTATGTTTCCTTAGTCATTGGAAAGAATTTGGTACATAATTGTATGGTTGATAGTGGGGAAACTTGTTTTGTAATGCCAAAAAGGGTAGTTGATCAGTTAGAATTAAAATATGAGCCTATAGAAAAGGGAGTAGTCCAATTAGATGGTACATCTGTCAACTCGATAGGCCTCATAAAAAATGCTAGTCTGACCTTACATGCCTGCCCTACTTTCTCTATTCCACAAGACATATATGTAATAGATTTGCCTCCCTATTTTGGCCTTTGCTTATCAAGAGAATTTACAGCCAAGATAGGAGATTATCTCTCATCCGATTGGTCTCACATGATTTTCCGCACAAGGTATGGAACAAAAGTAAACATAAAGTCAGAATCACTTGCAAAGGATATCATTGAACCTTATATACCCAGTACGATGAATGCAAATTGTGTCATTTTTGACCAAGATGATCATGTTGCTCATGTTTCACATACATCCACTACTGGAATTCCTAATATTCTTTTAGATGAATGGGCTGAAAGTAGTACTCATCGCACTGGAAGTGATTTAGTAATAGACGCTGGTATGGGTAACTATATGTTTCAGGAGGCCGGTTCGGTTATGCCAAATTTGGTTAAAAGGGAGGATGTTTATTCTGAACAGCACAATGAGGTCTAGAATATGTTTTTTGACGGACCTAGAAGTAAGCATGGTGCTGGTGGAGGTGCAATGTTAGTGTCTCCTGATGGAGTTGAGTACTATGCAGCCTTTAGATTTAGTTTTTCTTGCACCAACAATACAGCTGAGTATGAAGGCTTAATTAATGGGCTAGAATGGGCAAGAAAGAGAGGTATTAAGGCTCTAAAGGTTCATGGTGATAGTGAGCTCGTGGTGAATCAGGTGAGAGGGCTAGTTTCTGTTAAGAATGATACTCTGAAGGCATATAAACATAGAATATGGGATGTTATTGAAGATTTTTCTGCTTTCAATATTGTTGCAATTCCTAGAAAGCTGAATCAACATGCTGATAGATTGGCTGCTATAGGGGCACAATTTGACATTCCTAACAATATTAAAAGGGGGTGTGATCAGAAGCATATTAAAATTATTGTTAGGCCATCAATTCCTGACAATAATATAAATTGGCAAGTCTTTGAGAGTGATGAACAGATTTTGCAGTTTCTGCTAGAAGAGGACATTTTTGCAGCATCAAATCAAGATAGACTAAAAGGGAACTATGAAGATCAGGTGGTGCAGCTCAAGTCTAACAAGTTTCCCAAGGGACTTGTTACATTGGAATCTATCTTCAATACAGATGATCAAGCCAAAAAAAAAAAAATCAGCCTGCTGATTCAGCAAGAACATTATGCAGATTTGGAGATTGAACCAGGTAAGACTTTGAAGTTTGGAAAAGTAGTTACAGATTCTGAAAAACAGTCTTACATTGAATTATTTCAAGAATTTAGTAATATATTTGCCTGGAAATATGAAGATCTAAAAGGTTTTGACCCAGCCCTTGCACATCATACTATAGAGTTAGAGCCTAACTCCAAACCCATCAGACAAAAATAGAGACCAATTAACCCCAAATTAGAGCCTCTTATGCACAAAGAAGTTATGAAGCTGATAGAGAGTAGTATTATATATCCTATTAAACACACTAGTTGGGTGTCTAACCTTGTCCCAGTTAGGAAGAAGAATAGGGAGTTGAGATTGTGTGTAGATTTTAGAGATCTAAATAGGGCATCCTTGAAGGACCGTCACCCATTGCCCTCCATGGAGAAAATCTTGCAATATGTTTCTGGTTCAAAGAGGTATTCGTTGTTGGATGGTTATTCAGGATATAACCAAATTCTTGTCAAAGAGGAAGATCAGTTTAAAACAGCTTTTACAACTAAGTGGGGAACCATGGCTTACCGAAAGATGCCTTTCGGTCTTTCTAACGCAGGTGCAACCTTCCAAAAGGCAATGGAAATGGCTTTTAGCAACCTTATGTATCAGTTTGTCCTAGTGTATTTGGATGGCATCACCGTTTATTCAAAGAAAGCAATAGATCACCTAAGTCATCTAAGACAGATCTTTGAATGCTGTAGGGAGTTTGGAGTATCTCTCAATCCTAAAAAGTGTATGTTTGTTGTGCATGAAGGCAAACTATTGGGGTATATTGTTTCTAAGCAAGGAGTCACAGTGGATCCTGAGAGAGTAGCAGCTATTTTAGAGCTACATTTACCATATCACAAAAAGGGGCTGCAGTCTTCCATTGGAAGAATTAATTTTGTAAGGCATTTTCTGCCTAATATTGTAGATTTGTTGAAACCTTTGACAGCCATGTTAAAGAAAAACATTGTTTTTAGCTAGACTAAGGAAGCAAAGAATAGCTTTCAAGCTATCAAGGAAGCTTTAGCAGCAGCTCCCGCTTTAATGAACCCATATTTCAGCAAAGACTCTACCTTGTATGCCTATGGAGGTAGTGAAGTGATATCTGCTATGCTGGTCCAGCAAAATTCAGAAGGATTGGAACAGCCAATCGCTTTTTTCAGCAAAGGATTGGCAGAGTATGAACAGAGGTATAGTTTTGTTGAAAAACACATCCTTGCTGTTGTCAAAAGTCTTAAAAAATTCAGACATTTGTTCACACAATAAAATTCATTTAAGAGTAGCTCATCCGAGTGTCAAAGAATTTCTGCTCAGCAAGTATTTGAATGAGAGAAGGGCAGGTTGGATAACCAAAGTCATGGAATATGACATAAGCATTGAAGTTACCAAGCTAGTGAGGGGTAAAGGAATTTGCGAACAACTGAGTTGTGAAGGAATTCTAGATACAAAACAATCTGAAACAGCTTTAGTACTTCGTTTGGCTGATAATGATGGCATGACAACAAGCTGGTTAAAGGATATGGTCCATTTCCTCAAGACAAGTCAATGCCCACTTGATTTAGATAAGGCGAAACGTAGGTACTATAGGCTACAGTCTATTCCATATGTGTTGATCAATGATATTTTATATCGCAAAGATCATAGTGGTGTACTTCTCAGGTGTGTTGATTCAGATCAGATTGGAGAGATATTACATGAATTTCATGATGGGCATTCAGGAGGCCACTTCTCTCCAAGGACTACTGCATTCAAGATTATGCGGGCTGGCTACTATTGGCCCAATGTTTTCAAAGACAGCCATGCATATGTTAGAAAGTGCATAAAGTGTGCTCTGTTTGTAGGGAAAGAAAGGCTTGCAGCTTTACCTCTACAGCCTATTAAGACTGAACAACCATTTGTAAGATGGGGAGTTGACTTTATAGGTCCTATTAACCCTCCATCTAGTGCTAGACACAGGTGGATAATCACAACAACTGATTATTTCACTCGCTGGTCAGAAGCAGCAGCATTAAAGGATGCCAACGAGACTGTTGTTCTGAATTTTTATGATGATATTATTCACAGATTTGGAATCCCTGATTCCATTATCTCAAATAATGCACTTGCTTTTATTGGTCTAAGGGTAACTGAGTGGGTGCTCAAGCATGGAATTTACCTCAACAATAGTTCTAACTATTACCCACAAGGCAACAGATTAGCAGAATCCACAAATAAGAATTTGATCAGAATATTGAAGAGGAATATGCAAGAGAATCAGCGTGAGTGGCATTCTAAACTTAAGGCTGCCCTATGGGTTGACCGAATCACACTAAAGAAAATCATTGATAATTCACCTTACATGATAGTCTATGGTAAAGAGGCCAAGTTGTCTATTTCAACTGAGCTGCTAGCCCTTGACCTTGCTAGTCAACTAGTTTTGTTTGAAGAAGGAGATCCTATGCAAGTGCGTTATGCTCAATTGATGGAATTGGAGGAGAAAAGATCAAAAGCAATGCAAGCAATGGAATATCAGCAAATGCAAGTAAAGAGGAGCTTTGACAAAAGAGCGAGAGAAAGAGATTTCAATGTGGGTGATGTTCTTAAGTGGGATGAACTTAAAAGTAGGCCAGGTAAGCACACAAAATTTGATTCTTTCTGGGGAGGCCCATTTGTTATCTCAGAATGAACATAACGCTTATAAATTGTCAACTATGGAAGGAGATATACTACCAATACCAGTCAATGGTATTCACCTCAAATGTTGTTTTGAGGTATGATCAATTAGCTTTGCTTTGTATATATTAGGCTAGGTTTCATGCTTATAATAAATGCATCTGCATATTCGTTTTGGTTTTCCCTAAGTGCTGTCCAAGCACATCTGTTTGTTTCTTTCCTAGGTAGTTTTCATGTTTTCCTTAGATCCTAAGATGCGAATTGTCGGACTCCGTGCCTAATGCATTACATAGGCAACTGGTCAAATGTTTAGCAGGAAAACATCTAACAGAAGTCGCCAGAAATGTTACCCACTTTTTATTTACAGCTCAGGTCAAGTTTGATTTATTGGTTTTAATTGCTGAAAAGCCTTTCGTTACCTATTAATTTTTCACTCCGAGTTACAACAAGTAAAACTGGATGAAGTTCATCGTTTTAAGGTAAAGAAATTTTCATGTTTTGCTGATTGAATGTTCAGTAATCATCATTGAGACCATTTTGCATGTGAATCATAGTTTATTGTGCAAACGTCTGAAACAGAAAATTGAAAAGATTTGCATAAAAATGCTTTTATTCATTCTGTAAAAATGTTGAATTCCACACAAGCCATGGAAGTAACTTTTCTGATTCTTACGATCAAAGGAAGAATGCATAAATAATTGTATGCTATACAACTGAAAATAACAGAGACATAGGGTAGGAGGTGATTTGTCATTGCCTGGAATGATGAATCGTTGACAGTTGAAGACGTCAGCTCTAGCTCTATTTTCAGTTGAAGCTCCATTCCAGCTCCAAAATCGTCTGCAAGGAAGATATAAAAGATGAGGTTAGAGATAAAATATCTAAGCAACAACGGATCAATCCTATCATATATCTACGCTACCAACAGAAATATAACATGCAGTTGATCAGACATCCATCAGATAATTGCAAAAAATTAGGAAAAGAAAGAATGTAATTCAATGGAAGCTTTCAGCTTCTTTTATTTTGCTGACATGTTTGTTTCAGTGTGCAGGAACAGGTTCGTCATGATCAAAATCAGATATGTGGAGGAAAACGGGCTCCCACAAGGGTAGAGCTCGGCATATAAGGTAAATACCTCTCATTCACATCATACGTGAGAGTCATTGATATCAACTACAGTCTTAAATAAAAAGGTTGTCATAAAAGCAACTCATAGCAGCAGTGTTCAATTCAATAACAGCATATTTGAATCTATTTCATCACTGAAACTCCTAAGAACCCATTGAACGCTAAACAGTAGTGATGTTATGGACTGTATTAGCAAGACACTGTGATTTTCTGAGTATTCAAGTGCAGGACATATTTGCGATAATTTAATTTTCTATGAGTTCTTCAACAATAAGCAGCAAATTCTGTTTTAAGTCAGCATCCAAGAATAATGGAAGATGCAGCATAAGTTATTTTTTATCAAACAGGCATGTAAAACAATGTGCTTATGCTGTGATTATTCTATGAGAGTAAAACAGTTGGAGTTCTTAAAAAATAGAATTTACAAATGAAAGAATACAGCCAAGATCAAAAGATGAGGACTGTCAAAAAAAGAAATACGGCTTTCAGCCTCAAAGCCCAACTCTTGTCTTAAAGGAGCAGTCATATGTTACTGATCATGCTAAATAACAGCCAAACAGCTATGGTGATACAGTGACTATCAAACATTAAAGGAGCAATTACATTATGCTTTCATTTAATAAACAGCAGAAGAAAATTGCGTAAGTCTTATCCTTCTTTGTTATTCTCAAGTAACCCTAGAACAATGGAAGCACAAGAACGTCAAGGAGACAAGTTATATACAGCTGAGAATAGAGAAAAGAGGACACCATGCACAGGTAGATTATTAAGATCAATCTTGGAGGAGATAAATTCAGTATAAAGAGAGTCGTTCTATTCGAGTACAAAGATGCATAAAGAGACATTCATGGAAATGAAAACTTTTTCCAAAAGAAGACAGCTATGGAGACACGGTATCAGATCAAAGCAAAAGAGACAGTGAAATAGTGAAAAGTATTTCCAAGTAATTGTACTGGAACAAAAATGTCAAATATTTAAAATAATTATGAGTATGTTGTAGGTTTGGTCAAGTGAATCAACAATACAAAAATTTTCTGTCATCTCCTACTTTTGATCATGCATATCAAGTACTCATTTTCAGCTCAAAGACGCCACAAAGAAACTAAGAATGATAAGTCTCTTGATCAAGTTTATGCACAGCAGTATGGTGGACAACAATGATAACCATTTGAAAGCTTCTTTAGTCAAGAACAACAGAGTGATAGCATGAATATTGATAACATTAAGCTACAACAGTGAAGATTAAAGAAAATAAAAAATCTGAAGATGAAAGATATCCAGTATAGAAAGAAAAATAACTATTCTTCACTTCTTTGAAGGAAAAGAAAGATATAATTTTGTTCTATATTTTCATTGAATTCAAGCAAGTTTTTAACTTCAGATCTCTAAGACAGCACTTTGCTATAAAACAGAAAATGCAGCCCATGGAATTTAGATACAGTGAGAAGATTAACACCAAACTGGAGTAGTCTTCAAAATCTGATAAAAGCTTGCTATTTAAAACAGAAATCAGATTTCTATGAGATTAAAAATGCCCAGCTTCAGATTTAAAGTAAAAAGTAGCTATAGCAAATAAAAAATCAGAGTGTTTCATCTCCTGTGTGTTTTAAATTAAACATTTTTTGCTGAGATCTGTAGAAAATCATCATGGCAGCTTGAAAGTGAAGTTTTTTTGCTGATTCAAAGAGAGAAAAATGCCCAGATTTGAAAAATGGGACTGTATGTCTACAGAAAATCAAAGTTTTCCATCTGTTATGAGCTCAAGTTGAATTGTTTTTGCAGAAATCAAAAGAAGTTCTCATGGCATGGCTGTACTACACAAAAAATTAGAGTATTTTGTCTCCTGTGAGCTCAAATACTATGCTTTTGCAGAAAATTAGAAGAAAAATGTTATGGTGTAGCTTACAAAAGTAAAATATTGCATATCTAAAGCAGAAAGGCACCAAATTTGAGTTTTTGTTGGCAAAGCTTGTTCTTTGTTTTTAGAAAATAACTTCAGAGGTTCATGGCAGCATAAAAATACAGATTCATTGCCCAGATTCGCACAAAAGAAGAAAAAAAATAGACTTTTATCTAAAAATACCTGTTAAATCTTCATTATTTTTGAATTTGAAAGAGCTTTCCAGCAAGTTCATGGATTAGAATGCTCATGGCGGCCAAAGAAAGTGTAGATTCATGCCCAGATTTGCAAGAAGATTACACAACAATGAAAGAACGTCATTTACAGCAGAAAATCGCGTCCCAAAGTGCCTCAACGATTTTTCAAAAAATGTCATGCTCTTATTTCGGCTCAGAAATGACCAGATTTGAAGTTCCTCATGGCAGAAAATACCAGAACAAATCAAATTTGTGGCTAGGGTTTGAGGAGTGGCGGCGCCCAGCAAAGGAGAAGCAAACAAATAAAATGCAAATGAAATGCCTTCGTCTTATTTTAGGGTTCGAACCCTAGAAAGTTTGACCTTTCTCGCCTTTGCATTTAGCTTTATTCATTTTGTTCAAGTCAATAAGCTCTAAGTTTTTTTTAAATTAAAATATAATGCTTAGAGTTTGTTTTCTTTCAATTTTGCATTTTAAAATCAAATGAAAATCTTTGATTAAAAATGATTGACAAATCATTTTAATAAATGATTTTATTTAAAAAATGCAAAATTAGTGCTTGGAGACTTATTTTAATTTTTGCATTTTAAAAGCAGATGTAAATCTTTATTAAAATGATTTGTTAATCATTTTAAATAAATGATATTTAAATGCAGAATTAAAATTTTGATCTTGCTAGGTGGTATTCCAGCTTGCAGTTCTTTTTAAATTGTAAACTTTATTTTTTAAAGTGATCAATTATAAATCACTTCTGAAAAATAAATGTTATTAATGCAAGTTGAAGATATTTGAGATATGACAAGAGGATCCTTTAAGTGGAACATTAAATCTTGGAGATATGACAGTTTGTTTATGCCAAGTGGAGGTTTTGGGTTGCTAGATTCAGGGGAGGAGTTATTGACTGATATGACACCTTTTTTGGGGACTTTTGAGTCCTATTTATGAGGATATTTGTTCATATCCGGGTTTGGAAGACTTTTTCCTATTTTGGGTAAGTTGTTGGAATGTTTGAGAGCCTTCTTTTAGGGCATTTTTACCAAATCCGACCCCTTATCCAAGGTGGGGCCCTTTTTTCTAGGGTTAGGGTGGAGAGTTTGAGCTTATTTATTCTCTTCTTCATTCCTTTTTATGTATGCAAAAATTCTGGAGTGGAAGAGACTTTGTACTTTCTGAAGGACATGGTGCTATTTTGTTCCAAGTATTGTATCAGACTTTGGAGTATGTATTTTCAGAGCCTTTGAGGGCTTTTATACAACATTTTGGATCTATTTCTGGTGTCATGTTTGTATGCAGATTGGTGATTGATCTTTCTTTTCTATGTTTCTTATCTAAAACCTTTTAAGTTTGTCTCATTTTGGCATCTTTGTGACTAGGAATTCTCTTCACAGGTTGAGGGTTGTATCAATTTTTAGATATATTTACTGTGATTAATATCCTTTAAATATCATTCTGATTTTAGATCTTCCTTTGAAATATTTATGTGTTGAGGGTTTTACCAGTTATTGTATCATCTTATAAATGGATGTGGGTTCATTCTGTGCTAAGGAAAGTGATTTTGGTGTATCACCCATTAATTAGTTTCAGTCTTCAAGTTCCTTTTATCTCTTTTCTCCCCCTTTTCTTCTAAAGTCTTTAGGTTTGAAGAGCAAAAATAGATATTTATTCAACAGGAACTAGCCTAGAATCCAGAGGTCTCATTTTCAGTATTGCATATCCCACATGTAGAATTTGAGTCCCATGTTATGCCAGATTGCTGAGTTTGAAAATCTTAGTAGGGTGCAAATTTGGTGCATAATAGTACAATGAGAATCAACTCTGCAATTTCCACAAAATCAAAGGGCACACTACAAACAGCTACATGAGACTAAAGAACATTGTCCAAGATCTCATTGATCAAAGAATCATAAATGTGGAATAGCCAATAGGGAATCAAAATCTCAAAATATACACAAATATGATGCCTAACCATAACAATAAAGGGAGCAATAACACTGATAAGGGAAAAGGCACCCTCACAAATGTAAATAATGTGTATGAAATTATTTTTAGCTCCCTAGATGAATACTGCACAGTAATCACTATCAAAGGAGCTCAATTTGATTATGGAGTCACCATAAGAGGAAAAAAAGTTACTATAATAGGATCATCCCAACCAAACAGAACTTTCACGTCCAATTCAAGATCCATTCCCAATGGTTACAATGTCCTTGATCAGCTAAAAAAATGCTAGCACAAATCTCCATCATGGAGTTATTAAAATATCATCTGCCCATAAGAAAATCCTAGAGGAAGCACTGGCTTCATCCACCATCCCCGCAGACCTTGATGCAGAATAATGCCAAGCTATGGTTGGCAATATCATTACCCCAAACCTCCTTACTTTCTCCAACCAGGACTTTCCCGCTCAACCATCCCATAACCATGCACTCCACTTAAAGGCCCTAGTGCGGAAAAGTAAATTCAAGTAAGTCTTGGTGGATGGAGGTGCAGGCTTGAATATTTGTTCCCTTAAGCTCATTAAATAGTTAAAATCTCAAAGGATTCCATCGACAAAGGAAAGGGTATTATAATTAGAGCATATGATGATCAGGAAAGAGTTTCCCAAGGCACAAGCAAAATCCCTATTCAAGTGGGGCCATCTATCATGGAAACCACCTGTCAGGGCCTAGACCTCAAATTACCCTATAACATTCTCCTAGGATGTCCATGGATCCATGCAATGCAAGCGGTAGCATCAAATTTCCATCAGTGTGTCAAATTCACACATGAAGGAAAAGAGGTCACCATCCATGGAGATCCTAATCCATTCTCCTACTGCAAGAACCTTGAGGCAAAATACTACAAATTTCCTCAAGTACTTAAAAATGATGAGGGCTCGTCAACACCGTACATTGATCCAACCACTCTCGCATCCACTTCTGTGACAGAGACACCTATCATTCCCGCCATGCCCACCATCTCTGATATCAAACTCATCATCTAGGATAATGGCTGCAGAAATTACATGATTCCCAAAAATGCTTTTGTGGTAGAAGAGTTACCACAATCTCCCAGATCGTGAGGACGCCCGCAAGCAAATGAAGCCTCCACATCTCAAACATCTCCTGAAGACTATCCCAACTTCAAAATTTGGGGAGATCTCGGCCAAGAAGTCATAGAGGAGGAACCATCTCATCTCCTATATCAATATGATAGACCACTAGCCGATCTACCAATGGATGATAGAAGCAAAGGATTGTAAATGATGCTTACAATGGGCTATGATAGAAACCAGAGACTTGGGAAAAATGACAACAGACTTATAATACCTATCATTCTGGAGACGCGAATGAGAAATCTTGGCCTTAGATGTACCCCTCTGAGTATAACCATACATGGCCGAGGTCCTCCAGTTAGAAAGGTCAATAATCCTCCACAGCAATCCGCAGTCGAACTTCACTTACCCATATCTAGAGGATGAGTCATAGACAACTTTACATTTGGCATAACTAACGTCTATTGTAGTAGCGATGATGAGGATCCCATATCCAACTTACCTAGGCTCTTCATGGATACCACCCTTCTCATGATTAGCACCTTATCCTTTGAGTCAAACCATCAAAATCATGAAATCTACCTAGTTTACCCCCAACTCATCGATTATGACCAATGAGGACCACCAGTTCTTAACACATTCAAAAATGATGAGGTTCTCTCAGAATTCATGAGACTACGGGATAACATTCCATGTGGGGATCACAAAGTAGGTTTCATCATTGAGCTAGATACATAAGCCTATTATGGGGAAATGATTGAATCCCTTAGTCACAAAAGTGAGAAATTAAGAATCATATCTAACTCCTTGAGTGAAAACCACACTATGGCACTCTCTGACATGAAAAAGTAAAAAGAAAGTACACATCCAATGGTGAAAAACTCTCTAAGGCACCTAAGGATGTGGGATTCAATCTTCCTTTTAGAGCTCTTCATCAAGAAAAATCAGCAGTCCTAGCAGAAAAGTGCAATCCAGTTAATCTAGGAACAAAGGAGATCCCGCACATCACATTCTATGTGGAATCATTACTATCAGAAGAACAAGAACTCCTAGCAGATTTCTTAAGAGAGAGACAAGTTAACTTTGCATGGAGCTATGCAGACATGCCAGGGCTTGATCCAAAAATTGTAGTTTATCATCTAGCAGTATATCCTGAAGCAAAGCCCATCAGACAAAAGCTTAGGAAAATGCACCCTCAGATCACCCTACTAGTCAAAATGGAACTAAAGAAGCTATTAGATGCAGGATTTATTTGACCAATAGATTATCCAGAATGGGTGTCAAACTTGGTGCCTATCTCAAAACCTGATGGGGGCATCATAATCTATATAGACTTCAGGGATTTAAACAAAGCATGTCCAAAAGATGATTTCCCATTGCCCAACATTGATATGATCGTAGACATGACGGCGGGACATGAAATGCTTTCCTTGATGGATGGATTCTCAGGATACAACCAAATAATGATTGCTCAAGAAGACCAACATAAAACGGCTTTCACTTGTCCATGGGGGACCTACTACTGGAATATGATGCTATTCGGCTTGAAGAATGCAGGAGCAACATACCAAAGAGCCATGAACTTAATCTTCCATGATATGATCCATAAAACTATCAAAGATTATGTCGATGACATACTAGCCAAATCCAAAAGGAGGAAGGATCACATAGCAACCTTAAGTGTCATTTTTGACAAGATGGAGGAATACAAGGTCCGATTAAATCCAAAGAAGTGTGTCTTTAGCATACAATCAGAAAAGTTGCTAGGATACATAGTATCAATGAGAGGTATTGAGGTAGATCCAGCAAAGGTAAAAGCAATCCTAGAGATGGAGGAACCCAAAACATTGAAACAATTGAGAGGTCTCCAAGGTAGGCTTTAGTCTATTTGAAGGTTCATAGCACAACTGGTAGATAAACAGAATCCATACTCTCACCTACTTCACAAGGGAGTAGCGTACAAATGGGATAACAAGTGTGAAGAAGCCTTCAATAAGATCAAATAATATCTACTTACACCACCCGTCCTAATGCCACCAATCCCAAGAAAACCATTAATTCTCTACGTGTCAACAACAGCAGCAACCCTTGGTGCTCTCTTAGCTGAGCATGACGAAAATGGAACAAAAAGGGCCATATATTATATCAGCAAAACAATGGTTGGGCATGAGTTAAATTATTCATTCATTGAGAAAGCATGTTTAGCAGTAGTGTTTGCTTCACAAAAATTCAGACATTACATGTTGGCACACAAAATAAAATGCATCACCAAAATTGATGCCCTCAAGTACTTACTATCAAAGGCAATGCTCACTAGCAGAATGGCTAAATGGGTTATGATTGTAGAGCCTTAAAAATGTATGATTCTTATGGAGTAAGAACCACCATTTCAGCCCACATCAATAGAGCTATTCTAATTAAAAGCAAAACCAGAAATACAAATCTAAACTACAAAAACAAAATAATGCTTTTAAAAGAAATCAATCTCCATTGTCTCCCTATCACCAAGATCTTTGTTTATGCATTTGCTCTCAGATTTTTATGAGCACAAAATGCAATAAAGAGGCTATGGTGAATGAGAAATGCAAGCAAGATGCAAAGATCATATGAGTATGTAAATTTGTGAGAGCAAATGAGAGGGAAATCCCACTTTAAATAGGAGTTCTTTGAGGATGGAGAGGGGTTGAAGATGAAATGTGGGATAAAAGATGTGAGAGAAGGAAATGCCATTATCCCGCATTGATGGGTTAAATGTTATGCATGAGAGTGAAAGTGATAAAGGGATATTAGATTAAAATGAATGTAAATGATTAAATATGAATAAAATGATTTAAATATGCTTTACTAAAATGCAATATTTAATGAATGATTTATGCAAATGATATGATTAATATGCAAGTTATGATAATTTATTTATTATGAAATAATAATAAATGACTATGATAATTGATTTATTAATGGAGATGAATATGAAACAATTATGGATGATAATGATAATTGATTTAATATGGAAATGATGTTTGTGACTTATTATGCAAATAGATTATAAATGATTTATGATTTATTATGCAAATGGATTATGAATGATTATAATTTATTATGCAAACGGGTATGAATGATAGTGCAAATGGACATGAATGTTAATGCAACAGTTATTGATCGAGCATGAGATGGTTCAATGATTTGATGAAATGCATGAATAGAAGAAAGTATTGAATGAATTGATTAAGTAAATAATAATATCTATTTAATCAATAGACGAATATCGTTATGATTGTGAGAAAAAATTTGGGAGTCTACATTTTGCCCCTCTTTGAGACAATGCAGCTTGTTGCGTTGTTTCAAAGAAAAAGATTGATCAACTGATATATGCCCCAAAGATATCTTGGTAAGGATTATGATGAGAATGATATGCCCCCTCGAGAGATTGATCGAACATATTGTAAGAAGATTAATCTCTCGATAGATGTCTAGAAAGTGATTAGATACCTAATATTGCACAAGTGATAAAGCAGTGATGTACATTTTGATGAAAATGCACAGTTGATGGGCATAACTGAACAATTGATGGAAATGATCAATATAGCCAGGTTGATGAGCTGATGAAGCTGATTGAGCTAATTAAGCTGATTAAGAATTATGCTTACGCAAGGCAAGGTGTTGCAATGATGGATTGACTGATGAAGGGGACATAAAATTTTGAGAATTAGGCTAATTGATTTGAGATTCGATTCAAGAGACATATATCAATTGTATAAAGTAATCAATTGATTTCTCTGCAACAAGAAAGATGAAGAAAATGGAATGCAAGAAATGGTAGATGGAAGAAATGCAAGATGGAAGAAAATGAAGGTGATGAAGCCTCTTGTGCCTTTTAAGTGCTTTTATCATCATTGAGCTTATTATGTCGCAAAATAGTATAAGCATCTAGATAATGTGAACATCTAGACGACCTAAATACTGTTTGCATTTTTATTTAGTAATGAAGTATAAGCATCTAGGTATAAGAACTTTAGATGACCTAAATACTTATTGCATGGAAGACACTATCAGACAAGGAATGCTCTCATCCACATTAGACTCGTAGGTCCTCGATAGTTTTAGACAACCATGTCCTAAGACGAGTCATCCTGTGAATAAGAAACAATCCACAAACATCAAACAAATGAACATGCCCCATCCTTGCCTCTCTAGTCAAAGACATCCTGGAGAAGCTAAAAGGCATGTCACCAAAGATAAAATCATAAAACAATCAAAGATAAACAAACAAACATGGATCATGCTTCGATATAGAACCGATTCTTGGTATGGTTTTATGCGGTTGGTTGGATTTGTAAGATGGGTTGGATTCTTGTTATAATGTTTGCTTGATTGTCAACACTTGCATGTTTTGATTTTGTTGAAGTTCAAAGTTGTGTGGTGATCTGAAAGTGTCACTGTTTTTTTTTTTGGAATTTTTGATTTTTGAATTTTTGAATTTTTGAATTTTTTGCATTTTTGGGACATTTTATGATTTGTTTGATTTTTTTTTTTAGGACATTTTATGATTTTTTGACATTTTGATTCGGGACATTTATGATTTTTTGAATTTTTTGGGACATTTTATGATTTTTTAATTTTTGAGGACATTTTATGATTGTTTTTGAATTTTTTCAGGACATTTTATGATTTTTTTTTTTGAATTTTTTTCAAGACATTATATGATTTTTTTGAATTTTTTCAGGACATTTTATGACGAAAAATAGACAAGCAGATAGACAAAGAGGGTAGTTTCTCTGACCGCGAGGTGCTCAGTATCTTAACCCATAGCTAAGGTTAAGGAGATGCCCCAATGAGAGATAGGACCAACCTAGTATGCGTGGATATATATAGAAGTAAAGGCTTGTCAGCTGTAGGAGGTACTAATACTGGTGGTGTCATCAGATATTCCTTGATTTTCTAAAAATCTTGTTCACAGTTGTCGTCCCATCTAAATGAAACATTCTTGTGTAACAGATGCTGAAAGGGTTGACATTTATCTGCAAGTTGTGCTATAAAAAGACGGATAGACTGAAGTTTTCCTTGTAATGATCTCAATTGTCTGATATTCTTAGGTAGAGGCATTTCAAGTATAGCCTTTATTTTTGTAGGATCAGCTTCAATTCCTTTAGATGAGACAATGTAGCAAAGGATTTTTCCAGAGATTACCCCAAAGGCACATTTCTTTGGATTCAATCGGACCTTGTATTGTTCTAATCTTGTGAAAATTTTATCCATGATCTCTAGATGTCCCGCTCTGGTGTGGGATTTTCCCAACAAATCATCTACATAGTCTTCCAAATATTTATGCATCATGTCATGGAAGATAGTGGTCATTGCACGTTGGTAGGTAGCTCCAGCATTCTTCAACCCAAAGGGCATGACATTCCAATAGAAGGTTCCCCAAGGACAAGTGAATGTTGTCTTAATTTGATCTTCAGGAGCAATTTTAATCTGATTGTAGCCTGAGAAACCATCCATGAGGGATAACATTTCATGCCCTGCTGTCAAATCCACTATCATGTCAATGTTTGGAAGTGGGAAGTTATCCTTAGGACAGGCTTTGTTTAAATCTCTGAAATCTGTGCAAACTCGGATGCCCCCATCAGGCTTTGAAATTGGTACTAAATTTGAAATCCAATCAGTATAGTCAACAGGTCTGATAAATCCCACATCTAGCAATTTTTGTAATTCAACTTTTACCAATAGAGCAATTTGTGGGTGCATTTTTCTCAACTTTTGTTTAATAGGTTTTTCCCCTAGTGGTAAAGACAAGTGATGCATTACTAGATCTGGATCAAGTCCTGGCATATCTGCATAGGACCATGCAAAGTTAACTTGTCTTTCCTTGTAAAACTGCATATGCTCTATTCTCTCTTTAGGTGTTAATGATTCTACTAAATGAATTATCTTTGGTTTTTCTTCTGTGCCTAGATTTGTTGGTACTGTCTTCTCCACCTACATAGATGATTTTTCATGATATATTGCTAAGGGAAGTGTGTCAATCCTTCCATCCTTAGGCACCTCAGAGAGGTTTTCACCCTTAGATACGTCCTTTATTTTTACTTTTTTCGGGTCTAATAGTGCCGCAGAGTAGTTTTCACTAGAAGACCTATTTATATTTTCAATAATTTTTCAACTGAAAGGCTTGGCACTCCCCCCAAAATAAGCCGCACTGTTGAGTTCTATGATGAATCCTGCTTTATGATCCTCAAGAGGTGTGTCTTCTCGTGCTCCTAGAAAGTTTATGATTGCCTCATCATTTTCAAATACATCCAGTTGTGGTGGTCCCTTCTAATCGAAATCAATGAGTTCAGGGTGAACCAAGGGTAAAGAATCATGATTCAAGTCAATATTTTGAATGGATTCAAGGGTACAAATATTATGATCGGGTTCAAGGGTAGGGATACTATCATAATCATAAATGTCAATGAAGTCATCAATGACACTTTCCTCATTTGTATTTGTAGCATTATAGGACTCTACTTCCTTACTTGAAGCACATGCGGTACTCAAGGTCTTATCTTTCTGCGCATCATATCCTAAACCAGGGACTTTTTGCGTATGAGTAGGTTGTATTGGTTCCAAGATACCCTATTTCTGTAAGCCGAGAGGACTTTTACCATCATATCCCATTTGTTTCATAATATCAAATCCTTTACCATACTGTTCAACAAGTATCTTTATTCCAGTCTGTTCTTTTTCAGTATCTTCATCTTTGTATAACCAGTTTAGGAGATCAGCTTCTTCTGTTTCATTATAAAGGGCTCTCCATTTTTTGAAATTAGCTGATTTACAAATCACTGTGGTATTTGCATCTGATGTGGTCTTATTCATTTGTGGTTTTCCATAGGTGTGGGGAGATAAAGGTAGTTTTCCAATGCAAAGAGCATGATTCAAGGTATATTCTCCCACTCCTTGTTCTTTTACCTGTATTTTGATCTCGGCTGCATTGGATTTTGAGGAAGATGCTTTTAAGGACTCAATATCAACATATGCTTGGGAAGGAAATGCTTCACGATTGCTTGGGATTGTGATTTCAGTTTTAGGGCTTAGATTATGGCAATACATGAAAGGGTTTGGATCTCCTCGTATTGTGATTTCAACACCATTGTGGGGGAATTTAATGCATTGGTGGTATGTAGAAGGTACTGCTTGCATTGCATGAATCCAGGGTCTTCCAAGGAGGATATTATAGGTCAGCGGGAGATCAAGGACTTGAAAAACCACATCCTTTACCACAGGGCCAATTCTAATTGGTAGAGTAATTGATCCTTTAGATGAGCGTTCCTCTTCATCATATGCCTTTATGGTAATTTTTTTACTTGGATCAACTGCATTTTTAAAGAACCCTAATTTTGTGATCAATTCTTGAGTGCAAATATTAAGGCCTGCTCCTCCGTCTATCAAAACTCGCTTGATCTTAACATTATGGATGAGGACGTCAATGTGTAAAGCTGCATTATGTGGTTGTCGAAGGGATGAATCATCATTTTCAGTAAAAGTGAGAGTATGAGGAGAGGTAATGTGTCCCACCATAGCTTGGAATTGATCTACATGTAGGTCTATAGGCACTATAGCAGTAGCAAGTGCTTTATCTAAGATAGCTTTATGCTCAGGAGATAGGCGTAGCAACTCGAGTATAGAAATTTGTGCAGGTGTTTTTCCTAAGTGCTCTATGAGGTTGTATTGCGAAACGAGTGTAGCAAGTTTTGCATTAGGACCTTTAAGGGTAACAGTGCCTTTGCGGGTAGTAACCTTGCAATCAGGTTCTTTTCCTTTTATGATGAAAGTGTTGACATGATTATCGACCTCACTGATGTTATGTATGGTATAATCATACTTAGTAGTAGTATAGTTTACACCATCACCAGATTCAAGAGCCTTTCTTTTATCCTTTTCATGCTTAGGGAAAGGGTTTTTAAACACCTCGCGATCAGAGTTACCAGAAGGAGTGTATCCGTCAACTGCTATCTTACCGTTATCAATAAGGTCCTGTATTAAATGTCGAAGCTTATTGCAACTATTTGTCTTATGTCCTTTATGTCTATGATAATCGCAAAAGTGATCTTCATTCCACCATGGGGGTTTGACTTGAGGATTATATTCCTTGATTTCGGGTAATGTTATAATATTGGTTTCAAGAAGTTCTTTTAATGCAGATTCAAGTGATTGTCCCAATGGTGTAAAATTTCGTTTAGGGAAATTTCTCTATTTTTCTTTTCCTTTATCTGAAGATGGACCTTTGAGATTGTAAACAGGCGATGATATTTTAGTTCTTTTCGCATCGACAACTCCATCATTGACTACATTCTTGTTCTTAACCCAAAAAGGGGTCTTGTTGTTTGAATTCGATTTTTGATCTTTGTCATTATTAAGTTTAATAGTTCCATCATCAATGAGGGTTTGTTCAATTCGAAATCCCATTTCTATGGCTTCATCAAAGGAATCCAAACATTTGAGGTGAAGTTCTCTTCCGATTTCTTTGTTCAAATTTCAAAAAAAGAGGTCAACCAATTCTTGATTAGGAATGGAATAATGCAATCGTTTTGTTAAATGTCTCCATCTTTGTACAAATGACACAAAAGATTCACCTTGTTTTTGTTTAGTGTTGAAAAGGTTTGTCATGGTCACTTTAAGGTCACAATTGAAACTATAATAGGAGAAAAATCTATCGACCAATTCTTGAAAATATTTGATGGTCAGGGGTAATCGTGAAACCATTCCATAGCCTCTCCTCCTAGACTGTGAGGAAATAATCTCATAAGATACATTTCATCAACTGCAAATTCCATGGTAGAGGCACAAAATTGTCTTAAGTAGTTCTTATGATCTCCTTTTCCATTATATTTGTCAAGTTTTGGTATGTCCCAATGGTTAGGAAAAGGTGGCATTGGTATGCTTGGATCGAAGGGATAAGGACATATGTCTTCAATGGAGAACTTGTGAGTTGATGTTTTACTATTCTTGAGAGTATCCAATTCTTTTCATAATGTTCTAAGCTCATCCAAAATAGGATCGTTTGTAGGTGCAAGTTTTGATGTCTTTGAAGATCGCTTGTAACCAGGTTGTAGGTAAAAGGGTCTATGATCTTTGATCCTACCATCGTTGTTTGTTTTGGGATGTTTAGATTCACTAGATTTAGGTTGGTCATTCATTGTGAGTAATGATATGTCAAAATCAAGAGGCATTTTGATTCCTTTATCAGCAAGGGCCTTGAAGTATTGTTGTGGGTTACGTTTGACCACCTCTATAAGAAGTTTAGTGAACCTATTATCATTAAGAGCTTCATTTATGGTGGATTGTGTTATTTCTTCGCCATCAGTTTCACTTGTTTCACTAGTTGCAACACTAATGTGATCTTCCCCATCAAAGTCTTTTTCCCAAGGGTTCCCTTCTTCTTGAAACATTTTTGCTCTTGTTCTAGGGGTCATAGGTGATTTGTTATGATTTTCAATCCAAGGTAATGTATGAGACCTAAGACTAGGATGCAAATGAAAAGGATATGATTCTAAGATGGGATATGAAAATGGTATGGTATGATATGACAAGCTAAGAATGAAAAAGCTAAAAGGCAACTCTAAGTCCAAAGTTGGTTATGATGTAAAGGCTTTACTTGTGTTATGATCCATAGACACAAGGACCAATAATCAAGAGAGGGTATGTAGGAGATGATGCACTCCAAAAGGATTTCCCTACTCAAGGATAATGGTATGTTTCCCTAACTCAAGGATGGTGAACCTCAAGTGATGCGGGTGATAGATAGCCAATAGTTTGATTTCAAGACCTAGGAAGAGTAGCCTAAGTGCAAGCTAAAGGTTTTATTTGATCAATGATGAATATGCAAAGGGATAAATTCTTAGAACATGCAAAGGTTAGGTGAGATGGTCTTGATATGCAAAAGGGGTTGAACATGAAAGAACTAGGTGGAATGATATATGTATGCAAGGACTATGTAATGTGACCTATGTATGCAAGACTAGGAACATGCAAGAACTAGGATGAAAGGGATATGAATATGTAAGGACCATGAATATGCAAGGACTAGGTGGAATACAAGGATTGAAAGATCAAAACTGAAGGGTGATGAACCCAAGAAATCCAAGTGATAGGTTCATGTGAGATGTTTGTGTTGTATTTTTTGAGGTTTACAAAGTTTGAGATGGTTCAAGTTTTTCGGTGTGGTGTTTGTTGCAAGTCAATTGTTTGTGTTCAGATTTGTGAATGTGGTGAAAACTGTTTGAAAATCCAGAAAACACTTGACAAACACAATGTTTTGGTGTATGCAAACGCACATGAGACAAGCACAATCCTAATAGGCCAAGGGTTTGTATACTTGATATAGCCCATCGATATACCCCGGATTGGTGCTAAACACCTTTCCTTCTCGAGAGCGGATAGCTTAGAAGTTTGGTGGCATTGGCTCCCCTCCACGGCTCATTAACATCATTCGAGCACACCAACTTCATATTCTTGGGTCATCACTTCCCAAGAACTGCTATCTCTACTCAAGGGAGTTAGTAGTGAGTATCTTCGGGCATGATACTGTACCCTGCACTATACCAAGCAACGACTAAAAATGGTTTGCTTCTAAAACAATAGGTTTTTAGTTAGGGCATCCGTTTGAGTGGCCACACATGGGGCGAGAGATTAATCACCAATTAGGTGGCACTCCAACCTGAAGAGGTTACGCTCAACAGGGTTTATGGGAGTACTACTCCATCTGTGTGACACATTCGCACTCGTGGTACTTGAACTTTCCTCAAGCACCCATTTTATATCCTGGCTGGAAGTGGCTTGGCTTTAGCCTGTTACCGGTCAAGTCGTCCCTTAAGGTGAGTACTTTTTCCCTTAAGGTAGGCCCATTTCTAGAAATAATAATCGTTTCTCTTACACCCAGGATCACTCAAAAGTGCAAGGGGAGAGGATGCTTCGATTATTAAGTCGTGAAGGTGACAAAAAAATAAGGTGGGTTTGATTTTCTTATCACCTAGTTTTCACAAGGTGAGAGCATAATCACCTACCACCTTCAAGTACAGTCAAAAAAATTAAGCACATGTTCAATGACCCCCTAGTTAAGCCTATGTGGAAGAAGACAATTGTTCATTTTTAATGCACCAATTGAAGTGTTTTATAATCTAAAATATAATTGGTTTCAAAATTATGTCTTCGACAAACGTCTTGCATCAAAATCTCATTAGTAGTTTCATGCCTCCTTTCTTTGACAAGCGTATGTTTTGATTTTTAATTCTTTGCCAAATGAACCTAGCAAAAGAAACCAAATTAAAAAAAAATAGTCACAAAACCCAAACTTAACCAAAATGAAAACTAACATAAATTTAAATAAAAATAATCTAGGAAAAAAAAGTTAATCTAAGATAAAAAAGTTAATTTAAAATTAAAAGTTAATCTAAATTCAAAATCTAAAGTTAGAGATTAAAAAGTAATCTAGATTCAAAGTTAATCCAAATTTAAAATTTATCTAAGTTAGACACTAATTAAAAACTAATCTAATTTAAAAGTTAGTGCAAATTAAAAGTTTAAAAAAAGTTATTCTAATTAATCAAAATTAAAAGCTATTCTAAATTAAAATTAATCTAAAACTAAAAGCCAATATTAAAAATTACTCTAGATTAGAACTAATATAAAGTTAAAAACTAATCTAAGAATTAAAAACTAACTTAAATCTAAATCTCTAATCTAAGTTCTAAATTAACTCTAAACTAAGAATCTAATTTAGAAAGTCAAAATCTAAAAAATCACAAATAAACTAAGAATCCAAGTAAAATCTAAATTAATGATTTTTCATGATTTAAAAATCTAAGCTAAATAAAAAGCTAAACAAAATAAAATTAAAATTTAAAAGCTACATTAAGAAAGAAAGAAAAACTGTAAAAAGCAAAATCTAATCTAAATTAAATTAGTAACTAAAATCTAAACTAAATTAAAAAAAAAAAAAGTCTAACTAAATAAGAGATTAGAAACTGAATTAAATCTAAATTAAAAGGCTAAGAATCTAAATTAAATAGTAAATCTAAAAATTAAAAATTAGTCTAAGTTAATTAAAACTAATCTAAATTAATCTAAGCCTTAAAATTAATCCAGTTCTAAAAATTAATCTAAACTAGATTAAATTAAATTAAATCTAAAATAAATATATATTAACTCTACATTCTAAAATAAAACTAAATTTAAAAAGATCAAAATTAAAAAAAGCAAAATCTAATTTAGAAAAAGCTATTAAAGGTTAAAAGCTAAAAACAAAAGCTAAATCTAATTTAAAAATTAAAAGCTAACTCTACATTAAAAGTTAAAAGCTAAAAACTAAAATCTAATTTAAAAGTTGAAAACTAAAAATCTAATTTAAATGTTAAAACTAAAAACTGGATCCTGCAAGTGATACAATTTTAAATTATTCCAATGACTTTTTTTTTTTTTTCAATGTAACTTGCTGCAAAGAAAATTGATATGATATCAGATCTGGAGTTGTTGATCCTGCAAAATATATTTCATATTTAGCTGTGAAGAAATCAATATGATGTAGATGTGAAGAAATCAATGCTTTGCAAAATGTAGATCATATAAAATGCAAAGAAATTGATGCAAAATATAGATCATATCATATTTGTCTTTCCATTTTTCTGCAGATCAATGTGCATGCAAAATGTGAAAATATTCATCCAAGCGTTCACGTCGGGTTCACCATTTTGTAGAGCCTTTTAAAAAATGTATGATTCTTATGGAGTAAGAACCACCATTTCAGCCCACATCAATAGAGCTATTCTAATTAAAAGCAAAACCAGAAATACAAATCTAAACTACAAAAACAAAATAATGCTTTTAAAAGAAATCAATCTCCATTGTCTCCCTATCACCAAGATCTTTGTTTATGCATTTGCTCTCAGATTTTTATGAGCACAAAATGTAATAATGAGGCTATGATGAATGAGAAATGCAAGCAAGATGCAAAGATCATATGAGTATGTAAATTTGTGAGCAAAATTTGTGAGAGACACTGAGATGGAAATCCCATTTTAAATAGGAGTTCTTTGAGGATGGAGAGGAGTTGAAGATGAAATGTGGGATAAAAGATGTGAGAGAAGTAAATGCCATTATCCCACATTGATGGGTTAAATGTTATGCATGAGAGTGAAAGTGATAAAGGGATATTAGATTAAAATGAACCTAAATGATTAAATATGAATAAAATGATTTAAAGATGCTTTACTAAAATGCAATATTTAATGAATGATTTATGCAAATGATATGATTAATATGCAAGTTATGATAATTTATTTATTATGAAATAATAATAAATGACTATGATAATTGATTTATTAATGGAGATGAATATGAAACAATTATGGATGATAATGATAATTGATTTAATATGGAAAAGATGTTTGTGACTTATTATGCAAATAGATTATAAATGATTTATGATTTATTATGCAAATGGATTATGAATGATTATAATTTATTATGCAAACGGGTATGAATGATAGTGCAAATGGACATGAATGTTAATGCAATAGATATTGAACGAGCATGAGATGGTTCAATGATTTGATGAAATGCATGAATAGAAGAAAGTATTGAATGAATTGATTAAGTAAATAATAATATCTATTTAATCAATAGACGAATATCGTTATGATTGTGAGGACAAATTTGGGAGTCTACAATGATACTATCAGAGTATGACATTGAATACGTAGAGTGGAAAGCAATTAAAGGCCAAGTCATCACAGATCAGCTTGCAAAAGCACCAATCTATTCAGAGAATCCTCTCATCTTAGAGTTTCCAAACGAATCTATCTTCAATCTCAACATAGCTAACCATTGGAAACTTTACTTTGATGGCTCATACACGCAAAATGGATTAGGATCCAGTGTCTTCTTTATCACCCCACAAGGGGACTGCATACCAAGGTCCTATAAGTTGGCATTTCCCTACACTAATAACATTGCAGAATACGAGGTTTTAACCATAGGTCTCAGAATAGCAGTGCAGTGGCACATCATGGCCCTTATGGTATACGGAGACTCTCAGCTGATAATAAACCAAGTGAATGGTGAATACTAGACTAATGATGATAAGCTCACTCCATACAAGAAACTGGTGGAGACTCTCAAAGAATCCTTTATCGAGATCACATTTTAGTAGATACCTAGAGCCAACAACAAAGCAGTAGATGCCATGGCAATGATTGGATCCCTACTAGACATTCCTCACAATGTTCTAAAACATGAATTCTTGGTAGAGAAGCTTCTTGTGCCCGCATTTGAGGTACCAGAATCAAAATTTGTGTGCAAAATCATTGGTCCTGGTGATCCCTGGTACCATGACATTTATACCTACCTACGAATAGGGGTCATACCTAGCAATTTACCTTCAACCTTAAAATGAACCTTTGTCAAAAAGGCATCCCAATTCATCATCCTAGGAAACACCTTATACCGTAGAAGCATAGAGGGAACCTTATTACATTGTTTAAACGCTGAGGAGGAATTGACCGCTTTAACTGAAGTACATAACAGTTTCTATGGTTCACACTCAAGTGGAATGACCCTAGCCAAGAAATTGTTGAGGATGGGGTATTATTTTCCTACAATGTAAAGAGAGGCATATGACTATGTTAGAAGGTGTCTACAATGTCAACAGCATGGGGACCTCATCCATGCTCCAGCTCAAGAACTTCATCCCATTATCATGCTATGGCCCTTTTCGCAATGGGGACTCGATCTCATTGGAAAAAATCACTCGCACTTCATCTAATGGCCACATGTTCATAATAATAGCCACTGAGTACTTTACCAAGTGGGTTGAATCCATACCCATGACATATATAACTGGAAAGCAAATATCAAAGTTCATCCTGAACTATCTCATTTGCCGTATGGTGTCCCACAAGCCATTATCTCAGATAATGGGACACCATTCAAAAATCAGGATGTCCGCAACTTGTGTGAAAAATTCAAAATTCAACATCGCTTCTCCACCCCATACTATCCCCAAGGCAATGGCCAAGCAGAAGCCACAAATAAAACTATTTTGAAAATCCTCAAGAAAACAATCAATGATGCAAGTCGTGACTAGCATCTACAGCTCAATTCACCCTTTCGGCCTACCGAACTAGTATCTACACACCCACCAGCACCACCCCTTTCTCCTTGGTCTATGGATCATAAGCAGTACTCCCCATTGAGATCAAGCTCCCGTCACTAAGAATATCATTGCAAAACCTCATCATGGATGAAGAGAATCGAGTATCAAGATTGAATGAGTTGGAGCTATTGGATGAGCAATGTATAGATGCTTTAAATCATTTGCAAGTCTATCAAAACATACTCAAGAGGAGCTATAACAAGAAAATCAGAAGCAAAACATTCCAAGTCAGAGAACTGGTACTAACGGAGAATCAGAAGAACATCCCAAATCCAAATAGTAAAGGAAAATTTGAACTGAGCTGGTTGGGACCATTTGTTATCACAGCAAGCTATAATTCAGGGGCATATCATTTATCAACACCCAAAGGGGAACCTCTGCAAGAGCCCATGAATAGCTCTCATCTCAAAAAATTATGCCTAATATTTCAAGGTATAGAACCAAAAAATGGTTACCTTGGTGAAAACCTAGAAAACGGGCGTCTTGGTGACAACAAAAAATCAAAAAAGAAAAAACTCCAAAAAAATTAGAAAAAGGATTAAAAAAAGTAAAGAGAAAAATCATCCTCTAGTGAAAACCACTTTGGTGGCACTTTGGACAAGTACATTGGTGAAAACCTAGCAAACAGGCACCTTACATAAATAAGCACTTTCCATCCACCAGGATCTTCACGGCTTGTTCTGCATCATCCATCCATTACATTTCCATCATCCATCGAATTCGATCTCCATCCATCACTCATTCACATCTGCACCATAGCTTGGTCCTATGTTCGTATCATCCCTCCTAGCACTACTCACCCATCCTCAAGGTCAGTTTGTACTACCTTTATAGTAGTCTATTGCATCACACTAGGGGCATGTTCTTATCGGATGGATTCGTGTATATTCTTGAAGTCCTAAAATCAAAAATCCAAAAACATCAAAACATCGAGAAAATCAAAATATCAAAACATTAGAAAATCCAAAAACATCAAAACATCGAAAATTCAAAAACATCAAAAAAGCACAAAATCCAAAAACATTCAAAACATATCAAAATCTCAAAACAGGTCAAAAGTCAATCAAAAAATCAAAAATAGAGTTGTCTTGTAGAACTACGGGTCTTTGAGCCTTGAACATAGGCAAGGTTGATCTTTGATCATAAGACACTTAGGTCAGTCCTTTAAGCGTCTGTCATAATAAACTAACATTTCATCATGTATATCTTCATCGTAAATCGGTCAACTCATTAGTCGAACTACGTGGTCTTTGCATGTATAACGTAGGCAAGGCTAATCTATTGATTAGCCCCTGAGGCCCCCAGGATAGGTCTTTAGGTTAGTCTCTTGGTCAAAATATCAAAAAACCCAAAAACATTTGAAAATCTCAAAAAATACCAAAAACAGCCTCAAAACATTGCAAAACTCCAAAAACATCCAAATATTTGAAAAAATCCATCTGTCTCATCTTGCTTACACCCGCAATAACATCACTCATAATAAACGATCGTCATCCTCAACCTTTGGTAAAACAATTGGAAACAAGTCTAGCAGGGTAAAAGTGAAAACTCAAAACATCAAGTCTCAGGTCTAAGTCAATACGTAAGCAAGTTGGTCAACTCTTGGTGTCGCTAACCCATCATCCAATTGGTCCCATATCAATCATTTGAAAGAATACTTTGGATAAACAAAATGGCATGCCGCCATCCACTAACATGTCCTAGGATGCATCCTTCCTACAATGGGCATTATCTTTTGGCAATAGTTTTGGATCTTATCCTTAAAAACACATTTCCTTTTGGTTAGCGGTATTGAAGAACATCAGCTTGTTTGTTTACTTTATCTTTGTCTTTTGACTTAGCTTATTGCGCTCATTCCAAGGACCTCTCAATGATATCCGAACAGAGGATTTAGAGAAATAGGAATGGGGCAATGATTATTATCTTTCATCTATTGTGCTTGTTGGATGTTCTTGTAATATAACCTTGGTGAATACTTTCTTTGTTAGGTATGTATGGAAGGTGTTTTGGGCAACTTGTTGACTATTGCATTGATAGGTTATTCCTTTACATGTTTTGGTCTGAGGTGTTTGAAACTTCTAAAATGCATCCTAGCAAGGTTTATGTATGTCAAGTGTGAACAAGAATACTCCTATCTATTTGTCAAGTCAAAGTCCATCACACTGGGTACAACACCATCCTGGTTCTCTATACCTTGATGCATCATACCACGTGTGTTATCAAACATAAGAAAATTGGCCCTTTGAAAATCCCAACTCCTCGGCAAGTAGTCATCATCATTTGCATATTCATCATCTTTTGTCTTGTTGAAATGTCTTTTTCTCTTTCATCCCTTCTTGTGCATCACGCTAACAAGGTACTATGACAGTTAATCATCATCATCATCGTCATCATCGATCCTGCATCGACAAATCATTAGCATATTGCATCAACATATCATATAGGAAACATATGCATTACATTTTCATCATCATATAAACATGTTATTATAAGCATTTTCCATAAATAAGAATATCCATTTTTCACCACATTACATCCCTGTCTCATTACATTACATCCACTTTTTCCATCACATTGCATTCATCACATAAACCATTGCATAACATTCATTTGCATAAACATTTCATAATCATTTCATATTACCATCTATTGCATAATCAAACATAATAAGTACATGAGCATTATAGATAATCCATGGCATTATAAGCATACATATTCACATCACATAACCATCATAAAGTCATCTCCCACATTATATTCATTTTGCATAACATAAAGCATCACCATATCACATCACATTAAATGCATCACATACATTACATTATCATTTAACGTGTTTAGGATAATATATATTTGTTATTCTAAGCATCTTCAAACCATCTCATTTACATCATCAATACATATCATATAAAACACAACCATTACATTCACATTGCATCATACATAAATAACCACATCGCAATCATTTTTGCATTTCATTGCATAAATCATTCTATACCATTATAAACATCCAAAGTATAATAGGAACATAAAAATCCATTACATTGAAAGTGTACATCTATCCATAATCATCTTATAAGCATGATTCACATATCATTTCGCATATACACCATAGATCATCTCCATATCATTTTGAATATCACATATCATATCATTTACATCAACATAAATAAATCATCATCATCATCCATCCATATGACATATCATATAAATCCCTCTGCATATCATGAATAAACAACATAATATAAGACCTATTAATAATGCATACATAATCAAAAAGAAATGCATCCATATATACATCGCATCACACCATAACATCATTGCATAGCATATCGAAATAAAACCATCCATAAATGCATAAATAAATGATACACATCGCATCATATCGAAATCATCATCTCATATATATATCATCATCGGGTAACTGTCATAGTACAAAATAATCAGATCACTGTACATGTGTGTCAATAAGTACAAAAAGGCCCAATGGGCTATCAAAAAGGAGCCCATATGGCATGAAAAAATATCATCTCGATCAAAGTGAAGTCTACTTGTCCTATCTACTACCCTCGCCCCTATCACCATGACCCTCTACTGGTCTATGGTTGGTACGCTACGAGTAATCTGGGGCCCACTCTGGTCTAGGTATGGCCTAATGATAGTGCATATGATAATAGTCTGCCTCCCAGATGGCCTCCCTATAAGATCGAAGGGACACTGTGCTCTGAGAGGAGGAGGTTGCCATGCTCTCTAACTGTTGTCTCCAGCCCATCTTTGTGGCCACCTATAGCTCTATGGTGTGCCTCTGCAAAACAGCCTAGTCTCTCTCGGCCCTAGCCTAATCTCTCTCCCGTATCAAGGTCTGAACCTGGGCCTATAGTTGTGCAATCAATGCATCTCTAGGATATGGTTTCCCTATTGGCTATGCTTATGCAGGTAGCATGTGAGGCTGATCCTCACCCTCAGGTCGTGGTGGCGCATCTGCCTAATCTTGTTGCTTGGCTAGCACCTACTCCCAGTCCTGCATCTGAACATCATCCTGGACTAGCTGAACTAGAGCCCCGACTGACTGATCCTACCGTGCATCATCTCTCCATCCTCATCCTCCCCCTCTGCCCCTTGTCCTCCATTGAGCGAAGGGTCTCCTGGAACTATCAATCGCAGGGGTTACTGAAACCAATCTCTGTAGGCCTACATCACACCTGGATCTGCAGGCCCTTGATCATAAACCCATGGTTGAGCCACCAACTATCTGAAGCTGTCTATTGCCTCAGAAGTAGGAATGTATCATCCCCATAAGCCCTATGATATAGTGTGGGAAAATATAGCCATGTAGGCATCGTTTGGCTAATCTTGTGCCTCGCCAAATTGATGTTGGACTCACCCTGGCAAGTATCTCTCCACCATAGTATTATTTCCCCTACATGAAGCGGTCCTGGCGAGTAAAGAAGATCTATTGGGCATCATCGGCCCATCTAGGGCAACCAAGGTATGGGCGCCATGTGAAAAACTGCATCTCATCTAGGACCCTCCTCCAGTGAGGAATCCCATGCTTGGCTGTGTGTGTAAAGGACACACCACCTCTGTAATGCCACACTAGGGGATCATCAGGCCCCATTGATACTGCAACAACTCGCGGTTGAAGAAGGGCAATGTGCTCCCACGCCCACACATGGAGGAGTGTAACACCTGCCTTGAGTACTCTGTCGTCAAGGTAGACATACTCATGTAAATCCCTGTAGAGTGAAGCAAGAAGAACAGGCCCCAAGCAAAACAAACTGGCCTGTCGTACATCACCATGTGCTCCCAATAGAGCCCCCAACTAGGACTGAAATATCAGCCTCGCCGATCTGGGGCAATGAGACCTAAAATAATAGCTGCAACCACCATGTAGAAGGGAGAATCCAAAGCCCTGTGACGCTCAAGCTCAATCTAACCCTCGCAGTAGATAACATCCTCTATAGCGAGGATTATGTGACAGGAATCTCGTCTGGCATCCATGTCATAAATAACACGTCATCCATGAATCGGTAATATGAGGATCTGCCACACATCCTCCAAGGTGACAATGGCCTTGCCAATAGGAAGGTGGAAGGATGAGGTCTCACTGTGTCATCTCTTGGCAAGTGCTAACATCATCCCAAGGTGGGTCCACACAGGCACTGCATATGCAATGAACCACAGTCCCATGTCCCACAGTCGATCTTGATCCCTGTCACTGTGGTCTCGCAGGTAACTGAAGATCTCCCACTATCTGTGCTCCCGAGAATAGAGCTCCCTCACCGCGTCTTGCATCAGGAAAGGTCACCATGTTAAAAAATTTGAAAATTTTCATTTTGAGTGTCCAAAAAACCAACCCAACATTGCTATCCATGAAGGCGTCGCAGTGATGCTGGAAGGCTAAACTCTGAAAGAGCACCACCGTAGTGAACTTTTCTGCTGAGAGGCACAGTTTGGGAAGATTTTGGTCTAAAAGGGAACCATTACGTTGCACTTTAAAAATGACCCCACTAGCCATCACATCAGCGTCAGAGTTTGGAGTTTGTTTCCAAACTCCAAACTCCACCGTCGTGGCATGGTCTGTGATGGCGAGTTGGCTTGGACTACCGAGCAGTGCAATTTTTTTTTAGCGGTGCTATATAGCATTCTTGCAGAAGAACTAAGTTTAAAAGTAATAAATGAACTCAAAGAATGAAAAACAAAGCTCAAGTAAGGATCACTTATCGGTGCCCCAATTCCAGGTGGTTGCTGGTATGTTCGGACTCAGTCAAAAATGTGCATCGAGAGATCTTGTTGTGCCATCTCACCAAAATGTCAAAGCTCAAATCTCAAAATTGCTAGAGGGTTGTGTGTGAAAATGAATTGAAAGTGATCCCTCAGAGCCTTTTTAAGCTTGAAAATTAAGGTTTTTTCACCCTGATTGGCTATCCTGCTAGGGTTTTGAACTCTTGAACTTTTTTTGTCCAGTTGAGGCTTGTTTTACATCGTTTTATTGCGTTTAGACACATTTTTTGCCTCCTAGAGCCTTTTTGGACCGATCGGGCACCTTGTCCTCTTTTTTCACGAGATCACCCAAAAATCAAAATTTTCGTCCAATCTCTCGAGGGGGTAATATATTGGCATGTTTTCTCTCGTCGGGCAGCAGTGGGGCAAGATTTTGAAAATAAATTTTTTTGGCTTTGATCGAGACCGATTATTCTTTAAACCAACGCAATGAGTGCATTGCTTCAAAGAGGGGGAAAATGTAGACACATAAAATGTACTGATTGACATTGGAAATCTGATCCTGACCACTAACATTGTTTCATCCTAAATCATCCTTCAGTCTAACCATTTAATCAGATACCTTTATCTAATTAAATTCATCAATATTCATCTCTTAATTAAATAAATCAATTATCTAATTAAGTCATTCTTTCTCGATAATTAAATTAACCATTCTAATCTAATTATCCTATTTAGTTAAATAATTAATTTTATTTGATTAAATCTCTAAGGTCTATCTATTAAATTAAATAAATTAAAACATTATTTATTTTAATCTAACATCATCTCTTTTAATTAAATAAATCAAAAGTCGTTTAATTAATCCTTTTATCACATGAACTTCTCATATTTGATTTAAATAAATCCACAAATTTAAGTCAAATAGGTCACATCATTTAATCCTTTCATTAAATTAATTAACCTTGATTAATTTAATCTCTTCTCATGTCCCATCCTCCATCTTTTACCACTTGCACATGAAAATAGAGTTATTTGATTTATTAAATCTCTATTTTCCTCAACAAGGCATCTTTTAAGGAATATTCCTCAAGTTTGAATTCAAAATCCAAGTGGACTTTGTTCTTCCAACAAGGCATTTACTCCTCTTACAAAGTCCTTTTGCCTTGAGCCAAGTGGCATTCAGTGCACCTTCTTTCCCTCTTGCATGTCATTTCAACAATTTCAAAATTCAAATATATGCATTTATTTACACATTCTTCAAAACTTGCACATCCTCCATCCACTCACAAGTTGAAAAGTGGCACTTTGCCATTGGCTAATTCTTAGTCCCACATTTCTATATTTTGGACATTCTTCCATCTTCTCAAATTCTATAAATAAGAGGCTAATCTCCTCATTTCATTATCCACAATTTGAGCAAAGTTATTATACTCAAATCCATAGCAATTCTCATCCAGTTTTATCCAATCTTAGCTAGGTTATGCAGATTTTTATCTTGGAGCACATTGGAAGTCTTCACCGAGTGGATCACTCTTCATCATCAATCAACATTGCATCATTGGAGTTGGGAAAGGGCCAATTTTCACATCAAATTGGCACCAATTCCCTCAAAAGATTAGGAGTTTGCTTGCTTTATAATAGGATTTGATATGTCCTCAAGTTTCATTGTGTTCTTCATTTCATTTTCTATCTCTTTTGCTATTCAAATGAATTTCTTGAGGAATCTAGGTTCTAACTTGCATTTAATCTAATTTGTTGATTGGTTTCTTGTGTTTTGCAAGTTTTGGATTTAGGTTCAACAAGTAGATATAGTTTCTGGATATTTTTTAGTTGATTGTTGTTCTTACACAAACAATGTTTATTGTTCAATCATGATTTCATGAATAAGATATCTCAGCACAATCTTATGTGATATTTTGGAGTTATGCAATGAATGAATGATTTTGAGTTATGATGATTGTGTTAATCTATGAAGCTGGATTTGAGTTAGATCAATGGAGATAGTCAATTGAGAAAGGGCCACTCAAGGTAATTGTCCCTAACTTCATTTTTTATGCAGTTAATACCCTTGTAACAGTTATTTCATAAATGTGTGTTAATTATATTTCTTGTGTTATTCATGAATAATTCTTGTTTCACATTTATGCCTTAGTTTTCTTAGGTTTTTTGTACTCTAGAGTGTAGGTTTAGTTATCAGTATCAGTTAAATACCAGCATTCATTTCTTGACAATAATTATTTACAATCTTATGTCGTAGGTACCCGTAGCAATAGTGCCAGTAGTACTTTCTTTACTCTTATACAGTTCTATGATTTCTCAGCAAGTGTAACACCTATACTAGGATGAATTAGGTAGTCTTAAGTATTTGAAAGCACATACAGTGCTAGTAGCATCACAATTTTATTACCCCTAGTCAATAATTTAATGAAGGTCTTTCCAAAGGTTTAAGTGGATTGTTCAACTAGGTTTTCCCTCTGAATTGTGTGATTTCCACCAAGTTTACTAGAAATTAGTAGGGACTTCACACTTACCTTAGTGAAGTTGACAAATGACCAAAACTATCAACAATTCCTAATGTTGAAGGTTCACCATCTACTTTTTCATCATCAAATATGAATTTTAAGATTACCATGGATATATGGAAAAATGCATGTAATACATTTACTATTTTGTTATAAATTACATACATGTTGTAGAATCAACATGGTCACATAATTAAGATATGAAGGGTTGGCACATGTAGGGTGAATAGTTTGACTGTATAATTTTATATTACATATAATTTTTTACATTAATTTTATTCATAATAGACTTACTATATTTAATTTTATATTTTCAAAAGCAAATATAATAAATTAAAGAAATTTATTAAAATTTACATGTCAATCAATGCCAAAAGTCTAATCCACCAACTCATCAGTAACACCATATTATCTAATATGAATGTATCCTACTCCTATCCCTATGTAGCATCATCTCTAATGTGTGTATCCTAGGAATTCTTATACCTATAATCACAAATAGATCCACAAGAATGGTAGAGGTGTGTTTATTTTCAACACCTAAGAGCATCAACCTCATCAACCTATGAAATAGGCATACTACATTGTTATAACCTGTATGTGTGAGGGAACTAACAAATTGTAAGGTCTCCACTTGAACAATCTCCTTCATAATGGAAGGGATTGTAACATGTTGAATAGATGACTTGGCTAGGGGTATCAATGATTGTTCATGGGCACAACATTCCCCCTCCCTATCCTATGTAGAGCCTTTTTCTCTACCCTATAAATCATGCATATCAAAATAATTTGGGATCTCACTAAAGACGAACTCAAAATAGAGTTTCCTCAAGAAATATTATGATACATCAATATTTTTGCATGGGAGATCCTCAAAAACCATCCACCACCTATCCCAAAAGTTTTCCCTTATTCCTTGGTTTTGGAACCAATGAATAAGTAATATTTTTCAAATTTCATTGATGGGTTCATTGGTTCTCAAATTAACAAACAATGCACACAAATAAAGTATTAAATTTTTTTCTAATCTTTAAGTTGTCTATATCACAATTTTATAGAATAAAATTTTAATGAATTATCCCCCATGATATGACCATATATTCATTTGGAAATTAAATTAATCTTTGTGAGAAATAATATATTCTAAGGATGTGGCATGAGATGTTTGATGTGTGCTCATTGTATTAAGGTTTTTTAAGGTTTCAACCAATATTTGAAGTTCTTTTTTTTTAATTTCAATTTGCCATGATATATTTTCTTATTTCTCACAAGGATGGTAGGGATAGGAAGGAGTTTGAAGAGGGTAAGGTTTTACTTTCTCTTTAGTAATATTTCCCTCATGCACTCAATCTAGAAAATTATGGTTTGAAGGAGGTGAAGGATCTTTATTTTCTAGATATTTTTAAAAAAAATGAATCAAAATAATTTAAATATATATTTTTAATTTCAAATACTAAAAATATATAAATCTTCACTTTTCAACCTTGTAAATGTCACGATGACATTGTTTTGGGATTGAAATTACTCTTAAAGCTTCAAAATTAGCTCCAATGGCTTTTATAATATGCTCACACTATTCTTCTATCACATTTGGGCAATGGGGATAAATGGATTAACTACTATAATTTTTGTTGTTATCAATAAATAACACAATTACATTATAATAAACTTGCATTATGTACAATATTGACCAAAAATTAGTTTTGGAAACTTTTAGGTCCCCCATCTTTGTGTGCGTCCCTTCGTGTTAAGTGCCTCTAGTTGCTTTATGTCAATTGTGAATCCATACATGATCCCCACTCACTCTCATCTCTTGTCACACTTGCAAACATGTTATCCCCATATACTAGTATCCATTATTATAATCTAATATATCCTTGTTCCATATCTACCCTATATCTCTCAATCAACAAGTATTTTCTGCTAATAATATAATAGGGAATCTACATGAACTCCAAATGAAACCTATCTAATTTTCACTCCTAACATCCTATCCAAAAACTATAAACCACTATGTCTTTCACATCCATAATCTACCTCTAGTAGTCTAGGTCCCTTATATTTTATACCTAAATCTCCCACCATATATGAACACATATCGCTCACCCCTACTTGTTTTGACTTATCAAAAATATGACTAAGTACTGTTATGTGCTCCCATGCCCAAATCTATAAGAGAACCACTAAATTGATGCTTTACCCATCCCTATATGTACCAATATATAAATCTCTATATATAATCCAAAACTCATGGCCCCCATGTGAACTTCCTACCATTCACTACCATGTTTATGCAGTAGCTTACCAAACTAATTGAGATCTTATCAAGAAACATTAAGATGCCACTAACAAGATCCACCAAGACTAGTGGAAGATCCTCCATCATCTCCAAACATACATCCATGTTGAATGAAAACCTCATATGAGATAGGTCACTCCTAAATAATTTATGCTAGGACTCCTCGAGGGCATGTCCTCAATAGTATATAGTGTGCCCATATATTGGGATCCATGGTATCTACCACATGGCCTCCAATGTGATGGTGGTCTCTTTAGTGGGTAGGCGAAACGTGCTCATCTCATTAAATTCCACCTCTTAACTAATGATGTTAGCATCAATTTATGAGCTCTAATTCAAGGAATTTGTGCAATATGTCATAGGTTGCACTACTCTAGATTTCCCCAATCTATCTCATCAAAATATATGTTTAGTTGCAATACATGCAATATCCTCTCTCATGCAATAAACACTAATAATTTCTCATGCATCTACCAAAAATCCATGACATATTCCTCTAAAATAAATCCTAACCTATTCTTCTATGCATGTGCCACTCTATACATAAATGTGCCAAATATGCAAGTGTATATGCCTCTCAACTTGTACACACACCAAATCACACACATACCTCTTGGTAAGTGTATACACTTCACAATAAAATTTATATTACATTCCCCATTCATATATAATCCTAGATACATCTCATAGTTAGCACATGTATCACTTCCCTCACACAAGTGCTACTTCCTAAAAAAATTCAAAATGCTCCACATACACCACACTAAATAGTGTAGGCACACATGCTTATCTAAATTTCTACCCCCTATTAATGTCATAAATACACTCTAATCCTAAGATTTTTGTATGTACCAGTGCTCTAACCTCTATTAGCCACTTATATTGTCTCACTTGCTCTGCTTGTTAACAATCCAAAGGCACAATATTTATCTATCATCTACTCCTTACTCCAATTTTATCTATGTGCTCTAGGGGCTAAGGGTGAAAATGAAATATTTACACCCCTTAGCCCTTTGTATTCTCCCCAAACCCCTAACATTTTTCCACTAGTCAAAATCTTCACCCCCTTCACTCTTTTTCACTCTATTTCTCTATTTTTCATTCTTTTTCATTTATTTTTCTTTTCTTTATCCTCATCTTTCCTCTTCTATCATATTTTTGTTCCTATTTCTTTTTTCAATAATTTACCCACATACTTTTTTCTTGACTGGCCTCTTTGGGGAATCATCCCTCTATCTTATTAACATCATTTTTTTGACTAATTGGGGCATATCACTCCCTTTTTCCTCCTAAATGCACTATATTTTTTTCTTTGAAATGAAACTACTTCTACTAAGTCATATAACTATCTCAAAGAGGAGAAAAATATAGACACCTAAAATTATCTCAATATTTTGTTGCAATCAATTCACTTCATATCATCACTTCTAAAATTAGTTAAATAAATTATCCTAATTTATCTTTCAACATTAATTATTTAATTAATTAATCTAATACTTATTCTAACATTAATTAAATAAATCAATAATTTGTATTCAATTAATCAATCATTCTTCTAAAGTCCAACCATAAATAAAAGAAATCAACATTTATATATTTAAGCCAGTCATGTCCATTTTCAAAAATTAAATAAATTTATTTTATCTTTTCCTCTCACATAATTAGTATAGTAAAACCAATTAATTAATCTAGCTAATCATTTGCACAAGTCAAAGTATGATTAATCAAGAAAAATCTTGTCCAAGTCCCTAGAACACAAGTGTGTCCAAAAAAGAACTTTGCATGTACATTTGACCCATACTTCCCACTTCTCCAAAAATCTTCTCATGAAATCTCATCCATCCATTTTATCAATAAGATCTAAACCCTTCACATAAATCCACAAAAGGTCTTTTTTATCATAACAACCCTCAAGTTGTACCCCAAATGAACCTAATTTTTAAACCAAATTTAGTAAGTGCTCATTCATCTATGTACTCAAGCATCTATCCATATGGGAAAATTAGTCATTTATATGGGATAGGCATTCCTCTAACCATCCAAGATATGCATCCATCCAAAAAGGATAGGAATCTATCCATTTAGGATAGGTACATGCTCTTGTGAGATACTTACACTCATTAAGATCAAATGAATCTTGAGTCACTAAAAACAACACTCACCCATTGCAAGTGCACTGAGGTCATTTTCTTTGAGTATATATAATTTCATCAAATAAAAGGCTTGAGTCCCACCTCAAATTTTGGCCTAAAGCCTTGGGGAGTCAAATAAGTCCATCTAAGAATTATTCTAAGTACACAATGAGTTTTATTCATCTCAAAATTACTTTAGTGATTCATTTTTAAATTTAATTGACTGATTCATTTATGTGTTATGTTGAGAAAATTATTTATTTTAACTTTTGCATAAGTTAGAAATACAATCTTTAGAAAATATCTAACCTCACGCCTAAAAACTTGTGTACTAGGAACATCCTTCAATTACTTGACTTTTATGTGTTATGTTGAGAAAATTATTTCTTTTAACTTTTGCATAAGTTAGAAATACAATCTTTAGAAAATATCTAACCTCACGCCTAAAAACTTGTGTACTAGGAACATCCTTCAATTACTTGACTACCTACATACCCACTTCCAAATAGGATGAAGGTGTAATATATATGTAGCTCTATTTAATTCTATGTTTTATGTAACTATGCAAGTGGGTACACAACCCTTTCTAGGGTCCAATTTCCCCAAATAGTTCTTCATTAACTTTCACCCACTTAGGTGAAACAAAGACAAAGTCCTATAAATAAAAAAAATTACTTTGTAAACACACTCTACAAAGGTGTTTGATGTTAAGTTTTGATTGTGAATATTTTCATGTTTATCTAGAGCAAAAAATTGGTCTAGGAATGATTCCATATTCACTTGGATAATTAATTGTTGGATTTCATTAATGATTTTTGTATATTGGGTGTATAATACACAATATCCAAGAAATTGCTTTAAATAATACATCTCAAAAATCAATTGATCTAACCTCGGGGTGTAGATTGGTTGGTTGAGTCATTGAAAGACATGGATGATTGACGTAGGTTCAAGCTTTGTCTGGTACCCAATCCGATTAACCCATTCATTCCCAAGGTGGGTCCCTAGCAGGTTAGCATGTGGCCACAAGAGGATTAATCTTGCTCAGTAACAGAAACTTAAGAGAAGCTCGGTGAGTCATGGGGACACCTCTTGTCATTACCAAAAAGAAAAAATCAATTGATGTAGTGCTTACTTTATTCTCAATTAATCTAACTAGATCAATATCATGTTAGATAAATCTATATGATCAATAAAATAATTTTTTGATGTGTTTTTTTGCACCTCTCAACACAGAAAAAGCACAAGTGCAATGTTTCTCTTGAAAAGAAATTTCCTACAACTAAGTTTTAGAAATCAACCCAAGGTCTCTTAGGTGTTAAGTTGTGACAATGCGTGGAATAGTTCAATTGGTTGATGTGATTTTCTAGTAATCACAAGAAGGCCTTTATGTTTCACACAGCATGGCAATTTGGGTATACAAATGGAGTATCAAGTTTTTGGAAATGAATGAACAGTGGTTTCCCACTGAAAACAACAAGTTGAAACTCACTCCTATCACCAAATTTGAAATTGTTATGGTGCTTGGGATCCTAAACTAACATACATCTAAAAGAAATATCAAAAGAGGAAAGGGTTGAGAGAGATGTTCTAAATATAAACTATGAATGAACAGTAATAATGGAGAGTGCTACAGTAGATAGACTCCCATAAAATTGAGTTTTGCTTGACCAAAAGGAACCTACAGCTACACAAAACCAGTGCAATCTTCAAGGGGCCTTTGCAGATTTTTAGATTGTGCATTCACCTCATGAACATATAATTAAACTAAAGTGTAGCAAATAAACAAGCCTAGGCTAACTTTACAAAGAATTTTATCATCAACAAGTGCCAAAAGTATGGGTTGGAAGTTCATCAAATACCATAACAACAACCACCATTAAAAACATTCAAGAAACTAACAAATAGAAAATAACATGGAGGCTGAATCATGCATGCAAAATGAGCAAGCTCAAAGAAAACACCAAAATTCAATACAATGCTTCCTTTTATTGCTTCAATACTCCCTTTACAACAATTCACCACCACTTATAAATGAGGAGCAAGCCCCTATTTATAGTTTTCCAAAAGTGAAATGAATGGCCTAGATTCAATACAGCTTATGGTTTCACCTAACCCCAATATCTTACAATATAAAGAAAGACCTTCTATCTTTTTCCTGATTTTGTCCTCTAGTCTATTTTGTCCTCTAGCTGGGAACTATTGAAATATGCCTTTTGTTGATGCATTTCCAACACTCCTTTCATTCAATTAAGTGGATCTTGTTGCTGATCTATTTTATCGAGGAGAAGAAATCTCCCCCTTGATTTCGGTAAATAGCCCTTGACAATCATCATCATTCGATACCCCAAATAGATCCTTGTTGAAATGGACAGTAGAAATAAGAATGTAGATGCCACCAAATATCATGTAGCTTTGCAAATGAATAAGCGGTCATCAAGTGCATTGAAAATAGCATAATGAGAGCAGAATCCCACACCATAATCTTTGTAACAAGCATCCCCACATGTGATCTTGACATCATTAATCTCCTCTTGGATCTGCATTCAGGCTTTCCTTGGTAATGCAAAGTCTTTGCTCACAAACAAACTTGTCTTGATTGTGTGGTTATCCCTCGGGCGTATTCAAGTCTTACTGTGGCATGGTTCCATATGCAGGAAGTGGCATTTAATTTCCCTCCTAAGCATATTAAGATTACCATTGTGAGACTACTCCATAGTTTATGTGAGAGTATGTTTCGCATAAATCCACATATGGTGCGCCATCAACAATCTCATTCCAACAACCCGATGTAGCATGGGTGAATGTGTGATTTCATGCATGCCCTATGTGAGAACCTTCCTCACTGCACCCTTCAACATATGAAAAATAATTAGGATTACAATAATGTTTCAAATCTTTATCATATAGAATCCTAGTGAAATGTTTTTCCCCCCTTTGGTTAATTCCTTCCCATGGCCTAGACCTACATATTACAAACATAATACTCACCATAATGTAATTATCAATGGGGCTTTAATTTTTGTGCTTTTAATAATTATCCAACCTCATGAGATATAAAATATAAATCCCTTTTAACAATTTCATGTCCTATATAATTAAAATGATGATCTAAAGAACTACGCTCCTTCGAATATGCTTATTTTAAATCTTCGTTTAAAAATGCTTGAAATTGATCACTATAAGGATAAGGTGATATCATTAATTAAAACCCTTTCAAATTTTTTATCCCCCTCCACTTTTCAAATAGTTCCCATGACCAATTTTATCTACGTTCTCCTGGTAGATGGGAAGGCAGCATCATTCTCGTTTAACTTTAGGCATTGATTTTATCAAACTCAAGCATTCCCCTCCCTTTTGAAATCTATAATATCCAACCCTTTATAAATTAACCTGCATAAGGTGGCACCCGTAAACATTAATCAATGAGGGAGAATTTAACATTATGGGAATGCAGGAGATGCTTTATGCCATTTGTGGGGGCATTGAACGTAAGTGTTGTCTACAAGAAGAAGGTGCAGGGTGTCGCTAGAGAAGGCCATAACTAGAATGGTTTACAAGGTGATGGCCTTGTGGTCACGACTTTCTACACAAGGATGCTTGCAACACCCCCTCCCTTGTGGAAACATGTGTAGTAAGAAAGATGCTTATTCAAAGCTACTGAAGGGGCTTCCACACATAGAATTCAAAGCTCAATCTTCTTGCTCAACCCTCATGTCTTAATCAAACGGGCCACTTTGTTATTCTCCCTTTGTGCACAGGCCTATCGACGCATTTTTCTTAGGATGCTATGCATGAAAGGAATAGTGTCATACCAAATATTGTTCATAGCCTCAGATCGGTCTTCTCAACATTATTTAAATCAGTGCTCTCACTAATATTATTGTGGTAATGATTTGAACAAGAACCATGCACCACACCCTCAAAGCCTACATTCGATCGGATTATTCCATGAATGGAACCGTGGAGAATGGATGAATGATTAACATAAATCCCATTGAAATCCCTCAACATTACAATTTCTTTACACTTGGGTGTCAATCCTAACCAGAGGTCATCTTATAGGTGCATCTCTATCAAGATCTTGTTGCACATTTATCCCTCATGCCCCCATGGTTCAATTGGGTGCCAATGAATACAATCACATTCATAAACAGATGGCCTGTGAGCACAAAATCTGCAAGATCAGATTTTGCGGGGACAAGAGAAGGTGTGGTCGTTGATTAATGCTTTATCTCTATTTCTTCATGCCATTCGTGAGAGGTGTGGAGCTGGAAAATAGTGTGGGGCCACTGCATGGAGAAGGCATTTGCAGGAATCGGATGGTGCGTGGAACTAAGGGCAAGAAGACAATATTAAACTATCGTAAGCAATGGCATGCACGCCCACAACCCCCGCCATAGTGAAGTCCGCAAACCTGAATACATCATTCCAACTCCTACCATCGAACAATAGTCTTGGTCTCTCATGGGAATTTTCATGTGGTATTTGGGTAGAATCGCTACTATTCAGGCAATTGCAAGTATGGGAGCCTCTCAACAACAATCACCCTCGTTCATGATTTTTCCTTGACAATATATTTATACCACAATCATCGAGTCCCCACGCACACTTACCCAATCACAGTTGCTTATGTGAGAAGATGCTAATGATCTTGGTGAATCAGGCAACATGTGCAATACCAACTCTGTCCCTTTGTGCTTGTGATAGACTCATGAGCAAATATCATTTGATATGTATTAAGCATTTCAACAAACACATCAATCAACTCCTTTGTAGGAGTAATGTATCAACCCATGATTCATTCTAAAATTGCTTAGCCCCTTTATCAAAGTGCTTGCTTATAGTTCCTTCATGAAAGAAATGCCTTGTGTAGATAAAAGACCTTTCTCATCATTTGAAGAATGATGCGTAACTCCCTAGTATATCCTTGCCAAAGTCTTCTTTTCCTCGACAGATTCTATAGGGGCTTATCCCTTGCACAAATCACTAGTTGGTCAAGTTGTCAACCCTGTTTGTCAATTAAAGCAGGTTCAATGTTTTGTGGGGGATAGGTATTACGATGTCGCTTGCAGAAAAAGGTTGTGAGGAAGCCGAGCAAAGAAGCTGTAAGAAGATTCCACTCAGATGGCTAAGTAGATTATTACCTCCAAGGGGTGTGAGCTTGCAAGTGTGCGGAAGTAGGCACACAGAGAGTCATATGAAGAATTCCAGAGAAATGGCATAGGGAGCAACATCATCTATGGCACATACTTTGTATTCCTTTAAAATTTGAGAAACTCCAGTGCCATGAATCGTATAATACACACAACCCCGCAAGCATTGGCATTGATGGCATCGTACTCCAAAGGTAGCCAGCAGAAACACCCTCATTCACAAGTTTCTTTTAATTATTTGCCTCCCTTATGCTAAGATGCATGGGATATGGATGTGGGTAGAACTCCAAGAAGGCGATCGATCAATCCTTAAGTTTTAGTACTTTTTGGAGCTCTGTAATGTGATAAGATCATTTACATATATTTGGAGCAGCCGATAGAATGTTGGTTATCTTATGACTTATCTACCAGTTCTAATGAGTCAATCACGAGTCTTTGAGTGACTAATATTCATCCATACCTCGAAAGACTTCACCGCAATAGACAAAATTGCCTTGTTCTGGGAGTGCTTGAACGCTTACAAGATATCAATGGTTCCAAACCCACTTAGCCTCTCTCCATGCTATGAGTAATTAGTTTTAACATTCATACAGAGAAAACATGTGGGAAAGCTATGGAGCAACGCCATTAAAATAGACAATGGTCTCGCCGACGCTTAAGATCCCATATTATTTTTAAGTTTGGGCTAAAGGTTCTCGAAATGCATTCATGGAGAATGTCATCATTTTGAAATGGCTAAGGCGATGTTGAAAAAAATTCCTACTACACAAATCTGATAAAGCTTGTGGTTACCTTCTGCATGGTTGACACTCACAAGCAATGTGTTCACAGCAAGGCACTTCTAAATCACTTGTATGGCATGAGCGGGATCTAGAAATCTCGTCACCCAACCGGTTATCCTAATTTTGTAACATCTTTTCCTTGCAACAAGGAACTTGTTAAATGAACGAATGACATGAGCCTTCTTGATGTGTTGCTTTAAACAAGTCTATTCACCACTTGTGCGTATAGTTTTGTGGTCTCACAACATGCCCCAAGACTGAAAAGGCTTGGGGACCCAAGTGAAATATAACTTCTATGGCAAAAGCTAACAAATTGGAAGATCACCGGAAGTGAAAAATAAAAAGAGAAATATTTGGTTTGAAAGAAAGTACTTCATATGGTAAATGTTTCGTACACTGGGTACCAAGTACCGAAAACACAAAAAAGGAAAAAGGTAATGTAAAGTTCAAGCGAATGGCTCTAGTCCGGTAAGTTGGAGTTCTAGTATAACCGAGGTAAGGGAAAGTAAGCAGGTAAAGCTGAATACCAGGTACCAGCGACCGGGTTGAAACGTGAAGTGAAATGTTAACTTTTTAAAATTTTATACATTGATCCCAGTGATCCAATATAAATGCAAGGATTTGTGATATGTTTTTTTTAGAAGCAAGTTTTATAGATTTTGTACTAACATTTGAATAATGGTTTTATTTATATGAGATATGGTGACATATTTGTTTTAAAAGGGATTTAATATTTGGAATTTTGTGATTGCAGGAGATATCGATTGTGATGCAAAGCTCGAGTATGGACAGTCATGAAAATTTGAATTATGGATAGAATTACATTCCGATTAGGTCAGATGTTTTGGAAAAATGATGAGAGAGTTGTACATTCAATTGGAATACTCGAGATCTTGGTATTTCACATACTTAGTGGTAGATAGCACCCACTTCTAAGGAAGCTCATCCCAAAAACAAAAAACCTAATCCAAACCAAAAGGCGTAGGAACAAGATATTGAACTCATCATCTTGAATATATGGAGAGTTCCTACGTGCAATCTTGATTCAAGTTATTTTCCTAGCGAGAATAACAAGAGTAGAACCCGAAGAGCTTCAATGAGTAATTGGAGTTGACTTCCAATGAATTCAATTGCAACTCTCCTATTGATCACAATATTCCATGTGCCTTGATTAGATTGGTCCCTTAGATTCCCTCTCATGTAGATTCTATAAAAGGCCAGAGGATGCTTAATTTTATTTTTAAGTTCAGAATTTGTGGATGTCGGAGGAGCAAAAACTTCTTTTAAGTTTTGTTCTTTTTTCCTATTTTCTGAACCATTCTGGCATAAAACTTTGTATGCACGTAGACATTAATTGATATCAAAGCTTTCTGGATAGCTACCTATTTAAGTATCTTTTGTAGTTGGTTTTGTAAGTTCGGTTGAACAAGACTGTATGTTGCAACGTTTAAGGGTGCATACAAAACCTATTCGGTGTCCATAAACAAAACCCCCTATTTAAAAGCTTGCACCATTTTATACATAGTTGTGAAGCAATCTAGTGAAATATAAAGCAGTTTGCTCTATTTTGATTAATTCTTTGGGGCACCCATGGAGAATAACCGAGACAAACTTTTTTTTTCAAGATTTTATTTTATGTTTTACTTTAGATTAGATGTTAAATATTTTGAAAACGTTTCAAAAAATATAAGTGAATGGAAATAGTTTTATTGAAAATATTTTATTTTCCATTGAGTTGTTGAATGCTTAATGCTAAATCTACTTAAGTGATAGAAAGGAAATTGGTGATGATCTTTGAAGTCCAATGTCAAATTTATTGCTTTTATGAATTCCAAGTTTACCTTTTCAAATTGGAAAGCTGATCTAAAATGTTCAAAGAAATGATACATAAATGTGTATATGTATATGTACGTGCCCATATGGATTCTCCATTGAGATTAACAGCAAATTATCACATCATTACCCGAGAGTGACCCTAGTGCAACCATGACCTGGTTATCAGAGACTTGGGATTAAACAGAAGTCAATCTTTGCTCTGCAAATGCAGAATTCTCCCTTAGGTTGTCTTTGTTTCATATCTCTCAAGAAGGATAGGCTCTTCACGGTCTTGTCTGTGAAGATTTTATACAACTTGTTTAATGTGAGTAAAATTGTCGTCAACTAGAATTGGCCCTAGAAGGAGGGAAGGCATTCAGAACTTTGGTGGTCATGTGTGGATATGCATATGATTTTTTTTGTCTTTCTTTCTAGTTTCTTTGATATTTTTAGGTTTAAATCTTTTGGAAGTGGATTTGTGTTTCGAAATATCCTTCCTAATTTGGCAAGAAGCTTGTAAACTCACAAAACCTAACACAAGCTAGTTTTCATGATGGAAATTGGACAACTTTGTAAAATATTTTATCAGAAACTACATCCTCTACATTTGTTTACTTTTGGAAGAGTCACCGAGTATAGAATTCATGATACAACCGATCACGGTGAAATTGAGTGTGAAACTTTTTTAACTAGGGTAAGTTTAGCCATAAGTGGAGCAATTTCATTAATAGAAGAAGTTTTAACTGCAAAAACAAAAGGATTGTTCATGATAAAAACATTCTACCCTAGTGGAGCTAGAAGTATTAAAAAATTAACCAATGAACTGAAACAATTAGGAAATTGTAATTATTTTAAAGAAAATCCTAACATCTTGCAGGGGAATATGCGAGAATGTCAAGATTCAGACATATTTCATCATAAATGAGAAGATATGGATGAATCATCATTCCTTGTATACGTGGAAAACGCAAACAGTGAGATAAAGCAGGAAAATCGAGCAGGAGATGTGTGTATTGTGCTTCAAACTGAAAAATCATTAGCTATAAAAAGACATTTTCCTGATTTTATACAAGATACAGAATATCAATTTTTTACTTTTTCTCTTTCTAATAATGATATAAATAGTGATACATCTTGATCTAACACAATGCAAAACAAAGACAAGGCCAAAGATATGAAGGTATTCAAAAGAGAAGAAAATAAAGAAATGAACACAGTCGTTCATGGAAATGGACCAGGGCTGGAAGAAGGTACAGTATTGCCACACCAGATGAAATGTGTGCAACCGGTCTCTAATGAGATTGTTTTCGTACATTTAAGCCAAATTCTGGGTAAGTACACCTTCGAATTTATGATGTTTAAATACAGGAAACTTAAGATTTTTCATTATTATAGTAGGATTTTGAGGATATTGATAAGGGAATTTAAAGATAAACCTTTTGTAATTCCTACTAAAATTGTAAAGGAAATAGTTGTAGAAATTGAAATAAATTTCTTCGTTAGAGTTATTTTGTTGTGATATTAGAGTAAGGGTAGTTAGGGTTAGTTTAGCGTAGTGCTAGCTTAGTTTTTTTTAGGGTTTCTTTTTTTTCTTGTTTTGTTTTGTTTTTTTTCCTTGCTTGGCTTTTGCATTAACAAATTCTACTTAAATGTATCTTGAACATGAGAGTGAAACTGAAACAATTTGTTGAACTAAACTGAAACAATAAAACCATAAATAGTGAAACACACTTTTTTTTTTTAAAGATAACCTCAAAAAGTATATATATATGTATATGTGTGTGTGTGTGTCATGTATATACATCAAATGTTAAAATCCTTGTCGAAAATAAAAATGAGGATTCAAAAGAAAGGTGAGAAAAGCTGCAGATTGTAGTAGTTATCTAGTCGATCTGGGACGCCTCTTCTATCAAGGCTAAATACCCTCTGTAGGCGAGTTCCCGATGAACTGCAAAATCTTGGATATGGAGATCAATAAGAAAAGGCTGAAGTGGAACCACTTCCCCATGATTTAGGAACTAAGGAATATCATCCATGGAGGGAATCCCAATGGTTGAGTGTGCGAAAGCTAAAATGATGTCCAGATTCTCCAAGAATTCGAGGTTAACTACTAGGTTAGCAGCGGCGTGAACATCTTCAACAGGTAACCCAATGTCCAGAAGTGAAGCTACAAAATGAGAAGCTATGTCAGAATAAAAATGGAAGTAGCAACTGGATGCAACATATCTTTCCCCAAGGACCAAGCATAAATTTGGCACAGTAAAGTTGGAATCCTAACAATGAAAACCTTTTCAAGCCTTTGTGGTGTGATGCTTCCCAAGAAAATGTTTTGTCTATGAGAACAACTTAAGCAAATGGGAATATCCATGTTTAAGAAGCAAAAGTAAAAGCACAAAACATAATGGAATTATGGAAAATGTAAAAAAGAGAGAGAAAAGAAAGTGTGGAGAATTTGAGAAGAAATGCATGAATTTATAGAAAGCCATGAACAATGTAGTGGTACATAGTTGCCTAAAATTTTTTTTGGAAATCGTATGTACAAGGTGGCAATGGGTTGATAATCTTCAGAATTAAAGGTTAAATCAAATAAATTATTTACACATGTTTGGTGAAATTACTTCAGAATTGAGCAGTACAGAGATTGCGAATCAAGAAAGTCCTAGATTTTGAATTAATAGGCATCATTTCCAATTGTTGTTTAAAAAATTCATAATGATTATTGAGGTGTTAAGTGTGTGGATTATACATGAGAATAAAGTTGGAAAAATGTTACACGTCATCAGCTGAAGAAGTAGAAAGATAATACATGCTAAACAAGGCGTGTGAATTTAATGTGAAATAATGTGATCACTTTTCAAGGTAATCATGGCATTTTGATCCATTAATACAATGCAGCACCATCAAGTTGAGATAGTTAGAAATTTTTTTGGAAATTGGCATAAATTTAATCGAAAGGGTGGTAACTAATGTTTCTAAGTTTAGAGTTAAATTTGGTGATTAAGTTGTCTATTGCTAAATTTTAATTTATGCATATCTTTTGACATATAGCGGGCTACAGTTAGTTAGGATTTGGCATATTGGTAAAATTTAGCTAGAAACACACACTTACAGGAAAACATTAAATGAGTTTTTGGGAAGTAGTGAATTAATGAAGGGATTTATATTGAATGAAAAATCAAAAAAGTAACCTTCGCTACCACTGTAATTCCCAACCTAACAGTAGTGCTTCAATGCTTGCAAGTTGATAAATGAGCTATTATTGCAATATCAAAAGTTGATAAATGAGCTATGATTGCTATCTCTAAAAAAAAAATGATATCAACTCTTTAGGTTATCTAATTAAACTCTACCGGAGCTATGGATGCCTGACCAGCAGTAGAGCTATGTTTGGGGGAATTACAGAGATAACCTTGTTGAGGCTATGGACACTTGACTGGCAGCAAGGCTCTATCCTTGGTTGGCTTTGGAGGATTACTATATTATGTAGTTCAATGTTAATGAACTGATTCTATTTACTAAGTTCTAAAAACTAGAATTAATCATGAGCACACATGGATGTTTCTGGTGGAATTTTACTTTATATGCCAAAATCTAAGTAAAGGTAGAAAGTTATTGTTTTAAAATATCCATAAGTTTTAATTTGCAATTGGTGATTTAATTTCAAGTTTAATTTTAAATTTGGTTTGATTGGTTGGAAGTTTTTGTGTGGTCTAACAACATGCCCCAAGATTAAAAAGGCTTGGGGACCCAAGTGAAATATAACTTCTATGGCAGAAGCTAACAAATTGGAAGATCACCGGAAGTGAAAAAGAAAAAGAGAAATATTTGCTTTGAAAGAAAGTACTTCGTATGGTAAGTGTTTCGTACACCGGGTACAGAGTACTGGAAAGACAGAAAAGGAAAAAGGTAATGTAAAGTTCAAGAGAATGGCTTCGATCTAGTAAGTTGAGTCTAGTAAGTTGGAGTCTGGTAAGTTAGAGTTCTGGTATAACCGAGGTCCGGGAAAGAAAGTGGGTAAAGCTAAATACCGGGTACTAGGTACCGGGTTGAAACGTGAAGTGAAATGTTAACTTTTTAAAATTTTATACATTGATCCCAATGATCTGGTATATATGCAAGGATTTTTGATATGTTTTTATTTAGAAGCAAGTTTTATAGATTTTATAATAACATTTGAATAATGGTTTTATTTATATGAGATATGGTGACATATTTGTTTTAAAAGGGATTTAATATTTGGAATTTTGTGATTGTAGGAGATATTGATTGTGATGCAAAGCTTAGGTATGGACGGTCAGGAAAATTTGAATCACTGATAGAATTACATTTTGGTCAGGTCAGATGTTCTGGAAAAATGATGAGAGAGCTATACATTTATTTGATTGGAATACTCAGGATCTCTGTATTTCATATACTTAGTGGTAGATAGCACCCACTTCTGAGGAAGCTCATCCCAAGAACAAAGAACCTGATCCAGATCAAAAGGCGTAGGAACAAGATAATGAACTCATCATTATGAATATATGGAGAGTTCCTATGTGCAATCCTGATTCAAGTTATTTTCCTGGCAAGAATAACAAGAGTAGAACCCGAAGAGCTTCAATGAGTAATTGGAGTTGCCTTCCATTGACTTCAATTGCAATTATCCTATTGGTCACAATATTCCATGTGCCTTGATTAGATTGGTCCCTTAGATTCCCTCTCATGTAGATTTCTTATCCTATCTGAACCTTGTGTTCTATAAAAGGCCAGAGGATGCTTAATTTTATTTTAAAGTTCATAATTTGTGGATGTCGGAGGAGAAAAAACTTCTTTTAAGTTTTGTTTTTTTTCCTGTTTTCTGAACCATTTCGGCGTAAAATTTTGTGTGCACATAGACATTAATTGATCTTAGAACTTTATGGATAGCTGCCTATACAAGTATCTTTTGAAGCTAGTTTTATAAGTTCAACTAAACAAGACTTTATGTTCCGTCGTTTAAGGGTGCATACAAAACCTATTCGGTGTCCATAAACGAAACCCCCTCTTTAAAAGCTTGCACCATTTTATACGTAGCTGTGAAGCTATCTGGTGAAATATAAAGCGGTTTGCTCTATTTTGATTAATTCTTTGGGGCACCCATGGAGAATAACTGAGAAAAACTTTATTTTTTAGTATTTTTTTTATGTTTTACTTTAGATTAGATGTTAAATATTTTGAAAATGTTCCAAAAAATATAAGTGAATGGAAATAGTTATATTGAAAATCTTTTATTTTCCATTGAATTGTTGAATTCTTAATGCTAAATCTACTTAAGTGATAGCAAGGAAATTGGTGATGATCTTTGAAGTCCAATGTCAAATTTATTGCTTTCATGAATTCCAAGTTTACCTTTTCAAATTGGAAAGCTGATCTAAAATGTTCAAAGAAATGATACAAAAATGTGTATATGTATATGTATGTGCCCATATGGATTCTCCATTGATATTAATAGCAAATTATCACATCATTACTTGAGAGCGACCCTAGTGCAACCATGACCTAGTTATCGGAGACTTGGGATTAAACAGAAGTCAATCTTTGCTCTGTAAATGCAAAATTCTCCCTTAGGTTGTCTTTGTTTCATATCTTTCAAGAAGGATAGGCTCTTCACAGTCTTGTTTGTGGAGATTTTATTCGACCTTTTTACTACAAGTAAAACTGTCATCAACAGGAACTGGCGTTAGAAGGAGGGAAGGCATTTAGAACTCTAGTGGTCACGTGTGGATATGCATATGATTTTTTTTGTCTTTCTTTCTAGTTTCTTTGATATTTTTAGGTTTTAATCTTTTGGAAGTGGATTTGTGTTTCGAAATATCCTTCCTAGTTTGGCAAGAAGCTTGTAAACTCACAAAACCTAACACAAGCTAGTTTTCATGATGGAAATTGGAAAACTTTTTAAAATCTTTAATTAAAAACTACATCCTCTGAGTTTGTTTACTTTTGGAAGAGTCATCGAGTGTAGAATTCATGATACAACTGATCACAGTGAAATTGAGGGTGAAACTTTTTTAACTAGGGTAACTTTAGCCATAAGTGGAGCAATTTCACTAACAGATGAATTTTTAACTACAAAAAGAAAAGGATTGTTCATTAGAAAAACATTCTACCCTAGTGGAGCTGGAAGTATTAAAAAATTAACCAATGAATTGAAATAGTTAGGAAATTGTGATTATTTTAAAGAAAATCCTAACGTCTTGCAGGGGAATATGTGAGAATGTTGAGCTTCAGAGATATTTCATCATAAATGAGGATAAGATATGGATGAATCATCATTCCCTGTAAACATGGAAAATGCAAACAGCGAGATAAAGTGAGAAAATCAAGTGGGAGACACGTGTATGGTGCTTCAAGCTGAAAATTCATTAGCTATAAAAAAGACATTTTCCTAATTTTATACAAGATACAGAATATCAAGTTTTTACTTTTTCTCTTTCTGATAATGATATAAATAGTGATACATCTTGGTCTAACACAATGCAAAACAAAGACGGGGCTGAAGATATGAAGGTTTTCAGAAGAGAAGAAAATAAAGAAATGAAGACAGTCGTTCGTGGAAACGGACCAAGGCTGGAAGAAGGTACAATATTGTCACACCAGATGAAATGTGTGCAACCGGTCTCTAATGAGATTGTTTTCATACATTTAAGCCAGATTCTGGGTAAGTACACCTTTGAATTTATGATGTTTAAATACAAGAAACTTAAGATTTTTCAATATTATAGTAGGATTTTGAAGATGTTGATAAGGGAATTTAAAGATAAACCTATTGTAATTGGTACTAAAACTGTAAATGAAATAGTTGTAGAAATTGAAATAAATTGCTTAGTTAGAGTTAGTTTGTTGTGATATTAGAGTTAGGGTAGTTAGAATTAGTTTAGCGTAGTGTTAGCTTAGATTTTTTTAGGGTTTCTTTTTTTTATTGTTTTATTTTGTTTTATTTTCCTTGCTCGACTTCTACATTAACAAATTCTACTTTAATGTATCTTGAACATGAGAGTGAAACTGAAACAATTTGTTGAATTAAATTGAATCAATAAAACCATAAATAGTGAAACGCACTTTTTAAAAAAAAAGATAACCACAAAAAGTTTATATATATGTGTATATCACGTATATAATCAGATGTCAAAATCCTTGTCGAAAATAAAAATGGAGGATTCAAAAGAAAGGTGAGCAAAGCTATAGATGGTAGTAGTTATCTAGTCAATTTGGGATGCCTCTTCTATCAAGGCTAAATACCTTATGTAGGCGAGTTCCCGATCAACTTCAAAATCTTGGATATCGAGATCAGTAAGAAAAGGCCGAAGTGGAACCACTTCCCTCTGTTTCAAAAACCAAGGAATATCATCTATGGAGGAAATCCCAATGGTCAGGTGTGTGACAACTAAAATGGTGTCCAGATTCTCCAAGAATTTAGGCTTAACTATTACGTTGGGAGCGGCGCGAAAATCTTCAACAGGTAACCCAATGTCTAGAAGTGAAGCTACAAAATGAGAAGCTATGTTGGAATAAAAATGGAAGTAGCGACTGGACACAACATATCTTTCCCCAAGGGCCAAGTATAAATTCAACAAAATAAAGTTGGAAGTCCTAACAATGAAAACGTTTTCAAGCCTTTCTAGTGTGATGCTTCCCAAGAAAACATTTTGTCTATGAGAACAAATTAAGAAAATGGGAGTATCCATGGTTAAGAAGCAAAATTAAAGGCATAGAATAGAATGGAATTACGAAAAAAATGTAAAAAGAGAAAGAAAAGAAAGTGTGGAGAATTTGAGAAGAAATGCACGAATTTATAGAAAGTTGTCAACAATGTAGTGGTACATAGTTGCCTGAATTTTTTTTTGGAAATCGTATGTGCAAGGTGGCAATTGGTTGATAATCTTCAGAATTAAAGGTTAAATCAAATAAATTCTTTGCACATGTTTGGTGAAATTCCTTCAGAATTGAGCAGTATGGATATTGCAAATCAAGCAAGTCAGAGATTTCAAATTAATAGGGGTCATTTCCAATTGTCATTTAAAAAAGTTGTAATGATTATTGAGGTGTTAAGCGTGTGGATTATACGTGAGAATAAAGTTGGAAAAATGTTACATGTCATCACCTGAAGAAGTAGAGAGATAATACGTGCTAAACAAGACCTGTGAATTTAATGCAAAATAATGTGATTGTTTTTCAAGGTAATCATGGCATTTTGATCCATTAATATAGTGCAGTGTCGTCAAGTCGAGATAGTTAGAAAAAGTTTTGGAAATTTTCATAAATTTAATTGAAAGGGTGGTAACTAATGTTTCTAAGTTTAGAGTTAAATTTGGTGATTAAGTTGTCTATTGCTAAATTTTAATTTATGCATATCTTTTGACATATAGTGGGCTACAGTTAGTTAGGATTATGAATATTGGTAAAATTTAGCTAGAAACACACACTTATAGGAAATCATTAAATGAGTTTTTGGGAAGTAGTGAATTGATGAAGGGATTTACATTGAATGAAAAATCAAAAAAGTAGCCTTCGCTACCACTGTAATTCCCAAACTAATGGCGGTGCTTCAATACTTACAAGTTGATAGATGACCTATTAATGCAATATCAAAGGTTGATAAATGAGCTATCATTGCAATATCTAAAAAAAAAGAAAAAAAGTGATATCAACTCTTTAGGCTATCCAAATAACTCTACCGGGGCTCTGGATGCCTAACCGGCAGTAGAGCTATGTTTGGGGGAATTACGGAGATAACCTTGTCAGGGCTCTGGATGCTTGACTAGTAGCAAGGCTCTATCCTTGGTTGGATTTGGAGGATTACTGTATTATGTAGTTCAATGTTAATGAACTGATTCTATTTACTAAGTTCTGAAAACTGGAATTTATCAAGAGCACACAAGGATGTTTCTGGTGGATTTTTACTTTATATGCCAGAATCTAAGTAAAGGTAGAAAGTTATTGTTTTAAAATATGCATATAAGTTTTAATTTACAATTGGTGATTTAATTTCAAGTTTAATTTTAAATTTGGTTTTATTGGTTGCAATTTTTTGTGTGGTCTCACAACATGCCCCAAGACTAAAAAGGCTTGGGGAACCAAGTGAAATATAACTTCTATGGAAGAAGCTAACAAATTGGAAGATCACTGGAAGTGAAAAAGAAAAAGAGATCTTTGGTTTGAAAGAAAGTACTTCGTATGGTAGGTGTTTCGTACACCGGGTACCGGGTACCGAAAACACAGAAAAGGGAAAAGGTAATGTAAAGTTCAAGCGAATGGCTCCAGTCTTGTAATTTGAGTCCGATAAGTTGGAGTCTAGTAAGTTGGAGTTCTAGTATAACCGAGGTCTAGGAAAGTAAGTGGGTAAAGCTGAATACCGGGTACCAGGTACCAGCTAAAACATGAAGTGAAATGTTAACTTTTTAAAATTTTATATACTGATCCTGGTGATCCAGTATATATGCAAGGATTTGTGATATGTTTTTATTTAGAAGCAAGTTTTATATATTTTGTACTAACATTTGAATAATGGTTTTATTTATATGAGATATGGTGACATATTTATTTTAAAAGGGATTTAATATTTGGAATTTTGTGATTGCAGGAGATATCAATTGTGATGCAAAGCTAGGGTATGGACAGTCAGGAAAATTTGAATCACAGATAGAATTACATTCCGGTCAGGTCAGATGTTCTGGAAAAATGATGAGAGAGTTGTACATTCGATTGGAATACTCAGGATCTCAATATTTCACATACTTAGTGGTAGATAGCACCCACTTCCGAGGAAGCTCATCCCAAGAACAAAGGACCTGATCCAAATCAAAAGGTGTAGGAACAAGATAACGAACTCATCATTCTGAATATATGGAGAGTTCCTACGTGCAATCCTGATTCAAGTTATTTTCCTGGCGAGAATAACAAGAGTAGAACCCGAAGAGCTTCAACAAGTAATTGGACTTGACTTCCATTGAATTCAATTGCAATTATCCTATTGGTCACAATATTCCACATGCCTTGATTAGATTGATCCCTTAGATTCCCTCTCATGTAGATGTCTTATCCTATCTGAGCCCTATGTTCTATAAAAGGCCAGAGGATGCTTAATTTTATTTTTAAGTTCAGAATTTGTGGATGTCGGAGGAGCAAAAACTTCTTTTAAGTTTTGTTCTCTTTTCCTATTTTCTGAACCATTCCAGCATAAAACTTTGTATGCATGTAGACATTAATTGATATAAGAGCTTTATGGATAGCTACCAATCTAAGTATATTTTGTAGCTAGTTTTGTAAGTTCAACTGAACAAGACAGTGTGTTGCACCATTTAAGGGTGCATATAGAACCTATTCAGTGTCCATAAATGAAACCCCCTCTTTAAAAGATTGCACCATTTTATACGTAGCTATGAAGTAATCTAGTGAAATATAAAGTAGTTTGCTCTATTTTGATTAATTCTTTGGGGCATCCATGGAGAATAATCAGGAGAATCTTTAATTTTTCAGTATTTCTTTTTATGTTTTACTTTAGATTAGATGTTAAATATTTTGAAAATGTTCCAAAAAATATAAGAGAATGGGAATAGTTTTATTGAAAATATTTTATTTTCCATTGAATTGTTGAATGCTTAATGCTAAATGTACTTAAGTGATAGCAAGGAAATTGGCAATGATCTTTGAAGTCCAATGTCAAATTTATTACTTTCATGAATTCCAGGTTTACCTTTTCAAATTGGAAAGCTGATCTAAAATGTTCAAAGAAATGATATAGAAATGTGTATATGTATATGTGCGTGCCCATATGGATTCTCCATTGAGATTAACAGTGAATTATCACATCATACCTGAGAGCGACCCTAGTGCAACCATGACCTGGTTATTAGAGACATGGAATTAAATGGAAGTCAATATTTTCTCTATAAATGCATAATTTTCCCTTAGGTTGTCTTTGTTTCATATCTTTCAAGAAGGATAGGCTCTTCGCAGTCTTTTCTAGGTTGAGATTTTATTCAACCTGTTTACTATGAGTAAAACCGTCGTCAACAGGAACTGGCACTAGAAGGAGGGCAGGCATTTATAACTCTGGTGGTCGCATGTGGATATCCATATGATTTTTTTTGTCTTTCTTTCTAGTTTCTTTCATATTTTTTAGGTTTTAATCTTTTGGAAATGGATTTGTGTTTCGAAATATCCTTCCTAATTTTTCAAGAAGTTTGTAAACTCACAAAACCTAACACAAGCTAGTTTTCAAGATGGAAATTGGAAAACTTTGTAAAATATTTAATCAGAAGCTACATCCTCTGAGTTTGTTTACTTTTGGAAGAGTCACTGAGTGTAGAATTCATGATACAACTGATCACGGTGAAAATGAGTGTAAAACATTTTTAACTAGGGTAACTTTGGCCATAAGTGGAGCAATTTTGTTAATAGAAGAATTTCTAACTGCAAAAAGAAAAGGATTTTTCACGATAAAAACATTCTACCCTAGTGGAGCTGTAAGTATTAAAAAATTAACCAATGAATTGAAATAGTTAGGAAATTGCGATTATTTTAAAGAAAATCCTAACCTCTTGCAAGGGAATATGCGAGAATGTCAATTTTTAGAGATATTTCATCACAAATGAGGAGAATATATGGATGAATCATCATTCTCTGTATATGTGGAAAATGAAAACAATGAGATAAAGCGTGAAAATCGAGTGGGAGACGCATGTATTGTGCTTCAAGCTGAAAATTCATTAGCTATAAAAAGACATTTTCCTGATTTTATACAAGATACAGAATATAAAGTTTATACTTTTTCTCTTTCTGATAATGATATAAATAGTGATACATATTAGTCTAACACAATTCAAAACAAAGGCAGGGCCGAAGATATGAAGGTTTTCAAAAGAGAAGAAAATAAAGAAATTAACACAACCGTTCATAGAAATGGAACAAGGTTGGAAGAAGGTACAGTATTTCTGCACCAAAGAAAATGTGTGCAATCAGTCTCTAATGAGATCATTTTCATACATTTAAGCCAGATTCTGGGTAAGTACACCTTCAAATTTATGATGTTTAAATACAGGAAACTTAAGATTTTTCATTATTATAGTAGTATTTTGAAGGTGTTGATAAGGGAATTTAAAGATAAACCTGTTGTAATTCGTACTAAAACTGTAAAGGAAATAGTTGTAGAAATTGAAATAAATTGCTTAGTTAGAGTTAGTTTGTTGTGATATTAGAGTTCGGATAATTAGGGTTAGTTTAGCATAGTGTTAGCTTAGTTTTTTTAGGGTTTCTTCTTTTTCTTGTTTTCTTTTCTTTTCTTTTCCTTGCTTGGCTTCTGCATTAACAAATTATGCTTAAATGTATCTTGAACATGAGAGTACAACTAAAACAAATTGCTAAACTAAACTAAAACAATAAAACCATAAATAGTGAAATGTGCTTTTAAAAAAAAAAGATAACCACAAAAAGTATATATATGTGTATATCTCATATATACATCAGATGTTAAAATCCCTGTCGAAAATAAAAAAAGGAGGATTCAAAACAAAGGTGAGAAAAGTTGCGGATGGTAGTAGTTATCTAGTCAATCTGGGACACCTCTTCTATCAAGGCTAAATACCCTATGTAGGCGAGTTCCTGGTGAACTTCAAAATTTTGGATATGGAGATCAGTAAGAAAAGTTCAGAGTGGAACCACTTCCCCGTGATTCAGGAACCGAGGAATATCATCCATTGAGGGAATCCCAATGGTCGGGTGTGCGACAGCTAAAATGGTGTCCAGATTCTCCAAGAATTTAGGCTTAACTATTAGGTTGGCAGTGGTGCGAGCATCTTCAATAGGTAACCCAATGTCCAGAAGTGAAGCTACAAAATGAGAAGCTATGTCAGAATAAAAATGGAAGTAGCGACTGGACGCAACATATCTTTCCCCAAGAACCAAGCATAAATTCGGTACAGTAAAGCTACAAGTCCTAACAATGAAAAACATTTCAAGCCTTTGTGGTGTGATGCTTCCCAAGAAAACGTTCTATCTATGAGAAAAACTTAAGAAAATGGGAGTATCCATGGTTAAGAAGCAAAAGTAAAAGCACAGAATAGAACGGAATTACGGAAAATGTAAAAAAGATAAAGAAAAGAAAGAGTGGAGAATTTGAGAAGAAATGCACAAATTTATAGAAAGTCATGAACAATGTAGCGATACATAGTTGCCTGATTTTTTTTTTGAAATCATATGTGCAAGGTGGTAATTGGTTGATAATCTTCAGAATTAAAGGTTAAATCAAATAAATCCTTTGCACATGTTTGGTGAAATTGCTTCGGAATTGAGCAATATGGATATTGTGAATCAAGCAAGTCGGAGATTTCAAATTAATAGGGGTCATTTCCAATTGTTCTTTAAAAAATTTGTAATGATTATTGAGGTGTTAAGTGTGCGGATTATACATGAGAATAAAGTTCAAAAAATGTTACAAGTCATCACCTAAAAAAGTAGATAGATAATACGTGTTAAACAAGGCATGCGAATTTAATGTGAAATAAAGCAATCATTTTTCAAGGTAATCATGTCATTTTGATCCATTAATACAGTGCGCACTGTCAAGTCGATATAGTTAGTAAAAATTTTGGAAATTGCCATAAATTTAATCGAAAGGGTGGTAACTAATATTTCTAAGTTTAGAGTTAAATTTGGTGATTAAGTTTCCTATTGCTAAATTTTAATTTATGCATATCTTTTGACATATAGCGGGATATAGTTAGTTAGGATTTGGAATATTGGTAAAATTTAGCTAGAAACACACACTTACAGGAAATCATTAAATGAGTTTTGGGAAGTAGTGAATTGATGAAGGGATTTACATTGAATGAAAAATCAAAAAAGTAACCTTCACTGCCACTGTAATTCCCAACCTAATAGTAGTGATTCAATGCTTGCAAGTTGATAAATGAGGTATTATTACAATATCCAAAGTTGATAAATGAGCTATCATTGCTATATCTAAAGAAAGAAAAAAATTGATATCAACTCTTTAGGCTATCCAAATAACTCTACCGGGGCTATGGACGCTTGACCGGTAGTAGAGCTATGTTTGGGGGAATTACAGAGATAACCTTGTTGGGGCTATGGACGCTTGACTAGAAGCAAGGCTCTATCCCTAGTTGGCTTTGGAGGATTACTATATTATGTAGTTCAATGTTAATGAACTGATTCTATTTACTAAGTTCTAAAAATTGGAATTAATCAAGAGCACACACAGATGTTTCTGGTGGAGTTTTACTTTATATGCCAGAATCTAAGTAAAGGTAGAAAGTTATTGTTTTAAAATATCCATAAGTTCTAATTTACAACTGGTGATTTAATTTCAAGTTTAATTTTAAATTTGGTGGTGCAGGAGCACCTAGGAGGCATTTGGAAACACTAGGCATTATGTTGGAAGCCTAGAAAGAATTTTGTAACTTTGTGATTTTGATGTTTTAAGGTCATGTTGACCATCTTGTTTTGTGTTAGAAGTGTTAGAATATGTTAGAAGGAAGGTTGTTCAGTATTTCAAGGTAGAATGGATGTGGTTCTCAACTTGTTCTAATAGGCTTCTCTCGAAGCTAGAAAAAAAGCCCAAAATGTTGTATTTATGCAATTTTGGCCTTTAGTGGTGGTTAAGTCTGACCAAGGGGAGAAATAACCACCTTATGAACCTTTAAAAAGTGAACCTCGACATGGGGAGAGGGTTGGAAAAAACATTGGAATTGTAATAGTTTGAAAATTGGAAAAGCGGTGATAGTTTAGAGTGCATTTTTTTCTGTTCTTGTTCTTGTTCCTAAAACAGTAGTAAATGAATTGAACAAGGTCTTTTTGGTTAGATTAGAATGTAGTGAAATTCTCTTTAAATCACTGTTTGATGCATTATTTAGTTGGTTACTCGCTTTCAGGTGTTCTTGTAAATTCTTTGTTCTTCTTTTAACTACATTTTTTACTGTTAAACTGTGTAAAATGGGGTTATAGTTTACATTTCCACTGTACCTAAAGTATGGGCTTATTGGGAATGTGGCTAAGCTCCATGTATGTACATATGTTAGAGGTAGATGTCTGTGGGAGTCCAAGAAGCATGGTGAAAGTCTTTCCCTAGGCGAGCTTAATAGTGCCCGGTTAGGGAAGACAGTGAAAACCAAGCCCTAACGTTGCAGGGGTATCCATTTCCTAGTAACCCAAGGGGTTTGGTGAATGTAGGAGGCCTTACTTAGGTTTGGCATGAAGGAAGTGATCTCTCAAATCTAGTTGGTGGTTGAAATAAGCAGACAGTTCTCTGTGAGGTCTAGAAATGGCCTAAAAAGCCCTAATTCTCACAAAATCAGGGTTACGCCTATGTACGGACTGAGAAAGCCTGAAACCTCAAAAATATTGGAGAGGTTGAAAATCAAACCAACGTCTCCAAAATAATTTTGTGGTGTTCATTAGGCAGATAGGATATTTAGCCTATTCTCTTAGGTTAAGAGGCCTAATAGGGGCTCAAGGGCTAGTAGCCCTTCTTAAACCCTAGAATAGGGTTTGGTGGAAGTGATGAAGAATTGAAGTCTTGTGATTGATCAAGAACCATAGAGGGATGGTTTTGAAGCTATAGAAGACACCACATGCCCCTGCAACAAGTTAGTGAGGTTTGGAGTGTTAGCTAGCCTTTAGGAAGATTAAGGGCTAAGGAGAGTATGGAGGAGGAAGCACCAAGATTGGCTTGGTTAGGTGAATGTAGATGACAGTAGGGTTGGCCAGGAGAACTAGGGGTGCCTAACAAGCTATAAGGCCTATAGGTTAAGAAGGTGGAGAGTAACACGAAAGGGGTTTTCCAAGGTGTGACCCAGAGCATGGGACAGTGAGTGTTCCATCCAACCCTACCCTATTAGATTGGTATTAGAGCAAGTAAAAGATTTGGGAAGCATCTTATATGTCACAGGTTGAGTCTAGTGATTCTTCCATCATGGTGACAAATGCATAATTGACTAAGATGGTTGAAGAGTAGGAGGAAGACAATAAACTATTGAGGGAAAGAATAGCCCAACTTGAGCAAGCAGTGAGGAGTGCGCAATTTGAAGGAAGGATACCAAAGGAAGAAGAGGTTGCAGAGGAAGACAAGACCCCTGAACCTGACCCTATTTTGAAAGAGGAGACTTTCTTGAAGGCATTGAAGGCTTTGAGTGGAAAAGCACTTGAAGGCATACCACTATTTAGTGGAAAAATGGAAGTTGATCTAGTCATGGATTGGATAGAAGGTATGGAAAACCATTTTGAATGTGATGGAGTTATTGAGGCACAGAAGGTAAAGGTGGCAAAATCAAGACTAAGAGGTTCTACTTTGACATGGTGGAAATTCATTCAGACAGAGAGGGAAAAGGAAGGCAAGCAGCCTATAACTACTTGAAGGGTATGGTTGCCAAAGTAAAAGAAGCATACATGCCAGATGACTATGAGATTCAGTTACACAAGAAGAGGCAAAGCTTAAGGCAGAAAGACCAAGATGTAAACACTTACACTGAGGAGTTTTAAAAACTTTGCATGAGGTCTAATGTGACAGAGGATGAGAGTCTCAAGGTGGCTAGGTATCTTAATGGCTTGAAGTGGAACATTCAAGAGGAGATGGCTCTTTTAAGTCCTAATATAGTACATCAATGTTACCAATTGGCTATCAAGATTGAGGAAAGAAGCAAGAGGAAGCAAGACCAGGCTTCTAAGGGCAGAGGCAAAGGCAAAGATCAAAGAGATCAAAGAGGAGAGCGAGGTGGCTACCAAGGTAGAGAAAATGACCAAAGGAACCAAGGAGAGTTTAAATCCACATATCATGGCAATGAAACACCTTCAAGAGGAGGATATAACAGAGGTAGAGGACCTCAAGGAGGTTCAAACAGAGGAAGAGGAGCAGGCAGGAGCAATTCATACTTTGCAAACATGAAATGCTACCATTGTGGACAAGAAGGTCATCCTGCTTATAGGTGCCTGGAGAAAGCATCTTCATCAAGCAATGAGAAGCGAGTGGCTTATACACAAGAGGACACCTTGAGTCCTAAGTCATTTGAGGTCAGTCATATTGAATCTAAGGTAGGAGAGAATCTGATGTTCAATAGAGTTTTGATCAGACAACCGGTCAAGGAAGAACCAAAACAGAGGAGAGCTCTATTTAGAGTAAGGTGCAAGATACTTGGGAAAGTATGCAAGGTCATAGTAGATTTAGGTTCAACAGACAATATAATCTCAAAGGAGGCAGTAATGAAACTGAAATTGGAGAAGGTACCCCACACTAACCCCTACAAGGTCACATGGTTAAACAAAGGGCAAAGTGTTCTAGTGAATGAGCAAGTAACGGTGGAGTTCTCCATTGGAGGATATAAAGACAAGTTGGTTTGTGATATTTTACCCATGCATGCATGCCATCTACTATTGGGCAGACCATGGCAGTATGACAGAAGTGTCATATATAATGGGAAAGAGAATACTCACTCATTCAAGAAGGATGGGAAGACTTTCAAGTTGCAGTCACTGACAGAAGAAGAAGAGGGACAGTCAAAGACACCAAGCATCATGTTGAGTAGTGGGAAGGAGTTCCTTAACAACCTACATCAAGGGGGTGAAGGATATGTGGTTGTGTTACAACCTAAAGAAGAAGACAAGGCTAAAAAGACAGTCATACCCGGAGCAGTCCTAAAGTTGTTGGATCAGTTCAAGAGCATAGTTAGTGATGGGACACCTGCAACTTTACCACCAAAGAGAGCCATAAGTCATCAAATTGACTTCATACCTGGAGCCTCATTGCCTAACAAAGCAGCTTATAAGCTTACACCGGATCAGAACATAGAGGTAGCTAGGCAAGTGCAAGAATTGTTGGATCAAGGATTGATTCAAAAGAGCATCAGCCCATGTATAGTACTAGTGGTCTTAGCAACAAAGAAAGGAGGTAAATGGAGGTTATGTACTGATTCTAGAGCAATAAATAGAATCACAATCAGATATAGATTCCCTATCCCTAGAATTGAAGACTTGATGGATTGTCTTGGAGGAGCTCAATACTTCATTAAGTTGGATCTCAAGATTGGATACCATCAGATCAGAATCAAGGATGGAGATGAGTGGAAGACAGCTTTTAAGACAAATGATGGGTTATATGAGGGGAGAGTGATGCCATTTGGCCTCTCTAATGCCCCTAGCACATTCATGAGGCTCATGAATGAAGTGCTTAAAGACTTTACAGGGATATTTGTGGTAGTGCATCTTGATGACATCCTCATATACAGGAAGATAGCAGAAGAGCATTTGAAACATGTGGAGTTGGTTCTTAGAAGGTTGCAAGAGGAGAAGTTGGCAATCAATCTAGAGAAGTGTGAGTTCTTTAAGAAAGAGCTTGTCTATTTGGGTTTTGTAGTGTCTAAAGGATCATTGAAGATGGATCTAAGCAAGGTGGAAGCCATCCTTAACCTGGCCTACACCAACCATAGGGACTGAGGTAAGAATTTTTCATGGATTGGCTCAATTTTATAGGAAATTCATAAGGAACTTTAATGGCATATGTGCACCAGTCTTAGATACAATCAAGGGTGGTTTAAAAAATAAGTTTGTGTGGACCCAAGAAGCTGAGAAAGGGTTTGAGAAACTAAAACAAGAGGTGGCAACTCAACCAATTCTCTTATTACCTAGTTTTGACAAATTGTTCACTGTTGAATGTGATACAAGTGGAGTGGTAGTAGGAGTGCTAATTCAAGAGGGCAGGCCTATAGCCTTCTTTAGTGAGAAGCTCAATGAAGCAAAGAAGAAGTATTCAACCTATGACTTAGAACTTTATGCTTTGGTTTAGTCACTTAGGAAATGGAGGCATTACCTTCTACCCAAGGAGTTTGTAGTCTTTACTGACAATCAGGAACTTAGCTTTATCAACACTCAAGAGAAGCTGAGTAATAGGCATTTGAAATGGATGGAATACATCCAAGCTCTTACCTTCACCATCAAGCACAAGAAGGGACAACTAAACAAAGTAGCAGATGTACTAAGTAGAAGATTGTTGACAGTGCAAGAGATATAGATCAAGAGCATTGGCATAGAGAGTTTCAAGGATCTCTATGGGGAAGATGAAGACTTTTCAAAGGTCTATAAGGTATGTTCTAACTTTGAGAACAATTTCCATAGCCAATACTCAGAGTATACTTTGCAAAGTGAGTTATTGTTTAAAGGAAATTAGTTATGTGTTCCAAGAGGGTCAACGAGGGAAAATTTGATTCAGGAAAAGCATAATGGTAGTCTTAGTGGACATTTTGGCATCAACAAGACTTTAGAACTAGTGCAAAGATTCTATTACTGGCATAAGTTGGCAAGAGATGTTAGAAAGTATGTGGAATAATGTGTTGTGTGTATGAAAGCTAAGGGAGGAGCTAGTAATGTTGGTTTATATCAACCCCTACCCATTCCTAATAGACCATGGGAGTGTGTGAGAATGGATTTTGTGGTAGGCCTTCCTAGGACCAAGACTGGTTTTGACAGTGTTTATGTAGTGGTAGACAGATTTAGCAAAATGAGTCATTTTATTCCTTGCAAAACTACTCATGATGCTAGTTACATAGCTCATCTTTTCTTCAGGGAAGTTGTAAGGATCCATGGATTTCCTTTGAGCATTGTTTCAAACAGAGATGTGAAGTTCATGAGTCACTTTTGGAAGACTCTATGGAGTAGATTGGGTACTAACCTGTCTTTTGGATCAGTTTACCATCCTCAGACTGATGGTCAAATAGAGGTGGTTAACAGGGTGCTAGGTAATCTTCTTAGGTGCCTAACTAAGGAGTATGGATAGACATGGGATATGGTTATCTCACAAGCTGACTATGCTTACAATGATAGTGTGAACCAGACCATAGGGAAGAGTCCATTTGAAGTTGTGTATGGGATGCACCCAAGAGGCATATGTGAGCTCATAGATCTTGGAGCTATGGAACAAAGAAGTGGACAGGCAGAGGATTTCAGTCAGACCATGAAGGAGATTCAGGAGTAGGTAAAGAGGACAGTCACTGAGGCTACACAAAAAGTGAAGGGGAAGGAAGATCTGTCAAGGAAATATGTGCAATTTCAAGTAGGGGACTATGTGATGGTCCACCTTAACAAGTCAAGGTTGCAAAAGGGAATGTCAACCAAGTGTTAGATCAAGAGAGTGGGTCCATGCAAGGTATTGGCCAAGTATGGCAAGAATGCATACAAGGTGGAGCTACCTACCGATCTAGGAATCTCACCAGTGTTCAATGTAGTTGATTTGATCAAGTATAAGGGGACAGTCAGTGATGTGGATCAGAACAGTAAGGAGATCTTCAAGGACATCAGCAATGTATCCTTACCTCCTCAGGACAAGCCTCAGGCATAGAATATCTTGGAGTCAAGAGTGAAGAAGGCTACAAGACACAAGGTGTACATGGAGCACCTTGTCAAGTGGAAGAACAAGTATGAATCAAAAGCCACATGGATTTAAGAAGATCAATTCAAGAAGTTTGGTATTGACCTGTCATTGGTCTCTCCTTCCATTCCCTAGTGTTTGGGCTGAGAGGGGGAGAATGGTGCAGGAGCATCTAGGAGGCATTTGGAAACACTAGGCAATATGTTGGAAGCCTAGGAAGAATTTTGTAACTTTGTGATTTTGATGTTTTAAGGTCATGTTGACCATCTTGTTTTGTGTTAGAAGTGTTAGAATATGTTATAATGAAGGTTTTTCAATAGTTCAAGGTAGAATGGATGTGGTTCTCAACCTATTCTAATAGGCTTCTCTCGGAGCTAGAAAAAAATCCCAAAATGTTGCATTTATGCAATTTTGGCCTTTAGTGGTGGTTAAGTCTGACCAAGGGGAGAAAAAACCACCTTATGAACCTTTAAAAGGTGAACCTCGACATGGGGAGAGGGTTGTAAAAAACATTGGAATTGTAACAGTTTGAAAATTGGAAAAACAGTGATAGTTTAGAGTGCATTTTTTTTTGTTCTTATTCTTGTTCCTGAAATAGTAGTAAATGAATTGAACAAGGTCTTTTTGGTTAGATTAGAATGTAGTGAACTTCTCTTTGAATCACTATTTGGTGCAGTAGTTAGTTGGTTACTCGCTTTCAGGTGTTCTTGTAAATTCTTTGTTCTTCTTTTAACTGCAGTTTTGATTGGTAAATTGTGTAAAATGGGGTTATAGTTTACATTTCCACCGTACCTAAAGTATGGGCTTGTTGGGAATGTGGCTAAGCTCCATGTCTATACATATGTTAGAGGTAGAAGTATATGGGAGTCCAAGAAGCATGGTGAAATTCTTTCCCTAGGCGAGCTTAACAGTGCCCGGTTAGGGAAGATAGTGAAAACCAAGCCCTAACGTTGTAGGGGTATCCATTTCCTGGTAACCCAAGGGGTGTGGTGAATGCAGGAGGCCTTACTTAGGTTTGGCATGAAGGAAGTGATCTCTCAAATCTGGTTGGTGGTTGAAATAAGTAAACAATTCTCTGTGAGGTCTAGAAATGGCCTAAAAAGCCCTAATTCCCACAAAGTCAGGTTTACGCCTATGTACGGACTAAGAAAGCCTGAAACCTCAAAAATCTTGGAGAGGTTGAAAATTGAACCAAGGTCTCCAAAAGAATTTTGTGGTGTTCATTAGGCAAATAGGAGATTTAGCCTATTCTCTCGAGTTAAGAGGCCTAATAGGGGCTCAAGGGCTAGTAGCCCTTCTTAAACCCTAGAATAGGGTTTGGTGGAAGCGATGAAGAATTGAAGTCTTGTGATTGATCAAGAACCATAGAGGGATGGTTTTGAAGCTATAGAAGACACCACATGCCCCTACAACAAGTTAGTGAGGTTTGGAGTGTTAGCTAGCCTTTAGCAAGATTAAGGGCTAAGGAGAGTATGGAGGAGGAAGCACCAAGATTGGCTTGGTTAGGTGAATGTAGATGATAGTAGGGTTGGCCAGGAGAACCAGGGGTGCCTAAAAAGCTATAGGTCCTATAGGTTAAGAAGGTGGAGAGTAACACCAAAGGTTTTCCAAGGTGTGACCCAGAGCATGGGACAGTGAGTGTTCCATCCAACCCTACCCTATCATTTGGTTTTATTGGTTGCAAGTTGTTGTGTGGTCTCACAACATGCCCCAAGACTAAAAAGGCTTGGGGAACCAAGTGAAATATTAATTCTATTGCAGAAGATAAGAAATTGGAAGATCACCGGAAGCAGAAAAGAAAAAGAGGAATCTTTGGTTTGAAAGAAAGTACTTCGTATGGTAAGTGTTTTGTACACCGGGTACTGTGTACTAGAAACATAGAAAAAGAAAATGGTAATGTAAAGTTCAAGCGAATGGCTCTGATCTGGTAAGTTGAGTCCAGTAAGTTGGAGTTCTGGTATTACTGAGGTCCGAGAAAGTAAGGGGGTAAAGCTGAATACCAGGTACCGGGTTGAAACGTGAAGTGAAATGTTAACTTTTTAAAATTTTATAGATTGATCCCGATGATCCAGTATATATGCAAGGATTTGTGATATGTTTTTTTTAGAAACAATTTTTATAGATTTTGTATTAACATTTGAATAATGGTTTTATTTATATAAGATATGGTGACATATTTGTTTTAAAAGGGATTTAATATTTGGAATTTTATGATTGCAAGAGATATCGATTGTGATGCAAAGCTCGGGTATGGACAGTCAAGAAAATTTGAATCACGGATAGAATTACATTTCGATCAGGTCAGATGTTCTAGAAAAATGATGAGAGAGTTGTACATTCGATTGGAATACTCGGTATCTTGGTATTTCACATACTTAGTGGTACATTGCACCCACTTCCGAGGAAGCTCATCCCAAAAACAAAGAACCTGATCCAAATCAAAAGGTGTAGAAACAAGATAATGAACTCATCATTCTGAATATATGGAGAGTTCCTACGTGCAATCTTGATTCAAGTTATTTTCCTAGTGAGAATAACAAGAGTAGAACCCGAAGATCTTCAACGAGTAATTGAAGTTGACTTCCACTGACTTCAGTTGCAATTCTCCTATTGGTCACAATATTCCACGTGCCTTGATTAGATTGGTCCCTTAGATTCCCTCTCATGTAGATGTCTTATCCTATCTGAGCCTTGTGTTCTATAAAAGGCCATAGGATGCTTAATTTTATTTTTAAGTTTGGAATTTTTGGATGTCAGAGGAGAAAAAACTCCTTTTATTTTTTGTTCTTTTTTCCTATTTTCTAAACCATTTCGGCATAAAACTTTGTATGCACATAGACATTAATTGATATCAGAGCTTTATGGATAGCTACCTATCTAAGTATCTTTTGTAGCTGGTTTTGTAAGTTCAATTGAACAAGACTGTATGCTACACCATTTAAGGGTGCATAAAAAACCTATTCGGTGTCCATAAATGAAACCCCCTCTTTAAAAGATTGCACCATTTTATACGTAGTTGTGAAGCAATCTGGTGAAATATAAAGAATTTTGCTCTATTTTGATTAATTCTTTGGGGCATCCATGGAGAATAACCGAGAGAAACTTTTATTTTTTCAATATTTTTTTGTATGTTTTACTTTAGATTAGATGTTAAATATTTTGAAAATGTTCCAAAAAATATAAGTTAATGGAAATAATTTTATTGAAAATATTTTATTTTCCATTGAATTGTTGAATGCTTAATGCTAAATCTACTTAAGTCATAGCAAGGAAATTGGAGATGATCTTTGAATTCCAATGTCAAATTTATCGCTTTCATGAATTCCAAGTTTACCTTTTCAACTTGGAAAGCTGATCTAAAATGTTCAAAGAAATGATACAAAAATGTGTATATGTATATGTACGTTCCCATATGGATTCTCCCTTGAGATTAACAACAAATTATCACATCATTACCCAAGAGCGACCCTAGTGCAACCATGACCTGGTTATTAGAGACTTGGGATTAAACAGAAGTCAATCTTTGCTCTATAAATGCAGAATTATCCCTTAGGTTGTCTTTGTTTCATATCTTTCAAGAAGGATAGGCTCTTCACAGTCTTCTCTATGGAAATTTTATTTCACATGTTTACTACGAGTAAAACCATTGTCAATAGGTATGAGGTGTGAAATGTTGCAATATATTAGCTAGTGGCCTCCTCTTGGAAATAGCTCGCACGAAAGAGAATGAGTGATGTGGGGGAACGATGTGGAACTGTCGCGAGGAATGGTCATTTGATAAACATAGAGAGCAGGGTGTCCTGCACTATAAACCCTGCAAAGCATACGAGCATGTGGAAAAAGGAGCTCGGGAAGTCAGGTAGTAAACACTGTTTTGTAGAGAAATCATGTGAGAATGTCATTTAGGATCATCATTTTGGGAATGGCCAAGTGGACAACGGCTTCCTACTAGCTAAATCCTACAAAATGATATGCAGAAAAGAGGGTGCAGTTGGCGGTGATGGAAATTCCAAAAGGAAACAGTATGATAGGGACATAATTTTTCATGATGGCTTCCGCAAAAGCAATCCCTACAAAGCTCAAACTCACAATTGCATAAGCATTTGCTTTACATTAGTTTGTCCAAAAAAATTGCAAGATCTTTAACATTTGAACATAGTTTGAAGTTTTATGGGAGGCATAGGTGCAAGATGGGAATTTGTGTAAACATCATGAGACGAGATCATCTGGGCTATATGAAGAACAATGGCTTCTACACATGCATCACCAACAAAAGGAAAAACCCTAAAAAGCATCAAAGGCATTGTCATAGGCATCATGATCATCAGACTTGTTAATTTCAAAATGCAAAAGATTTAAATGTGAAAGTTAGAGGTTTCGTTGCTGAGACACCATCGACGAAGGCAGTAAGCATAGATTCTACTTCGGAAAGTCGCACGCCAAAGGCCGTAAGGAATGGTGAAATGGGAATGTCAGCCCACTAAGGGAGACCCATAGATGCAGATCTTCCAGGGGCAATGGACGTGATGGCCACAAGTGGACAGAAACCTGAATGCAAGTTCCACAAAAGCTAAAAACTTTATGAAATTTGGATAGGTGAATTTGGCCTAGATGGTTTTGATCATTTTAAGGCATGTGACCAACTTAGGCTCAAGAACAAGGGTCCAATGACCAAGGAAAATTCCAACCAATAGGAACAAGGGAAAAAGTGAAAAAAAAGGGGGTCCCTACCTTCGACAGGGCATGTGTACAAATATGCACAACAAATGGCAACTTAGCTGGGGAAATGCTCTAGAGCATTTTGATGACAAACTGGAATCACAAACCTAGAATCTTTAGTTCCAACCTTCACACTAGGGCAAACAAACTGAACACTCAACCAAAGGATCAAAACCACTAGTCAACCCAAACCTTTGTATGTTTAAAATCCAAGTGTGTGAAAATGCATTCATTCCCATGCTTGAGTCACTACAGGAACCTAATCTCTATCAAGTTAAGCTATGTGATTGATTCTAACTCCAAAAGCATATTAGAAATTGCCTTGTTTCTAGTCAGGCGTTCATAGCCCTGAAGAGGTTGTTGCTATGATTCTCTCGAACATTGCTCTACTACCAGTTGGGCGTCCATAGCCCTCTGAAAAGTTGAATTTCTTTCTTTTTATTTTCATTTTCATTCTTTTCCTTTTCTTTTGTTCATTTCTTTTGATTTTTCTTTTCTCTTTGTTTCATTTCAACCTATAAGCAATGAAACTTGCACTCAAAGCTAAGAATCATAGTGGCGCTAAAGCAAATTTTTAGATTTTTCACTTAACCCAACTTCACAAAAGGACCTACAATGACCTCCGGACTATTATCAAGCACCCAGGCCATTTGACACTAGTGAAATACCTTCATCATCCACTCTAAAAACTTTATTGAAGTTTCTCAAAGAAATACCCAGACCAACCCCCAGGCAATAATATGATCGTTGTGCTTGCAAACATACCCAGCAGAAAATGAGGGGACCTCGAGCAAAGAAACAAAGAAGAAGCAAACTGAAAGAAAACTTATCTAAAGCAACCACCTAAACTAACCAAAGTGGGAAAGCAAAAGAAAACTGAAAAGAAACTACTCTAAACAAACTAATCTATGACAAACCAACTAACCTAACGAAAGCAGGAAAGTGAACTATGTACACAAAAATCTATACACATTCAAACTGAGCTATGTACAAGAGATTTACAAAGGACACGTTTAGACGAGGAAAACTAACATTCATGACCATAAGACATCGTAATGCATGCACAAGCAGAAGGGTGATCATTACAATTCTAAGCCATGCAAATTCGTCCTTATATTTAGAGAGATAGAACTTTATATTTTAGTGTTCAAATTCAATCACAACACTAGGAAATACCAATAGCTGGGGAAATTTGTGAAGCCCATGGTCAATCCATAAGCAAGTTCATCTTCTATCATTCCCATAATCAAAATAATAAATGCAACTACAAGTATTCATAGGATTAAGGAAAGATAGAACCTAGATGTCGTTGTATGAGGGCAATTGTATTTGATGGTTTAGAGAATACATGGCATTGTTGGCCATTGCATCGATAGCCTCAAGTGGATGTAATGGATAGTGCGGCATCCCCCTCATATTGTAAATCTACAAACCACAATCAAATTGATCAGGCAGTAGACACTGTAAGGAATCAATTTTTTTGAATTCAAGGAACACTCTACCTGATCTCAGGTCTGCATCAGGTTGAGAAATCAAATCGTCCAACACCTCTTCCAAGCTCCTGGTGGGATCCATAGCCTCCATTGGTTGTTCCTCAAGGAGATATACACTATCATGTTGATCATTTGTAGCCTAGTATCCACTAAATTGTCATTCTCAAAATGCAGCACGTTGTCCTCTCTAATTTGCTTCATGTTGATCTTAATTTGTTTATGGTTCATGTCATAAAAACATGACATGGATAAATCTATCCTATTATAGCCCTTGGAATGTGTTGAAGGATCAACAATAGACAGGGCAAAAAGACTCTCATTGCAGCTTCTGACTAACAAGGTATATCACCTTTGTGGGCAGCCCCTAAGACATCCCTGCCTTGGTCTTCTTCTCTTTGCAGTTCATGTGACTCACCAGGATATTTACTTGTTTCCTCTTATTCACTACTATATATGGAAATGGTATCCTCTTGCCAATTTGGGAACTCTAATGTTTCACCATCTGGAGGTTCGGGTGATATGTCTTCATCACTACCAACCTCTGAAATGCACTCTTCCTCAGTGTCTACATACCTCTACGACACAATTCCAAGTGGGAATAAATTATTAAGTGACACTTCTTCGTCAAGAGAATAAAAATATGCCAAGTGATTTCCCTCTGAGAATTCCCCATAAAGTTGATCATCAATTTTGTATAAATTATCCACAAAGGGGAAGGACCCTTGATGGCCAATGGATGGCTCCCTCATGCTAACTTCATCATCTGGAGGTTCAAGATTGTATCATTCTTCTTTCGTTGCTATCCCAAAATCCTCTTGTGGGTTGCACCTAGCTAAGCTATCACTTGGTTCCAATTTTTGGAATTCTAATTCAGTCCTGAAAGCAATTGTAGAAGGCCTTGTATTGGGATGTTCCACTTGTTCTTTAACTTTCATGATGGCCTCGTAGCACAACTCATATGTGAACTCCGGATTGGCATAGTCATGAAGCCTACACCACCCTAGCAATAGAAACACCTCCAAATCTACCTGGTATCTTAGCTCTGACTAGTCCCTCATGAGCCTTGAAATGAGTTTGTCATATCTTACCAACACCGGATCTTCACCAGCAATTGGGAAGGAAGTTTGATGGTGGACATCCTCATCTTGTAGTTGTTCCCCATCCTCTAGATCTTCTTTTTCAAATTCCCAATTATCTTCTTCCATGGAGAAAAGGTCCTCTAATCCCATTTCACTTAAAATTTCATCATTATTTTCTACTTCCTCAAGGACTTCTTCTTCTTTATGATTTCCAATATCTATGTTGGTTGATCCAATAGGTACTATTGCAAAAATATCTAGTTCAACATCCTCTACATGTTCCCCTTTAATTTCTAATTGTTCCTCTACCTCATTGGATGATTCCTCTTCGTTGGGAGTTAACTGCTTAACTTGATCGAAACAGATTTTAGCTTACTCAATGATGTTTGCACATGAAGAGCAAGTGAATTTTGAATGGGGTGCATTATGCACCCTGCACCATCCAGACATCAGTACTTCTTCTAATCTTAGCCCATCCTCATTGCTCAACTGTTCTTGGATCAGCTCTTCAAATGCTTTGGCTACAATATTAACAAGCTCTTCTTCTAGATCAAAAAGATCCAATGGTTGGTGCACATCCCAAAAGAAGATCTCTTCGTGCAGTACCATCTCAATAATGCCCAAGAATGTTAAAGACTCCAATTCATTATGCCTACAAGTCTTATGAATTTTGCATCTATCTGAAAATACAAAGTGTTGCAATTTTTGGTTCAACCTCCTACTTAAATCTTCTTGAAGTTGAGTGGTGTTGATCTACAATTGTTGCTCCATCTGAGCTCAAATCTTGTTTTTTCTTCAATTTTTTTTATTTTAAAATTGTCTACTTATAATGAGATCTATCTATCTCATATTTTTCTTGTAGGTGCATTCAACTTCAAGCTTTGTAGCTTTGAGCTCAGCTAGGCCCTCCTTCTAGCACTAGTTCTATTGATGGGTGTTTTTTCACCTCTCAACATAGACAAAGCACAAGTGAAATGTCTCTCTTGAAAGGCAATTTCCTACAACTAAGTTTTAGAAATCACCCCAAGGTCTCTCAGGTGTTAGGTCATGGCAATGCTTAGAATAGTTCAATTGGTTGATATGATTTACTGGTAATCACAAGGAGGCCTTTATGTTTCACAAAGTATGGGAGTTTGGGTCTACAAATGGAGTTTCAAGGTTCTAGAAATGAATGAACAGTGGCTTCCCACTCAAAACAGCAAGCTGAAACTCACTCCTATCACCAAATTTGACATTGCTATGGTGTTTGGGATCCTAAACTAACATGCATCTAAAAGAAATATCAAAAGAGGAAAGGGTTGAGAGAGTTATTCTAAATATAAACTATGAATGAACAGTAATAATGGAGGGTACTACATTAGCAAGACTCCCATAAAATTGATTTTTTCTTGACCAAGAGGAACCTACAACTACACAAAACCAATGCAATCTTCAAGGGGTCTTTGCAGATTTTTAGATTGTGCATTCACCTCATGAACATACAATTGAACTAAAGTGAAGCAAATAAACAAGCCTAGGCTAACTTTACACAATATTTTGTCATCAACAAATTCCAAAAGTATGGGATGGAAGTTCATCAAATTCCATAATAGCAACCACCATTAAAGGCATTCATGAAACTAACAAACAGAAAATAACATGGAGGCTGAATCATGCAAGCAAAATGAGCAAGCTCAAAGAAAACACCCAAATTCATTGCAATTCTTCCTCTTATTGCTTCAATGTGCCCTTTACAACAATTCACCACCACTTACAAATGAGGAGAAAGCCCCTATTTATAGTTTTCCAAAAGTGAAATGAATGGTCAGGATTTATTTGCAATGAATGGCCCAAATTCAATATAGCTTATGGTTTCACCTAACCCCAATAGCTTACAATATAAAAATAGACCTTTTGTATTTTTCCCTATTTTTTACTCTAGTCTATTTTTTCCTCTAGTTGGGAACTGTTGAAATCTACCTTTTGTTGATGCATTTCCAGCCCTCCTTTCATTCAATTAGGCAGATCTTGTTGTCAATCTATTTTTATTGAGGAATAGAAATCTCCCCCTTGATTTCAGTAAACATCCCTTGACAATCATTGTCATTCGATACCCCAAATAGATCCTTGCTAAAATGGACAGTAGAAAATAAGAATGCAGATGCCACCAAGTATCATGTTGCTCTACAAATGAATAAGCAGTCATCGAGTGCATTGAAAACAAAGTAATAAGAGTAGAATCCCACACCATAATCTTTGTAACAAGCATCCCCACATGTGATCTTGACATCATTAATCTCCTCTTGGATCTACATTCAGGCTCTTCTTAGTAATGTGAAGTCTCCACTCACAATCAAACCTGTCTTGATGGTGTGGTTATCCCTCAGGCATATTCAAGTCTTACAATGGCATGGTTCCATATGCAGCCAACAACATGCAATTTCCCTACTAAGCATATTAAGATTACCACTACGGTACTGCTCCATAGTTTATGTGAGAGTATGTTTCACATAAATCCACATGTGGTGCACCATCAGCAATCTCATTCTGACAATCTCATGTAGCACGAGCGAATGTGTGATTCCGTACACACCCCATGTGAGAAGCTTCCTCGCTGCACCCTACAACATACGAAAAATAATTAGGATTAAAATAATGTTTCAAATCTTTATTATATAGAATCCTAGTGAAATTTTATTCCCCCCTTTGCTTAATTCCTCTTCACGACCTAGACCTGCACATTACAAACATAATACTCACCATAACGTAATTTTCAATGGGCTTTAATGTTTGTGCTTTTAATAATTATCCAACCTCATGAGATATAAAAGATAAATCCCTTTTAACAATTCCATGTCCTATATAATTAAAAGGATGATCTAGAGAACTACGCTCATTTGAATATGCTTATTTTAAATCTTTGTATAAAAATGCTTGAAATTGATCACTATAAAGATAAGGCGATATCATTAATTAAAACCCTTTTAAATTTCTGATCACCCTCCACTTTTCAAATAGTTCCCATGACCAATTTTATCTATGTTCTCATGGTAGATGGGAAGGTAGAATCATTCTCTTTTAACTTTAGGCATTGATTTTATCAGACTCAAGCATTCCCCTCCCTTTTGAAATCTATAATATCCACCCATTTATAAATGAACCTGCATAAGGAGGCGCCCATAAACATTAATCAATGAGGAATAATTTAACATTATGGGAATGCGGGAATGAAGAGGCTTTATGCCATTTGCGGGGGCATTGAATGTGAGTTTTGTTTGTGGGAAGAAGGTGTGGGGATGCCAGTAGGGAAGGCCGTAACTAGAATGGCTTACAAGGTGATGGCCTTGTGGTCACGGCTTTCCACACAAGGAAGCTCACAACACCCCCCTCCTTTGTGGAACCATGTGTGGTGAGAAAGATGCTTATTGCAAGCTACTGAAGGGGCTTCCACACATAGAATGCAAAGTCCAATCTTCTTGCTTGAACCTCATGTCTTAATCAAATGGGCCCCTTTGTTATTCTCCCTTTGTGCACAGGCCTATCGACACATTTTTCTTAGGATGTTACATGTGAAAGGAATGGCATCATACCAAATATTGTTCATATCCTCATATCATTCTTCTTAACATTATTTAAATCAATGCTCTTGCTAATATTATTGTGGCAATGATTCAAACAAGAACCATGCACCACGCCCTCGAAACCAATAGTTGATCAGATTGTTCCATGAATGGAACCATGGAGAATGGATGAATGATTAACATAAAGCCCATTGAAATCCCTCAACATTACAATTTCTTTACACTTGGGTGTCAATCCTAACCGGAAGGTCATCACATAGGCGAATCTCTATCAAGATCTCATTGCACATTTATCCCTCATGCCCCCATGGTTTGATTGGGAACCAATGAATACAATCACATTCCTAAACAGATGACCCGGGAGCACAAAATGTGCAAGATCAGAGTTTGCGGGGACAAGAGAAGGTGTGGTTGTTGATTAATACTTGGTGAATCATGGTTGGTTATGTGAGAGGATGCTAACGATCTTGGTGAATCAGGCAACATGTATAGTGCCAAGTCTAGCCCTTTGTTCTTGTGATAGACTCATGAGAAAATACCGTTTAATATGTATTAAGCATTTCAACAAACACATCAATCAATTTGTTGGTGACGTGGATTTTTTGTTGTACACATTTTAATCTTCCCTACCACTGTTGCATATCTACCATATCTACCGCATTTACTCCATCATTCCTCCCGCTTCTATCTACCTTTTTCTATCTCCTTCTCCAATGCATCTAGACACTTCTCTTAGCGTATTCTAGAAGCTTCCCCTGTAGCTAAGCAAAAAGACTTTGTTTTGTAAAATGAAGGATGTAATACTCTGTTTTGAGTAGAAGAATGTATGGGCATAAACAGCACTGGCAGCTCTCTATTTTTCATAAGGAAATAATATAAATATGTATGTTGTTTCTAATATTAACTGTGTTTTTTATAATGCTCTATGTTGAATGCTGCGTTTACTCCTTCTCAGTTGAAAACCCTGTTTAGTTTGTCTCTGTTTTTTTATCTAGCAAAGTGGTATCAGAGCTACTGACAGAGAAAAGTTTGGATGGATTGAAGTGGGAAAGGAGATTGTAAACAGCGAAGTTGAAGATTGAGTCAAAGAAGACTTGCAGAAGTGAATGTACCACCCAAAAAAGAGTGTAGATCCCCGTTGTTTGTAGATGGCCCTTGAATGTAGATGTTAACAGAGATTAAAACAGTAGTCTTGTTGAAGCTATTAGACAGATTGTAGCTATTGGCAGATTCCAAAAATCATATATATTGAAGGTTGCAGCCATCACACATAAAGCAAGGGTTTGCAAGATTGAAGAGATTTGAAAAGAAAACAGAGGAGGCAAGGTGTTTAAAAAATTATGGCAGGAACAAGTGGAAGCATTGCACAACCACAGATTCCAATCTTCAATGGCAAAAATTATGAATATTGGAGCATAAAAATGAAAACCCTGTTTTGCTCCCAGGATGTTTGGGACTTGGTTGAAAATGGGTTTCCTGAACCAGTAGACCAGCAAGCTTATCAGGCTCTTACACAAGCTAAAAAAGATTTGTTGAAAGAAAACAAGAAGGATGCTAAGGCATTGTTTATCATTCAGCAGGCAATGGAGGAATCACTCTTTCCAAAAGTTTCAGCTGCTACAAGATCAAAACAGGCATGGGAAAGTTTGCAAACAGCTTACCAAGGCATAGACAAGGTGAAAATAGCAAAATTACAAATTCTTATAAGGGATTTTGAAAATCTGCAGATGAAAGATTCAGACTCAATAGATTCATTCTTCACTCATGCAATGGCAATAGTAAATCAAATGAGATCCTATGGAGACACCATTGAAGATCAAAATATTGTGGAAAAATTACTTAGAAGTCTATCTACAAAGTTTGATCCAGTTGTAATAGCCATTTTGGAGGCCAAAGATCTTACTCAGCTATCAGTAGATGAATTAATGGGATCACTCTTAGTACATGAGCAAATATTAAATCGATCAGGGTCATCATCATTGGAAAATGCATTCAAGACTCAGCTATCATTTGGTAGAACAAGAGGGAGATCAAATTATAGCAGAGGCAGAGGACATTTTACACCAAGAGGAGGAAGAGAAAATACACAATTTGAGAGCAGAAGACCAGCATCAAGCCCACATACCCATTCTACACCAACAAGAGGAAGGGGGAGCAGCCATTCTTATAGCCATCATCAAGGAGAAAGGTATGATAAATCCAACATCCAATGTCATTATTGCAATAAATTTGGGCATTTTGCATCAGAATGTAGAAAAAGGCAATATGACATGAATAAGCAAAAGGCACATTTTACAAATGAAAACAAGCCCAACACTAGTGAAGAAAACACCATATTGATAACATGCAATGTAGCACAAGAGAGCTCCAAAGAAGTATGGTTTTTAGATAGCGGTTGTAGTAATCATATGAGTGGGAGTAAGGAGATGTTTGCAAAAATAGATGATTCAATAAAATTAGAAGTGAAATTGGGAAATGATCAACGAGTTTCAGTCATGGGCAAAGGGTCAATTAACATAAAAACTAAGCAAGGTGAGGAGAAACATATTTCTAATGTATACTATGTTCCTGGATTGCAACACAATCTCATAAGCATTGGGCAACTTGTGCAAAAAGGATATAGGATATACTTTGAAAATGGTGAATGTGTGATTTTAGATAAGAAACCAAGCAATAGGCTGATTGCAAAAGTTGAGATGACAAAAAATAGGATGTTTCCTCTTAGAATCCAAAGTGAACTATTCTTAGAGCCACAAGGATTGCAAAAGGTTGCTGAGTTAGCTTACAAAGCTTCATATAAAAATGAATCTTGGCTATGGCATTTAAGACTTGGGCATTTAAACTTCAAAGGATTACAGCTATTACACAAGAAAAGAATGGTATATGGACTGCCACCAATAGAGCCACTTAAGACAACATGTGAGAGCTGCATATTGGCAAAGCAACATAGGAAAGCATTTCCAGTTGGAGAGTCTTATAGAGCAAATCATCCACTTGAGATAGTGCATTCAGACCTTTGTGGACCTATGCAAACACCATCCATAAGTGGAAAGCTTTATTTCTTGACATTTATTGATGATTTCAGCAGAAAAGTTTGGGTTTATTTTTTGAAATATAAATCAGATGCATTTGTTGTTTTTAAGGAGTTCAAGGCAAAAGTTGAGAAAGAAAGTGGATGCTATATCAAAACATTGAGAACCGATCAAGGTGGAGAGTACATATCAAATGATTTTCAAAAATTTTGCAAAGAAAATGGCATAAAGAAACAATTTACAGCAAGGTATACTCCTCAACAAAATGGAGTAGCCGAGAGAAAGAATAGGACAATCATGGAAATGGCATGAAGTATGATAAAAGCAAAACATCTACCAAATGAATATTGGGCTGAAGCGGTTGCATGTTCGGTATACATATTGAATAGATGCCCAACGAAAGCAGTGATAAATAAAACACTAGAAGAAGCTTGGAGCGAAAGGAAGCATAACATAGCACATTTGAGAGTCTTTGGTTGTGTAGCATACTCCTTGATACCTCAAGAGTTGAGAAAGAAGTTAGATGATAGAGGAGAGAAGTGTATATTTGTGGGATATAGTGAACAATCCAAGGCATACAAGTTATACAATCCTATCACAAAGAAGCTGATAATAAGTCATGATGTTGAGTTTGTTGAAGAAGAGGCATGGGATGGCAGCATAGACAAAACAACTACGGTTGCAGCTAGTGTTCCACAAGAAAATGAAGAAAATGAAACTCAAGTTCTGCCTACTACACAAGCAAATGTTCCTACAACACCTTCTAGGGCACCTACCACTCCAAATCCAATTACTCCAGCAAGTAATAACAGCAGTGAGTACTCTAATCCAACACTTGCATCACTAAGATCAAGGTCTATAAATACTTCAAAGAAGACACGAAGTCTAAGGGAGATATATGATGAAATACAAGAGGCTGAAAATGATGATTTATGCTCTAATTTTGCATTCTTAACACAAGCTGATCCGATTTATTTTGAAGATGCAATTAAGGATGACAATTGGATTGCAGCCATGGATGATGAGATTCAATCAATTGAAAAAAATCAAACTTGGGATCTAGTAGAGCTTCCTAAAGGCAAGGATGTGATTGGAGTTAAGTGGATTTACAAGACAAAGTATAACGCTGATGGAAAAGTAGAGAAACACAAGGCAAGACTTGTAGCTAAAGACTTCACACAACAACCGGGCATAGACTACAATGAAACATTTGCACCCGTGGCAAGATTGGATACCATTAGAATGGTCTTATCTATAGCAGCTCAAAACAATTGGAAGGTTTACCAAATGGATGTTAAATCAGCATTTTTGAATGGCATTTTAGAAGAAGAAGTGTATATAAAACAGCCACCTGGTTATGAAGTTTTGGGAGAAGAACATAAAGTATACAAACTGAAAAAGGCACTATATGGTTTGAAACAAGCCCCTGGAGCTTGGTACAGCAGGATAGATTCTTATTTTTTGAACAATGGGTTTAACAAGTGTGGCAATGAACCAACTTTGTATGTCAAAGTGAATGATGAAGGAGAAATCTTGATAGTGTGCTTGTATGTAGATAATTTGATATTCACAGGTAACATGTCAACTAACTCATTCAAGGCAGCCATGGAAAGAGAATTTGATATGACTGATTTGGGGCTCATGAGATATTTTCTTGGTATAGAGGTAAGTCAAAATGACCAAGGCATTTTTATTTGTCAAAGCAAGTATGCTAATGATTTGTTGAAGAGATTTAAGATGACAAATGTAAATCCAATTCCTACACCTGTTGCATTGGGTTTAAAACTTAGCAAGGATGACAAAAGTCCTAGTGTTGATGCAACTTTATTTAAAAGATTAGTTGGCAGCCTCATGTATCTAACCACCACAAGACCGGATATCATGTATGGGGTGAGTCTTATTTCTAGATTCATGGACACACCAAAAGAATCACATTGGAAAGCTGGAAAAAGAATTTTAAGATATATCGCTGGAACAAAGAGCTTTGGGATTTTGTATACATCTTTAGATGACTACAAGCTGATCAAATATACAGATAGTGATTGGGGAGGTAGCATGGATGACAGAAAAAGCACTTCGGGGTATATATTTTATCTAGGATCGGGAGCTATCGCTTGGGCATCAAAAAAACAACCAATTGTGACACTCTCATCAGCTGAAGCAGAATATGTTGTAGCCACATCAGCAGCTTGCCAAGCAGTATGAATGAGAAGGGTGCTTTCATATTTGAGGCATCCACAAGAAGAACCATCAAAAAAAATTTGTGATAATAATTCTACAATTGCTTTATCTAAAAATCATGTTTTTCATAAACGGAGCAAGCATATTGATACACGGTATCATTTTATTCTTGAATTGGTGAACAATGGTGACATACATCTTCAATTTTGCAGGTCCGAAGAACAACTGGCAGATATCTTTACAAAGCCACTTTCAAAGAATATTTTTGAGCATCTCTGAGAAGCACTTGGTATTGTAGACATACATGGCAGTGAAGATTAAGGGGGAGTGTTGGTGACGTGGAATTTTTGTTGTACACATTTTAATCTTCCCTGCCACTGTTGCATATCTACCATATCTACCGCATTTACTCCATCATTCCTCCCGCTTCTATCTACCTTCTTCTATCTCCTTCTCCGATGCATCTAGACACTTCTCTTAGCATATTCTGGAAGCTTCCCCTGTAGCTGAGCAAAAAGACTATGTTTTGTAAAATGAAGGATGTAATACTCTGTTTTGAGTAGAAGAATGTGTGGGCATAAAGAGCATTGGCAGCTCTCTATTTTTCATAAGGAAATAATATAAATCTGTATGTTGTTTCTAATATTAACTGTGTTTTTTATAATGCTCTATGCTGAATGCTGCATTTACTCTTTCTCAGTTGAAAACCCTGTTTAGTTTGTCTCTGTATTTTTATCCAGCACAATTTGCTACTATATTGAAATGCCACCATCAATCAACTCCTTTGTAGGAGTAACGTATCAACCCATGATGCATTGTAAAATTTCTTAGCCCCTTTATCAAAGCACTTTCTTACAGTTTCTTCATGAAAAGAAGGCCTTGTGTAGATAAAAGACCTTTCTCAGCACTTGTAGAACGATGTGCAACTCCATAGTATATCCTTCCCAAAGTCTTATTTTCCTCAACAAATTCTATGGTGGCTTATCCCTTGCACAAATCGTGAGTTGGTCAAGCTACCAACCCTATTTTTCAATTAAAGTGAGTTCAATGTTTTGTAGGGGATAGGGATTATGACACCGCCTGCGGAAAAAGGCTGCGAGGAATCCAAGCACAGAATCCGTAAGAAGATGTTGCTCAGATGGCTAAGTAGATGACTTCCTACGTGGGGCATGAGTCTACAAGTGTGCAAAAGTAGGCACACAGAGAGTCATATGAAGAATGCTAGAGAAACGGCATAAGGAGCAACATCATCCATGACACATACTTCACATTCCTTTAAAATTTGAGAAACTCCAGTGCCATGAATCGTATAATACACACACCCCCACAAGCATTGGCATTGATGTTGTCATACCCCAAAGGCATCCAACAGCAACACCCTTGTTCATGAGTTTCTTTTAATTCTTTGCCTCCCTTATGCTAAGATGTATGGGATATGGATGTGTGTAGAACTCTAGGAAGGCGATCGATCAATCCTTAAGTTTTGGTACTTTTCATAGATCTGTAATGTGATAAGATTGTTTACATATATTCAGAGCAACCAATAGAATGTTGGTTGTCTTATGGCTTGTCCACCAATTCTAATGAGTCAATCATGAGTCTTTGAGAGACTGATATTCATCCATACCCCCAAAGACTTCACCACAATAGACGAAATTGCCTCATTTTGGGAGTGCTTGAACACTTACAAGATATCAATGGTTCCAAACCCACTTAGTGTATCTCCATGCTACAGGTAATTAGTTTTAATTTTCATGCGGAGAAAACATGCAGGAAAGTTGTCGAGCAACACCGCTAAAATAGACAACGGTCCTGCTGATGCTTAAGAGCCCATATTATTTTTAAGTTTGGGGGCAATGCTATCAAATGCTAAAGGTTCTTGAAATGCCTTCATGGATAATATCGTCATTTTGCAGCGACTAAGGTGATGTTGATATAAATTCCTACTTAACAAATTTGATAAATCTTGTGGTTACCTTTTGCAACATTGATGCTCGCAAGCAATGTGTTCGCAGCAAGGCACTTGTAAATCACTTGTATGGCATGAGCAGGATCTAGAAATCTTGTCACTCAACTAGTTATCCTAATTTTGTAACGTCTTTACCTTGCAACAAGGAACTTGTTAAACCAGTGAATGACACAAGTCTTCTTGGTGTGTTGCTTTAAACAAGTATGTTCACCACTTACAGGTATGAGGTGTGAAAACACTATGGTATATTGGCTAGTGGCCTCCACTAGGAAACAGCTCTAATGAAAGAGAACGAGTGATGCAGGGAAACGATGTGGAACCGTTGTGGGGAAAGGTCATTTGAGTGGCGTAAAGAGAATAGCCTCCTGCACTGTAAACCTCGCAAAGCATACGAGCATGTGGAAAGAGGAGCTTGGGAAGTTGGGTAGTAAACGTTGTTTTGCAGAGAAATTGTGCAGGAATGTCGTTCAAGATTGTCGTTTTGGGAATGGTCAAGTGGACAACGGCTTCTACCTAGCTAAAGCCCACAAAATGATATGCGGAAAAGAGGGTGTGGGTGGTGGTGATGGAAATGTCAAAAGGAAACAGTGCTATAGGGACAGAAGTCTGCATGATGGCTTCTATGAAAGCAATCCCCACAAAGCTCAAACTCGCAATTGCATAAGCATTTTCTTTACATTAGTTTTTCCACAAAATTTTCAATATCTTTAACATTTGAACACTGTTTGAATCTTTGTGGGAGGCGTAGGTGCAAGGTGGGAATTTATTTAAATGTCATGAAACAACACTATTTGGGTGATATGAAGAACGGTGGCTTCCACACATGCATCACCAACAATGGGAAAAACCCTAAAAAGCATCAAAGGCATTGTCATAGGCATCATGATCATCAAACTTGTTAATTTCAAAATGCAGAAGATTTAAATGCAAAAGTCAAAGGGTTCGTCGCCCAGACACCATCGATGGAGGCAATGAGAAAAGATTCTGCTTCGAAAAGGTGCACACCAAAGGCCGTAAGGAACAGAAAAATGGGAATGTCGACCTGCTAAGGGAGACCCATAGATGAGAGCCCACGAGGGGTGATGGACGCGGCAGCCACAGGTGGACAGAAACCCGCAATGCAAGCTCTGCAAAAGCTAAAAACTTGGTGAAATTTAATGGATAGGTGAATATGGCCTAGATGCTTTTGATCATTTTAATGCATGTGACCAACTTAGGCTCAAGAACAGGGGTCAAACAACCAAGGAAAATTCCAACCAACAGGAGCAAGGGAAAAAGTGGAAAAAAAGGGGGTTAAGGCAGGGCATGTGTGCAATATATGCACAACATAATTATTCATAACCATAACTATTTAACTAAATTTAATATATCTAAATCAACATTATGCAAATTCTCCATCTCTTAAAAGTGATTTACAAGAATTCATAGATGAAATATAGTATTTTTAACAAGTATTGAATCTACCTCTAAATCATCATAATTAATACACCCTATTAAGTTTATCATTTCATATCACACTTCATAATCAAGTGATGATAAAATACTTACTCTATTTGTTAATATATCTAGCTTAGTATAAGAACAATTAATTTACATTTGACATATATGGTTGGATTATTTATAAGTAAACTAACTTATAAAACACATTTCCATCTATGAATTCTTGTAGATCATTACTCTTAAGGTACGAAAATTCACATCTTATCTTTGGATTCATGGATATCCCTCTACAACTACTATGCGCAATGTTTATGAATGTAAGAAATAATGTTATAATAATCACATATTTTTGGTGGAAATAGGTGTTTTACCTATCTAGGTCATATTTACATTTTAAGTCCACTTATGTCCTAGGAGGGAATCTTTCTAGTTAAGCATTGGTTGTCACTTATCTATTTGGTTTTTATTTAATGTGTGTGTCCTAAGTCATTTAATGTTGGCTCATGTCATTTAATTATGATAGTCATTTAATGCTAGTACATCATCACACCTTGCCTATATAAGCAAGGCATCATATGTACATTGGAACAAAAACTATTTAATGTGGTTGTCAATATATTCAATATGGAAATCTTGCATCCATAATCATAGCATAATATTTCTACCATTTCTTTCTTATGGAATTTATTATTGTCTTGCAGGTGATCCTAGAGTGTTGAGGAGTTCACCATAAACTCCTACATGGTATCAGAGCTTTAGTGCTACAAAAATCTTCCCAAATATGAGGGACCAATTTTGGCATGAAATTTTTGATGGGTGCAATTGGGGGTTTTGTGGACCTTACCATTGAATCCATGGTGTCAGATAAATTTAGGTTTTCCTTTCATTTCATAAAATTTCATTATGTTTTGATTGATCTACAAGGGTTTGAAGAAGGGTTTCAGTTGCCAAATTTGGGGGCTAGCTAATTTTTCAGAGCACTGTGGATCAAAAATGACCCCACCATTATGTTTGAAAGGCTCAAGAACCTAATTATCAACTATCAATTCATCAAATTTTAACATTTTTATTTGAGACATAAGGGAAAAAAATAGGCATATAGTTGTACAGATCTATACTTGGTCGTATCGTACGGCGATCATACCGTATGTAGTCTATAGAGTTGTTTGTATTGTGGCAAGGAATATTCTTGGCATCTTCATCAAATTCAGGTATTTGATTGGGCAGTCATACATTGTGTGTGTCACCCTAGCGTAAGACTACTATCGAGTCATCCTCTACGAGTCCATCATACTTTTGTCATTGTAATTGTTGTGGTACAAAGGCATTTAAATTCTAAAAGTTTTAATTTAAACTATGGTTTAAATATTTTAAAGTTTCAATAGATTTTTAATTTAACCACCAACAATTTTTTTAGCAGAAAGTTCCAAGGGCTTTAGTACCCTGGGCCCACCTTAGCAAGGGGCTATACCCTAAGCAGAGTGGCCTATTACCTACCACCCCCAAATGCCTTGCCCTAGTGGAACCACCACTAGGAGCGGCGATTAATATTTTTTAAAAACCTTTATATATATTGCAGGTCACATGGCAAACCGAGGGCTTAAGCCCAAGGGGCCAATTTTTACCCTCGGAGGTCATAATAGGCCATTTTTTCAAATGACCATAACTTGCAATCTAAGAGGCAAAAATTTTCAAACAAGATATCATTGAAAAGTTAGCTTCACCAATTTTGTAGTGGTACAAGTTATTTTTGAAATTTTGATATTTTGTAGCATTTATTACTATTTAAATTCATATCTTCATTTTTGGCTCCTGAGCTCATAAATTTTTTCTATGATCTCTTATTTTTGTGATTCTTATGGTGTTGGAAAGGTAGTGAGGAGATTCATCATGCTATCCATGCATTTTTTCCTATATCTATCCTAGGTATATCATTATTTCATCTTTTCCCTAGTGGGTGTCCTAGAGATTACTTTGATATTTTTACAATTGAGAGGGTGCAATTTTGATCTTTGCACTTCATTTTAGTATTAGAACATTGTTTTGTGTCCTATTGCTTCATTTAGATTCTATAATTACACCATATCGAGAGTGTTCTAGCGTTCCTTGGCATCAAGTATATTATTGCTTTATCATGATTCTAACTTGAGTCCTTGAATGACTCTAATATGGTTTCTAGCATTAGAATTATATTTCCTTTACTCGCCTAATTAAGGATTCTTGTGTTACTCTACTAGTGTGCTTCCAATGTTTCTTTGCAATAAGTTATCTCATTGAGGGGGGGTGAATGTTCTCTTCTTCGTCTCTCTTATGGGGGGTATTTTTCCTTGAATGGGGTTTTGTCCTCTCATTTTTCATGGAGAACATTATTGTATTTTATCTCTTTTGTGGAGTTTTTTCCCACTGGGTTTTCTCCTTTTCTTTATTTGTGAGAGATTTCATTTTCATGTGTGCATGGATACCTAACATAGCCTCATAGTCAGAACCCATCTTTGTGTCATTTGCATAATAGTACTCCCTAAGTTGTACTTAAGAGGGGGTGTTGGTGTAAATATGTGTTTTACCTATCTAGGTTCCATTTACATGTTAAGTCTACTTAGGTCCTAGGAGGGAATATTTCTAGTTAAGCATTAGTTATCACTTATCTATTTGGATTTTATTTAATGCTTGTGCCCTACGTCATGTAATTATGAACAATCATTTAATGTTGGTACATCATCACACCTTTCCTATATAAGCAAGGCATCATATGTACATTGGAACACCAACTATTTAATATATTTTTTAATATATTCAATCTATAAATCTTGCATCCATAATCATAGCATGATAGTTATATCATTTCTCTCCTTTGGAAGCTATTGTTGTCTTGTAGGTGATCCTAGGTGTTGTGGAGTTCACCAAAAACTCCTACACATACCAATATCTAGGCATTCATAAAAGATCAATTAATTTCTAGAAGACTCAATCCTAAACTAACATCACACAATCCTTTATAATAGTGTGTGTGTATATATATATTGTAGTGTAGGAATTTTTATACCTTTACAATTTTGCACTATGTTTGAGTCTTAATTAATTGGACTTAATTAAGCTCCTAATTTTCTAAATTATGCATTCCAAAGCCCTATTTTGCTCATTTTGTGAAAGGGAAACCTATATTTAATTAATGTAATTAATATTTTCATCACCTCAAAATGAATGCATGGCCTGGACTTTTACACCAAAACCCATTTGCCTAGGGCCTTGGGCGAATGGGTCCTCCTTAAGTCCTAGATCCCAAATTTTAATATGTTTTTGGAAATCTTTTAATTATTTAAATTTCATATTCAATTGTCATATTTTGGAATCTAATTTTTGGGAAATTAGATAAACACCTATAAATACATGTCTTTTTTATCAATTCAAACCTAACATGCATGATCTATCAAATTCAAGAGAAAATATTATTGTCAAGAGCATTCAAGAGCAGGTTTTTCAGTCATTTGTTGCAACATTCAAGATCTTTTCATCATGTTCAAGCTTATGTGTGTTCATGTCATCTTGTGAAGGTTAATATGCATTATTGATCCTAAAGCACCCAAGCATTTTGATCCAAGTGGATCTAGAAAACCTAAAAATTTCACAGTCTCATAATCTCACAAAACCAGCATCATTGTGTAGAGCTCGCCAACATAGTCCTAATGCAACTTGAACGGGCTCAAAAGGAGTCTGTATGCAAAAGTTATTCTTAGTCAAAGGTTCAGTCAAATAGGTGAATTAGGCGTTCAAAAAGGGAAAAAATGATCATCTCAAAATGAAACAAAAATGATTCCAAGTCGTAGTGCTAGTCGCGTTGATTATGGAACTATATTTGGTTTCAAAAACGGAGCTTGTATGTGAAAGTTACGGCTGGTCAAAGGTTGGTCAAAACTTTGACTCTGGTCAACTAATGATGTCAGCCAATGTACAATCAGCATGATGACATGGCACAAAGAACCTACATGGCATATACAGTCGACATGGACCAATACCATGGTGCCACATGTCATGTGGTGAATGAATAAGAATGTGCCACGTGTACCCATAGATGGATGCTACATGGCACCTCTGCTTTGTGTTGGTTTGTTTTGTTTGTTAAAAATAAGGTGAGGAGGTTTGAACTCTCAACCTCTGCTTTGCTACTTTTACTCTCCACCACTAGGCTATATGAGGTGGCCAAAAACAATATGCACTAGTTTATATTTAAACTATAACAAAGCTTTTATTTTTAGGAAAGAGATAGTACGATAAACCCCCCATAAAATCCTTAGAAATATTTGAGCCTATTTTAAAGGGATTAAGAGGCTCGAATTAAGGGGGCATTTAAATATTAGTAAGCCCCAATTTTAAAGTTTTTGAAAGATTTTATGAAGATTTTTAAGGATTTGATTGAGATAAGCCACATATGCAAAGATTTTAAAGGGCTTAATTTTAAAGTTATGATATTTTAAGCCTGTTTTTAAAAGATAAGGGATAATTTTTAACAACTTGGCTATGTAATTAGGAGATATGGGTATATTTGCAAAATAATATGGTTTTAGCCCATATTAGCAAATAAATTTGTATAAAAGGGGGTCTTATTTCCTTGTAAGGGGAGAATTCTCTTAGAGAGAAAATTAGAGAATATAAATTATTGGGAAAGGTGGACTTAGAATGCTAGAGGAGAGATGAATTATTTTTGAGAGGAAGAATTGCAAGGTGTTATTATACACCAAAATTGTAAAAGTGAGAGAGATTGTGAGGAATTTTATGCAGGTTTTGAAGCTTGAATATTGTAAGAAGGCATTTTCAGGTGCCTGGCAATATTAATGAAAGCGGTCCAATATTGAGAAGCAGACCTAGAGACGTAGTCCTTTGAAGGATGAACTTTGTTATCAACCTGCGTCTGATCATTTTATCTTCCATCTCATTCTTCTTCTATCTCATGTCTTACATTCTCTCTAGTTTCATTTCAATTTATTTAGTATTTGATTTTTAATTACAACATTATCGTAAATAGTTAACCTTTTCAAGTTCTGTAAAATTCAATGAACTAGTTTCACATTTTCAACGATTAAGAAGCATAATCATGCAATACTGCCTAGATCGGGAAAAATTGTAATTTGAATCAATTTACAAGATAATTTTGTAAACTATAATTACATATCACATTTAAGTATCCAATAAATCAAGAAAATCAAGATTTGATTCCTTGGAGTGATGTGTTTGACTTCAATCCTCTAAGGGAAGCCATTAAAGGTTTGTTGATTTGTAGCAAGCAAGTGTTCATTCATCATTCCTTCCATTTATCAATTGTCATTATCATCCTATCAAGGTTTAATTACCAAACAAGGGTTTGACTAAGGAAAACCCCCATTCAAAAACAAATATTTTTTCCTCTCTTTGTATGTGTAGATCACAAGTTGCAGAAGGACTAAAAGCATCTCAAAGAGAAATTTTGCAACATTGTATAAGTTTTCACCATTTTTGTCAAGCCACAAAAACTCAATTATAAATTTTATTTTTGACTTTTCAACAGTGGGACCTGTATCAAACTAAATCCAAGATCCAACATTAGAGGACTGTCAAATCTTTTTCTAGACACCCTACCTAGGACCCATTCACCCTAGGGAAAACCTATCCTTCAGAAATGCTCATAACCAAATTTTAATATCAGGTACATGTGTCCAAACCCTTCTCATATCTACCTGCAAACTGAGATTTCAATTTTTTATCTTCTAGATCTTGCATTTTATCATCTACGTCTTGTTGCTCATTAGGTTTAGTTGCATCAAATTATTTCCATTTAGTTCCAAATCCAATTTTCCTAGATTCAGGTCTAATTAGCTCACCTTAGGGTTGAAATTCAATCTCTACACCTTGCAATCTCATAGTTTTAACAAAATTTTGGGAAGAGGGACATCTTTATTTCCTTAGTTATTTGTATGAAGGACCTAGGACACCCCTTTTTGGATCTTCCCCTTTTTCCACCATTTCATTTTGGTGAACCTGGCATTGTACATCATATTTTCTAGTTTGGAGATAATTGAAACCCTAGATCTAGGTTTTGCATTATCTAGATTTTTATTGCATTCATGGTTACAAATTACATATTTGCATCATTCAAATTCATAAAAATCCAAAAGCGATGCATACTTTTTGCATATTAGATTGCATAGAAGTGTGTTTTAATCATTTATATCAAAATTACATCAAAAATTGCATTCAAAAAAGTTGTCATCTTGTTCATACATTGTCACAAATTTGCATTCTTATTTCGTCTTAATTTCTAGAAATTGTTATTGAAGAATCTATTTGTGATTAGGAACAGTGAGCTTAAATATCAAATTAAACAATTAGAATCTAATTTCTTAGACCCCTATCCAAGGACACATTCACCCTAGGGAAAACCTATCCTTGTACATGAAATTTTCTATAATTCTACACATTAATCATTGTTTGTCTACTTTCCTTTGTTGTACCTACAATTTTCTGTTTCAGTTTTAGAAATTGCATTTTTTTGTAATTGTTTGCATTTAGTTCAATTGGTGAAAAAAATGCATTGTTTAAAATCAAAATTAGCATTTCAAATAATCATTTTCAAATCCTTGCATTTAAAATCGGTCAATTATCATTTTTACATCTAAAAATTGCAATATCTTCTTCAATACTTGCATTGTGCTTCCTAGTTCTAAGGTTTTACAATCTCTATTTAGTGCTTTTTATCCATTTTGGTTACAATTTTGGTTTGGTGAAACTTGTATGAGTATTAAAACTTGGTTTCCTACTGTCAATACTTAAGTGAGACGTAGTTCAAGACTCATGACATCCCATGTTGGTACACCCACTCTAGATCTTTTTTTTTCCAACTCTTTCACTCATATTGTTGACACTAGTCAACCCATGTTGGATTCCATCCCTGATATCACATGTCCTATGACCACTAATTCTATTGATGTTGAAAAAATTGTTGCTCATATCCCTCAAGAGAAACTCAAACAAATGGATAAGGCCTTAGAAAAATTTCAAGCTTTTGTTAGTACAAAATATATTGTTGGTATTTTCATTCATATTATAGATAACATGAGTTCAGAATGCTTGATAATGAACATGGAATAGAGATTTTTTGTAGCTTAGCTCATATTATTGATAACCATATTCCTAAAATGGCTAGTTGTGCTCAAACTTTAGGTTACACCCAAATTCAAGGAGTAAATCAAATTCCTCCCCCTTAACCATAGCCTATATTCCTACATATACCAATTCAATTGTCTCTATAATAATGCAACCAACCAGCAATATCACTCCAATTTTGGGTATATCCACAGGGAATCCTTTTAGCTTTGTGAATTCAAATATCATCTCCAAACCTTCCACCTCTCACAAACTTTCAATTCACTTGTACTCCCAACACATATACACCTCCACCATATTCCCCTCCATCTCAAAATACAACCAATGAATTTTTCATAAACCAACTTTTGTAAAATGGCACAACCCTCCAACAACAAATAGCAACATTGAACCAAAATCAAAATGGCCAACCTTCACAATATGTCAAACTAAACCCAATGTCATTCAACAAGGTATAGAGATTCCTAGATTTGAGAAATATGGTGGTAACAGGAGATCCTAACGACCATGTTTCAACATACACAACCTTATTTAGTGACTTCATTTTTGAAGATAAACTCATGGCTAAAATTTATCCTAGGTCTTTGAAGGATACAGTCTTGGAATGGTTTTGTTCCTTAACAAATAACTCAATCAACTCATTCAATGAGATTGTTGATGCCTTTATAAACCATTTCCAAGTGCACATTGGTCTTGTTGTCACATAAAATTGCACCATGTTGAGCACAAAGCTCGACATTCCAATGACACAATGGAAATGACCTCAAAGTGTGGGACCTTTGTGCATATGAGGTCAAATCCCTAGAGAAGGTCGGCTTCCTTTTTCAATCCAAGTGCAATGTGTTGGTCCAACCCAACACATGAAAACATACCACTAACCTACTCTAATAGCTCACAAGGGAAAGGGGGAGAAGGAATGCATGAAAGGGAAATGGAGGTGGTACACTGAGATAGAAGGTTATTTCTTCCTAGCCAAGATTACACAGTACATCAAAGAAGGGGACCAAAGGACTCACACAACTCTCTATTTAGTTGATTTCAAAGGTAAACATGGAGGTTAGGGTTTGAAAAAGTGCTTGAAGGAAAGAGAATTTATCGACACGATAGTTGCAAACAATTTAACACAGCATACATGCATGAAAAATATAAACAAACACTTAGATATGCAAGGTAATAAACTTACTCAAACACAAAAGAGTTGAGAAGAGGAAAACTTGATCCATTCCATTAATGTAGAGGCAAAAAGAAAATCTTTGTAATGGAAAAGTGTAAAATACATGTCTACAAAAGAAAAACCCCATTGGAACTAGAGGAAGAACCCTTGAAATGAATACATTTCTTTCCTTTATAGATCAAGCATAACTTAGAAGCACAAATCGAACCCTAAACCTAACTAGGACTAGCAAAAAAGATTGTGCATGCAATAATGGAGCTATTCCATGAAAATATTGATTAGGGCACAGATCTACCAAGAAACAAAGATCAATAAATGGGCATGGGACCCATGAAATCCACCTGCAAGAGTCAAAGGATGTAATTAATGTTGTCCTTGAAGCTTGGGAATTAGATCTGGGCACTCAAAAATGGTTGCACATTAATGTCGTCACCCAGAAACAGGCCAAATCCATAGGAAGGTCAAGGTGTCGGGCCTGAAAGGAGGCCTTTACAAGCCTATGAATTAAAGGCCAAACCCCCAAAACATCATCGTCGAAATGTTGAAGGGACAAGCATCAAGGTCCCACCAATATCCATCATTCCCTTCGATGAAGAGATCTTGCATTCCATCAAAATGTCGAAGGGACAGCAAAACAAATCACTCTGATATTCATCTTTCTCTTTGATGAGGAGTCTTCGGAGATCGGGCCTTAGGCCATCGAAGGTCGAGCGCCAAGCCTACAGCTTACCACATGCTTAGAAGAAAGGAGGAGCAAGGAATTGTGAAGAAGAAAGGAAACATCAAGGGTAAGAGGGAAAGCTTACCTCTGAAAATTAGAGGTAAGGGAGAAGAATTACCCCCGAAGCTCAAATAATTCGATGCTTAGTCAAATTCAGAGAAAACCATCAAAGAGACAACTGAATATCGGTGGTGTCACAACCCTCTTTCTATAATAGCTTTTGATACTTATAGACTATGGAACTATATGCATTGTTTCAGTTAAATTGAGTTGGCTACTATGGAATGAAGTTAAAGGACTTAGATTTTGTTATTGTAGGTGGCATTATTAAGTTTATTATTTTACATTAATATTTAGAAGGTCATCAATTGTAAAATAAAAAGGATAGTAAAATTAAAATTAAAATGGTTTTATCCTATTGTTTATCAATTGATCAACTATGAAATCTTATCAAGTCTAACTTATAGACTAAAATTATTTAAAACCCATAGTATTTATTTACTAAGTGATTATTCAAAGTATCTTTAACATAACAACGATAAGTTGCTACAATTACCATTGTAACATTTTTGTTAAAATTTAATTCTTTCAATTAAAATTTATTAATATGAAATATCATCACTTTAAATTGTCGAATTACATTTACATCAATATATTGAGGAATTGTAATAATGAATTGGTAATTCATTACATCAGTTACCTCAAAAACATGTAAGGAATGTCTTTTAAAATAAATGACACGAAAGAGTGGAAGATGATATGTTACAAGAAACCACTCGAGGGGTCCGTTATAAAAAGAAATAAGAAGGAAGGTGAGGGGGCGCTCTTCAATTACATTTCACGTTTGGAGAAGGCTATGGAAGGAGTCTATTAGCAGTACGATCATGTATTCCTGTACTATAGGGATGCAAATGGATTCATCATACATTTTCTCGCAATGGAACGAATAATTATACTCACTAAGGACGTCGAGGAGGAGGGCTCTGACAATTAAGGTAATGGTGAACAATCCAAGAGGTAGACGGAAAAAGATGTTTAGGTGGAGGACATGGTGAGCCAAGGGTTTCTATGTGATTCTACTTCTAACCATTTTGAATGTTACAAATGAATGAAAGCATGTTTCATAGGGTTTTTTTTAATACTAAAGCTTGTTTACTCAACTTTCAAGCATTTCCATCTATTGCAAAACATATTATATTTGTTATATGTATAGCGTTTCTTGTGTTATGATGCATGAAGTACCAATTCAAATTTCTTACGAAATCTGCATGCATATTTACCAATGCCTTTACAACAATTGAATATATTTGTAAGTTAAGACGCAGGCAAATATTATGGAAACAGCGAGCTGTAGTCAACATTTTCTCCTCTCCAGTCGGACGCCTGTAGGTCAGATTCAAAGCGTAGAATTTCCCAAGAGGAACATTTGTAAATTAGAGTACCATTTCCTTTCTTATGAATTCTTTCTAATGGAGGCACCTGATGGCATACCAAATCTGTGATGGTAGATCGACTAAAAATGTGTATATGGTTGAACATTCCTTCTGACTTAACATATTTCCCTGTCCATTCTGGTTTGGCTGGATTGCTTGGGAGATGGAACCATAACCCTTGATGATGAAACAATTTCCCGGTCAAAAGTTTTTCCGTTTTGTCAGTCGCTCATCCGCCTGTTTCTGTTACACCGTTTATAACTGTCACATCAAACTTTCTTTTTGAAACAATTTTTTATCCCCAGTTCTTTTCTTCTTTCTACACCTTGCCCTTGCATTGGCCCTTACTTTATTAAGTTTTAATAATATTTTTTTATATGAAAAGGTCAAAATTGTATGCAGTGGAGAAGATATTTATTGTAATATATTATTTTTATTTTTATTTTTATATTTTTATTTTATCTTTATTTTGATTTTGATTTTATATTTATTTAAAAGTATCAAAATATAAGTTTATAAAATAATGTTTTTATTTTAAATTTAAATATTATATAAATTTTAAATTTTAAAATTATTATATATATTTTTTTAAGATAAATTATATTAATTTAATATAATTTTATTTTTTTTATTTTTTTAGTGAAAAATTAATTTTAAGATTATTGTATGTTATTTTATATATTTTTTTAATCTTAATTTTAATTTTAATTATAATCTTAATTTTAATTTTAATTATAATCTTAGTTCTAATTTAGGGTTAGGGTTAGAATTAAAGATATAACTAACATATATATTTTTTAAAAATCTATATAAAATAGATTAAACATATATTTTTAGAGGTGTCTATTAGATTTATATGTGACAAATTGATTTATTAAATAGTTAATTGAATGACTTATTGCATATTCTAATATTGAATACACAACTTTGATGGAAAACGTATTTTTTGAAATGTTGTTCCTTCCCATTCTTTGATCCATCTATTTTGTTTTTTCATATTAATTATAGTTGATAAGCGGATGTGGTTGTAGCTTCCTCATTAGTAGGAGTACTACATGGAGAGGGTTGGGAGGGTAGAATCGGCATATAAAAAGCATTCACTTTCATGGTGGGAGAGAAATATACAAACTAATATTGGAATCAATAGATAGAGCAAGTGATGAAATGAATATCTTTATATTTTAAACAATATTCATTTTTTATTTTATTTTTAAATTCTGAATGTATTAAATTTAAATATTTTAAAATATTTATGTTAGATTTTTAACTATAATATATTTATTATTTATATATTATTAACATTTAGATTCAATTTCAAACATAATTATATCATAATGTTTTTCAATTTGTTATAATGTAATATTTTATTTTTAAGGATTTATTACTTCTTTTTTTAAAATCAAATTTTATATAAGACAAATCTATTCACAAAAAAAAAAAATATATCTTAATTTCATCTAAATTTAATTATTGTTGAACATGAACACAAACTCAAACCTAACCTTATGACATAAAATTTAATTAAAAGTATCACACAATATTCTTAGAAGAATATGAATAAGGTTTTTGGACTTGTATTTAACAGTGTTACAATAATATGATTCTAAACACTAAATCAAGTTAATCAAATTGTATTATTTTTATAAACACTAAACCTAATTTTAGTAGATGAATTTGTCTTCATTTCTTTATATGATGGTGAATTTTCTTTGTGGGATTTATCTTACACATGCTAGGGTTTTGTTCTTATGATTATGTTTGCATATTATAGTTTCAAATTTAATATATGTCATTGTATACCTCTTCTTTTATAGATAGTTGTGATTTGGATTCACCTTTGTTGTGTTTCATTGTTCATGTTTTTTTATTAGAGTTTGGAATTCCATTGTTTACTATCTATTTAATATATGTACCCTCCATAGTAATTTTGCTTCATTGTTAGATCATTTTTCATAATTCTCATGGACCCTTACCTTTAGGTAAAGTATTCATTTTTACAGTATTAATAATTTTGATGTGTTCTTATGTTTATTGCATCCAATACTTCCATCCTTTATGCTCTCATTTCTTTCTATATTTTGAATGGTTGTGTATTTCTTATAATAATGTTATTTTATCATGTATGTGATTTTCCTTCTTCATAGAATTATCTCATAGCTATGAGATTCACCTTGATTATACATCTTTTTACTAGTGATAGTAATTCTCACACACTTTGATGTTTTAACTTTCAATGCAATTCTTTAGTCCATAGTGATGAGATCATGTCTCTTCTTCCTATATATCATAATAGCCAAATTTTTATACCTATAGACGCATCTACCTTTTAAGATATGTTTTATGAGTAGTCTACTATTTTTTCTTCAAGTGATGTTGTTATAGCTAGAGAGCATATTCTTTCTACCCCTCATGATTTTTCTTGTCTTATATAAATGGATTTTTTTCTATTTATCTCAATTTCTACATATTTTTTTCAAGATCCTAGTGTTGTTCTTGTTGATTTTGGAACACCTATCTATGATTTGACTATGCTAAATTAGTATATGCTTTATGATGTTTCTACTCCTACTACTAGTGATGTATCTAGATGATCATGATCTTCTTTATTCTTATGATGTAACTAATGACTCGTGTAAATTTTTGATGGACCTATTGATGTTAATGATATTTTTATATTTGATGATAATAAATTTCATATTTCTATATCATACTATTTTTTATTCAATGCTTTAGCCCTAAATTATAGTGACACATCTATGGCTTGTAATTCATGCAACATAATGCTACTCCAAATAATAATGATGTTGTCTCCTATTTTTTTGGATTATGTAATGAGAATCCCCATGATGTTTATTTATTTAATGATGATCTTTGACATGAGTCTTTATTGCATGATGTTGTTAATTATGCTCCCTTCTCAACAAATGAATGTTAACGATACAATCATGTTAAAAATGTTATTTTACCTCATGTTGGTGATCTATGCATTCAATTCTTTAATGATGCTAGATATGGTTATAATAGAGGTGTATGTTAGTGTAAAAATAGCTATTACCAAACTAGTTAGCTTTAATCCTATCTAGGAGGTTCCTATTCACAATAGTCTTAAGCTCTTTTATAGATACATCTCACTTTTTATATCACCTCATGTGGACTCACCAAGATTCCCAATACTTGTCCATAGAGTCCTACATGTGTTTCACTCCTACTTTCCCACTTCCTTATCCTTGTCTTTATATGCACGAATATTTTTTATATTTTACAAGTTGCATGTTACATATGATAGTTGTTTTCATCTTGCATATTATTTTTCTATGCAAGTGTTCTTTGATTTTTCAAGAGACCTTTTCTACTTAAACATAATCTCAAAGCCTCCTTGCAAATTACTTCTTAAATTGGTTGGAATTTGAAAAGATAATCCAACCTTCACATGAGGTTGTAAAACTACTCCTATGAGGAAGTTCACATAGAATAACCTACCTATGGTAGTCCCATAGATTCCTTAAAGGAATTTTAAAGAAAGGCATAATTACACATCTTTTTATACTAGATATCATAGTTTGAACTAGGATGTAGATGTTTGTTATCTACCACATAAAATTTACACCTCAAAGGATATTTTTTCCACTAGTCAAGATTGACCTCAATACACTAGAGGTAGATATTCCAATACAATGAACATATTAACAATGTTATTTTCTAAACTTTAGTTAATTTATTCTATGCATTTTAAGAATTTATATTCTAACATTAAATTATGAGAGAATCTCAATTGTCTTCTATATTTAAATGCAAGCTCTAGTCTCATTTTTCTCATTTTTAGAAACAATAACACTGTAGTTGAATCAAGTGAGCTACTACGACCCTTCCTTTATAGAAAAATGACCCTTCCTTTAATTTCCTTTGATTAACTTGATTTAGTGTTTAGATACATTACTGTAACACTATTAAATACAAGCCCAAATACCTAATTCATATTCTTCTAAGAATATTGAGTGATACTTCTAATTAAATTTTATCTTGTATAATCTACAATGATAAAAGAGAAATACAAACAATTCTCATCCATTGCTCCTTGTTATGTTTAACAACTCCAGTTTCTAAGATTAAAACGTTTGAGTTTGTGTTCGTGTTCAACAATAATTAAATTTAGATGAAATTTGGCAAGGAGAATTTGGAAAAAAAAAGTGAATAGATTTGTCTTATATAAAATTTAATTTTAAAAAAATAAAGTAATAAATCCTTAAAAATAAAATATTGCATTATAATGAATTGAAAAACATTATGATATAATTATGCTTGAAATTGAATCTAAATATTAATAATATATAAATAATAAATATATTATAACTAAAATCTGACATAAATATTTTAAAATATTTAAATTTAATACATTGAGAAAATCAAAATTAAAAAAATAAATGAATATTGTGTAAAATACAAAATATGCAATAAATCACCCAATTAACTATTTTATATAGATTTTTTTATAAAAAAATATGTTATTTATATCTTTAATTCTAACCCTAACCTTAAGTTAGAACTAAGATTATAATTATAATTATAATTAAGATTAAAAATATATATAAAATAATATATTACAATTTCAAAATTAATTTTTCACTAAAAAATAAATATATTAAATTAATATAATTTATCTTAAAAAAAATATACAATAATTTTAGAATTTAGAATTTATTTAATATTTAAATTTAAAATAAAAATATTATTTCATAAACTTATATTTTTATACTTTTAAATAAATATAAAATAAAAATAAAAATAAACATAAAATATAAGTATAAAAAATAAAAATAATATATTACAATTTATAGAAATAAAATTTTACCTTCAAATATATCTTCTCCACTACATACAATTTTTACCTTTTCATATAAAAAAATATTATGAAAACTTAATAGACTAGGTAACAGTTCTTTCTTATGGGTGAATGTATTGGCCAATGCAAGAGGTGGTGTCACAAAGAAAAAAGGAACCATGGATAAAAAGTTAGTTTTAAAGAGAAAGTTTGATATGACAGTTATAAACGGCATAACAGAAGTAGGCGGATGAATGGATGACAAAACGGAAAAATAAAAACTTTTGACCGGGTCAGAGCTTAGTGTGTGACACTTAAGCCCAGCCTCACCGGCTCGAAGATCTATGGTCAATGTTCTAGTAGTCATCTTCCAATCTTGAATTCATGATGAAAGTTGAATCACCTTCTTGATTTTAGTGTTATAGCGCCTTCTATTCTACAATTAACAATTCTATCTGGGATTATGTTTTTTTCTAAAAATCAGACCTCTAGTATCCCATGATGTTTTCAAGCATATGTTTAGCGTTGCCATAGTTCATTTTATATCTATATATGTTGATTCCATGATTTATATTTGAATTTAATGGACTCTCCCAAACGTATTCCTGATAATACAAGATTTGAAAAGGAAGATAATCTACATTATCAGCGAGAAGGAATGTCAATTAATAGAAGAAAAATAAATAGTACAGACTATATGTATAAACAATTATATCAACATAATTGCATCAACTATTATGCTATCTAATTGATACCTAGTAATTATTATATGATATCAAGAGAGAGACGACCTTACTAGTTCCAGCACTTAATATTGTGTTAATAGAGATCCTTTTATTATAATGATCAAGTTACTCAAGTTAGAATCTTTCATAATGGAACAAGTTTGGTCATAAGTTTAGGCTTGTCGAATATTGTAATATTGCCTTAATTAAGCATAAGTAGCCATTAGTATATGTGTTGTTAGTAATGTGGTATCAATTGGTTAAAATAATATTCCTTTGAAATGAACGATATAATTATTATGATGAAAATGGTAACTACTTTACCTATAGTGGGTAGATACGCAATGTTAGGGATGGAGCATTTAGTACATGTTTTTAATTGGTAGTTATCTATAATTAATCCTCAAGATGATGCCTAAATGATATTTAAATAGGAAAATGTTACTCAATATTAAAATATGGTATCCAAAATGTGGTATTGATTAACCACTAGATAGCATGAACTATGTGAGGATAGTTTACAAATCCTTAGATGAACTGATGGAGTATGTAGAATGATTTGAATATGTTGAATTGAGTGATTAAGTTTAATAGAATGAATATGAACTGAATGGGTTGGACTCGCTTAATAGACGTGGTATGCGTTAGATAAATAGAAGGAAAATGAATAGGTCAATATGTCGAATATGTTGTTTAGATTGAATACGTTGAATGAGAAGAAGTGATTGATGTGATTAACTGATTGAATATGTTTGAAATATTGATATGTTAAGTTGATTATATATATATTGAATATGATGATCAGATGAAATGTGTAGAATTGTTATAAATATGATGGAAGAAGTGAATTTATGAAATGTGTAGCATGTTCATTGAATATATGAAATATGTTGGAAATAGATAGTAAGTTGAATAGGTTTAGCATGTTGAATACAATGATTAAGTGAATACATTGAATGTCTTAAATGTATATGAGTATACCTTTTTTAAAAGAGAATTATAGATCTAAGATCACATCATTTGAAAGAAAAATTGAGGCAACTTGTTAAGTATGCATTTATTCTATATCTCATCACTTGGAAGGCAAATTAGGAATCTTGTTTATTAGTGTTTAAAACATTTAATAGTGTTACCTTCTATAAAGTATTTTTATGAGCAATAGATTCTTACTGTCATTGTTGTAATAGTAACCCACAATGCCTAATCATCATGTGAGTCATTCATGTATCATGTTTGTATTTGAGCTAACATTTGTGATGAAGATTTCATGATTCAAGAAAGCATTCAAGTCAAGATCTATCACAATAAAGCAAGAGCTTATTGCTAGGGTTTTGGTGAGTTGCAACATCATAATGTGTTCATTCATCATTCCTTTATCTTATTTCATTTAATTGCAGGGTTTGATTACCAAAACGGGGTTTGACCAAGGCAAACCCCTATTCACTAACAATCAACAAGTTTTTCCTTCTCTTTGGTGTGTGATTGCAGGTCTAGGTTGAAGAAACCTTGATGATCAAGCCTTTCTTGTGTATGCATCATTAAGATGGCCAATTATGTTGTTCATATAATTTATTTTATTTATTTTGAAAAAAAAATGATTCTTATTTATACTAATAAATTATTTATCTAACCTAGTTGTTACATTTGGATAGGAACCCATTCTTGTTGGATGGAATGATAGAAATATCTGAGCATGTATATGCAAACATATTTATAAAAAAAATGGGTTATTACAGGTGGGACCAAAGGAATGGTCCCTTCGACATTTCAAAGAATCTCAAAGCCAGAAAAACCAACTTTTCGGGAATCAGAGGGAAGACTTACCTCTTACCTCCAAAGGTAAGAGGTAAGATGCAAGAGTGAAGGGTGAAGGCCGAAGGTTGATAGAAGAAAGGTGCAAGGATGGAAGAGGAAAGAGGGAAGGATGACCCTCAAATTCCAACAAACCAGGACTTAGACAAGTCTTGAAATTTAATCAAGCTTCAATGGTCAAAGGTAAGGCCCGAGGCTTACCTTTAGAGATTGGTAGAGGGTAAAGGGAAAGGCCGAAGGTTGAAGGCTGAAACACTTAGAGGAAAGATGGGAAAGGAGAATGAGTGATGGAGAAGGCATGACGAAAGCGAGTAAGAGATGGCTCGAAAACCCAAAATTTTGGGACTTGGCCAAAATTTAGGAAACTTCAAGGAGAAAACATGCAAGATGGCCCATGGGGGATCTCTCAAATAAGTTATCAATGATGGGAGATCAAAGGGGGGCATGAAATTTCAACAAGCCCTAAGATGGCTCTACCTAATCTCATGCAATGTAAACAATGAGTAGATGAAAAGGTTGTTAATTTTATAGCTCGTTATCAATCTCTATACTCACAAATCCGCATTAAGCTTCCCGATGTTGATCTTCAAAGGATGTTCATTGATAAATTACAATAAAATATTCAAGACAAGATTGGGATGATGAAATTTCCCTCTTTTACACACTTGTTCATAGCTCTTTGTGATTATTAGAACTCACATAATAAATGTGTAGACTGTAACTTAGGGAAAATTTTAGGCTAGCATCATAAAGCATAAACAAACAAAACCCTAACTAAACAATGAAGAACATGGAGTTAGAAAACATAAAAACCAAGAGCAATCTCACCAAGTCTTCATTTCCTCCATGAATCACCTTCATTGCACCTTCTCCATTTGTTGCAAGTAGATGTTTTCCCTCAATTTTTTGATGAGCAACCTATGACTATGGCAATGTCCTAATATTGAAGGATTCTATGAAAAACTACAAATGCAAGTATGCAAGTGTGCAATAAGCCTAAAGTATGTAGAAAATAGCCTATGAAGTATGGAGTCACAATGTCAACAGATGTCAATGTGTCAAATGAGACTAAAATTGCCTTTTTATAGAAAAGTCAATTTTAGATGAATGGCCAAGATTGTCAGATGAGAGATTCCCTAAGATCAATGGCTGAAATTAAATGTGACAACCCACAATTAGGGTTATGGAAACATTAGGGAAAATTTTGAAATGAAGGGCTGAGATTTGATTTTAGAAAAATCAAATCGAAGGTCAAGAATGCATGTGACAAGGAGATATTGGGCACAGAAAAAGAGGTTGTTGTAAAATCAAATAATAATTTAAAATTATTTGCTTTAAAAGGCTGAGTCAACCTTTTGAATTAAAAATTAATTTAATTCAAAAGTGGTGGGGCCATGTGACAGTAAATAATGATTTTAAAGTATTTACTTGGTGGGAAAGTGGACAATTTTAAATAAATGATTTTATTTAAAATTAGAAAAGGCCAATGTGGACAATAATTAAATAAATTATAAAAAATTATTTAATTATAAGAAGACATTAGAAATTAATGACATATTTAAATAAATAAATAAAGTTTATTTATTTAAATAATCAAGAAGAAATAGTGGAAAAATAATAATTAAATAAATTTAAGAATTTATTTAATTGTAGGGAGACATAAGAAATTAGCGACGTATTTAAATAAATAAATGAAGTTTATTTATTTAAATAATCATGAGGAAATAGTTAGGAATTATGACCTTAGTACATAATTAAATAATTTAATTATGTGGGGAGGATGTTTGACATAGAAATATGCAGTTTGCAGGTCTAGGCCATTTTTATGTGTCTACATTTTTCCCGTCTTTGTCATAATGTAGTTTATCGCATTGTGACAAAGAAAATAAGTCAAAAATATGCCCCAATGAAAAATTGGATGAGGAAGAATGACAAGGAGGTAGCGGTATATCCCCTCGATGGGACAAGCAAGTACAAAGAACACGAGTGTGCTCTCGAAAAAAATGAGAAGACTAGAAGATGAAGGAATAGAAGAAATGTTAGCATGGAGGAGATGGATGGTGGGGTGAGAAAAATACCTTCAATATTTTCCAGAGAACTAATAAATGTTGCTCTAATCATCATTGGGTGGATTATTGTAATGGCCAACAAACACCATGATATGACATAGATTAATGGTGTGCAAGGTCGTACCATCACATGAAACAAGCAATCGCAGACAAGGATGATCATAACTCATATTAGGAGTTGAATTGCCCCAGTCTTTTTGTCACAACCAACCACAAACAAGAAAGAAAAGAAAGATCATGCCATGAAACGTCATTGCTCCTCTAAATCCTGATGTCAGGACATCCTCAAGGAACTAGCAACATGACTATTTTGAAAAAGACAAGACAAGACAATCATCATGATACGTCATTGCTCCTCTAAATCTTGTTGTTAGGACATCCTCGAGGAACTAGTAGCATGATGAAAAATCAAATGACAAATGCCAAGATAGTGTTTACCAAGTGTTTTCCAAGTGTGTCTGAATGTCAAGTGTTATGATGTCGATATATCAAGTTTTGACAATCGATGTCTAGATTTATGTGTAACAGATGCCAGGTAATGCCAAATTTAGGAAGAACACATCCTAAATGATGTCGATGTCGAGAGGATCGATCCTCAAGTGTCATGAGAATCCCTCAAAATTTCAGATGACAGTGAAAATGCTTCAGAAAGACATATCCTAAAGCATAAATAAATGACAAGGGTTGTTCTTTATAAAGACATATCCAAAGAATAACCAAGAGTTGATGGTTTAACTTGTTATGACAATTTTGATCAAAGTTGACTAGATGACTGAATTGACCACATGCCCATGTTGACATGCTAATGTAATTGAAATGTCAATTTGACTAATTGCAAAAGTTTGTTTTTAGGCATTGTCTATTTTTAGGATAGTTTGTTTTATTTGAAGACATCTGTTGTGTGTGATAGTGTAGTTTCATGAACCCTAATGGACTAACCTAGTGCAGCCTCGGGGGCTCATCAATTGATGGCCTTGCCTACATCATACACTCAGAGATCTTGTAGTTTGACACGACCAATGACTTTGTCTTGATTGATCAAAGATTGAGTCATGATTTTATTTGGGAAAACCTAGAAGGGCTGACCTAATGTCTTCGAGGCTCGAAGATGAGCCTTTCCTACATAGCAAATGCGTAGAGACGATGTAGTTTGACAATGACAAAGTCTGACTAACATGAGTGACTTGACGAACTATGACTTTGTTTTTGGGATTTTGAGTGTTATCTAGATTTTTTTTTGTGTTTTTGCCATTTTTTGATTTTTTTGGATTTCTTTAGGACATTTTCCAACTTTTATGATTTTTAGGTCTTTTTTTGGGACTTTTTTATGATTTTTTTGTCTTTTTTAGGACATTTTATGATTTTTTTGTCTTTTATCAAGACTTTTTATGATTGTTTTATCCTTTTTTAGGAAATTTTATGATTTTTTTGTATTTTTTTAGGACTTTTTCAATGGTCAACACCATGTGTGATACCCACTACAATCATGTGATAAGAGGATTGCTCCTAGTTAGGTCAAGGACTAGAAAAGGATGTGATCGGGATGAAAGGTGGACGGTAGGTAAGACCCGATGTCAACCATTGTCAGCCATGGAAAGAAGTGGTAGGATTTTATGACAGGTGTCGTGAGGGTGTCATATGACTGGGTATTTATTATGGACAAAGGAAGATGGAGTGAAAGTAGATGGCGAAGCAAAGACTGACTACACATGGCACCTGTTTACCAGGTTTTCACCATGGTACTTATCCAAAGTGCCTGTTTAGCAGGTTTTCACTATTGGAAAAATTATTTCTCTTTACTATTTTTGTCATTTTTTTATTTTTTTGGTGTCACCAAGACTCCTATTTACCAGGTTTTCGTCAGGGTGACGTTTTTTTGTATTTTTTCTTTTTTTTTTTGTATTTTTATGGTTTTCAGCTAGGCTCTTTGATGCTATGTATAGAATTTTCAGAGATGCAGACTGTTGATAGGCTCTGTTAAATGCTTCCCATCTAGAGTGGCCAACTGGTATGCACCAGAACTAAATGAGGCAGTTATGATGTAAGGACCCAGCCAATTGGGCTCAAACTTGCCAATTTTTTCTCTATCAGACTAATTTTTTGGGTTTTACATTAAGACCAAGTAGCCAATGTCAAATTTTTAGACCATTACTCTCTTGTTATACCTACGATAAAGGAGATTCTGATATGCTTGTAAATGATTCAAGGCATTTTGTCTTCATTCTTCTAACATTTCCAGCTCATGTAGTCATGACCATCTATACTCTTCATCATCAAGTAGGCCCTTCATGGAGACTCTAAGAGAGGTAATTTCAACCTCGATGGGAAAGATGGCTTCGGCTCCAAAGACCAAGGCAAAGTGGGTGGCTCTTGTAGGTGTTTGGATGCTTGTGTGATAAGCCCATAGAGCAAGGTTGAGTTGTAAATGCTAGTCACGGCCAGCATCATTGATGGTCTTCTTAAGAATTTTGATAATTGTCTTATTAGATGCCTCAGCTTGACCGTTTCCTTATGGGTAGTAAGGTGTGGAGAAATGGTGTTGGATGTGGAAGTGTTCACATAGCTCATAGACATCTTGATTTTTGAAGGGAAGACCATTATCTGTGATGATGGATTGTGGAACACCATACTGGCAGATGATGTAGTTGAGGATGAATTTGGAAATTTGCTTGCCAATTATGTATTTAAGGGGGATGGCTTCGATCCATTTGGTGAAGTACTTAGTGGCAGTGATAATGAATTCATGGCCATTCAAGGAGGTGGGATGGATTTTTCCCACGAGTTTGAGTCCCCATTATGCGAAGGGCCAAGGAGAAGTGATGAGCCGAAGTTCCTATGCCAGTGCATGAATCAGATCACTATGTATTTGACATCGACAACATGTTCTTACAAACTCAAGTGCATCATTTTCCATTGTCGGCCAGTAATACCCAAGTCTCATGAAATTTTTAGCTAAGGTTGGGCCACTCAATGAGATCTGCATATACCATCATGTACTTCACGTAGGGTTTTTCGTGCTTCATTAGTGTCGAGACATCGAAGAAGGGTATTGTCAAATCTACAATGGTATAAGGTGTCACTGATGATGGTGTATCAGGTGGCTTTGTGGATAAAGGATTTTTGTTGGTTGTTGGAAAGGTTCAACGAGAGCGTTTGGGACTAAAGGTAGTCATAAATGTCTTGATACCATGGTGAGTTGGGACCAACAAGCTCACAAACCATTTTTTACTCAGGAATGTCATAAGCAAGGACCAAAATTTGTTCCACCAAGAACTCAAATTGTGGCACATTGCTAGGAATGTCTAAAAGAGATCCAATCGTAGCCATTGCATCTACTACCTTGTTCTATGCCCTGGGAATCTATTCAAAAGTGAGCATGTGGAAATATGTCTGAAAGCTATCAACCATGTGTTTGTAGGGAATTAACTTTTCATCCTTGGTGTCATATTCGTCATTGACCTGGTTGATGACCAACTGAGAATCTTTGTAGACTAGAAGTGTTTTGATTTTCCATTTAATAGCCATTCAAAGTCTTCTGACAAGTGCCTCATATTCTGCAATGTTGTTTGTACATCGAAAGGAAATTCAGAATGACTTAGGAATGGAGTCCCCATGTGATGTGATAAATAGTATTCCTGCTCCTGAGTCATGACTAGTATGAGATCCATTAAAGTATAGTTTTCAAGGTGACTTAGGTTCTACATGAAAGATAGACTCGTCAGGGAAGTCAGCTACCAAAGGATGATCGCCTTGTACGAGTGCATCAGCCAGTTGATTAGCTATTACTTTTCCTTTTATAGCTTTTCATTCCACATACTATATGTCATACTCACTCAATATCCTAACCCATTTTTCCAACTGACCTATCAATGCTACTCGACTTAGGAGATACTTCAAGGGATCAATTTTTGCCACTAGGTGTGTCTTGTGATTCAGCATGTAATATCTTAACTTTTGGGTGGCGAAGATAACTGCAAGACAAGCATGTTGGATGGGTGTGTAGTTGAGTTCATATCTGACCAATGTGAGACTGATGTAGTATATAGCTCTTTCCTTCTCTTCATGGTCATTTTGTGCAAGCAATGCCCCCAGTCCTAAAGTGGTTGTTGAAATGTATAAGATCACGGGTTTTCCTTCAATGGGTGGCATTAGGATAGGTGGTGACAATAGATAGTCTTTGATCTATTGGAAGGTTGTTTGACATTTTCCAATCCACACAAAGGGGATGCCTTTAGGCAGAAGATATTGAAATGGTTGGCACTTGTCTGTTAGTTGTGCGATGAAGCGTCGAATGGATTGTAGTATGCCTTGCAATGTCCTTAGCTCATTGATTCCCTTCGGTGGAGGCATGTCTAATATTTCTTTCACTTTAGTAGGATCTACTTCAATGCCTCGGCAAGAAACTATATACCCCAAAATTTTTCCTGACGTCACACCAAAGACACACTTCTTAGGGTTCAAACGGACCTTGTGTTCTTCCAGCCTTTTAAAGATTTTATCTAGCACTTTGAGATGATCTCTACATTTCAAATACTTTTCCAAGAGGTCATCCACATAGTCTTCCATTAGAGTGTGCATGAGGTCATGAAATATTGTTGTCATGGCTCGTTGATATGTGGAACCTGCATTCTTGAGACCAAAAGGCATGATGTTCCTGTGTGAGGGGGAAGGAATCCATCAGGAGAACACAAAGGCAACAATCAAATGTATGATTTAAATCAGAAACTATCTAATCCAAAACACTTAATCTATCATATTCCATCACTCATGAAATGTACAAATCTAAGCTATTTGAATGAAATGAGATCCTACAATATTCAAAATGAATTCAAACAAACAAAAGAAGAGTTTACCATCCAATGTTGGAGTGTATTTGCATGATGTTGAGTTGTTTGTATCATTGCAAAGCCTTCATTGCTTGTGTTCATAAGCTTGATGAACGATGCTTGTGTTTGAAGAAATGAGGAAGCTCTATCAATGGTGATCTTAACAGCACTCTGTTGCATAAGGTAAGTTGAAATTCTGATTTTTATTTATGAGGAGAGAGGTTTGTTTAATAGGAAAAGGGATTTTCAATCGATGATCAGGATCGCATTGGAGAACATCCAAATCAATGGTCAAAATGTGTTGAGAGGATTTAGACATGAGAAGATTGTGCAAAGTTGATTGCACAATTAGGGTGATTGAATAGATTGGCTAGTCAAGGTTTTGATTGCTTAGTTAGCAATTGATTGATCAGTTAGGGTTTAGTTAGGAATTAGATGGTTGAGTTAGCAAAATTAGATTTCTTAGTTAGCAATCCATGATTTTTTCAATCAAAGAGTGAGTGAGGAATTTGAATTAATTTATTTAATTAATTAATTCCTTTTTGTTTTTTATTTTTGATAATTTGAATAGTTTGATTTAATTATTCAAATTTTGGAGGGAAAGTGTGATAATTAAATTATTATGATTTAATAATTCAATTAATTTTGAGGAATAAGGTGAATTAGTGACATAATCAAATAATTGGTGTTGTTTAACTAATTAGGATGAAGTAAGATTAGATTAGAACTTTATTAAATAAATGTAATTTATTTAATTTGTCGAAATGATGAAACGTGAATTAATCAAATAAGATTGTATTATTCGATCAATAGTAGAATTAGGGTTTTCAATACTTTATTAAATAAATGGTATTTATTTAATTTGTCGAGAATGATGAAAAAGTTAATTAATTAAATAATGTTGCATTATTCAATAAATAGAGGAAATAGGGTTTTGAATGTCATTTGATGTCATTCGATGCGTTGTGAGATGTTGTGGGATGATTTTGAGATGTTTTGAGATGTTTTGAAAATGTTTTAGAGATATTTTGAGTTGATTCAGAGTCATTCTGAGATGTTCTGAGTTGATTCAGAGTTGTTCTAAGTTGATTCGGAGTCATTTTGAGATGTTTTGAGTTGATTCAAAGTTGTTTTGAATTGATTCAGAGTCATTCTGACATGTTTTTAGCTGATTTGGAGTTGTTCTGAATTGATTTGAGGTCATTCTGAGACATTTTGAGTTGATTCAGAGTTATTCCAAGTTGATTTGGAGTCATTCTGAGACGTTCTGAGTTGATTTAGAGTTGTTCTAAATTGATTCGGGGTCATTCTGAGACATTCTGAGCTGATTTTAAGTTGTTCTGAGTTTATTCAGAGTCATTCTGAGATGTTCTAAGCTGATTTAGAGTTGTTCTAAATTGATTCAAGGTCATTCTGAGACATTCCGAGTTGATTCAGAGTTGTTCCAAATTGATCTGGGGTCATTCCAAGATGTGATAGGTGTTAAGTCAATTTTACATGTCTACATTTTCCCCCTCTTTGATACAAAGTACTGGTTGCTTTGTTTCAAAGATTCTATTCTTAAGATCAAGTTTTTTTGAAAAAAATTATGCCCCACTATGCCCCAGTGTTTCGTGGAATGATGGTAGGACTCTGTGTTGCCCCCTCAAGAGGTTGGCCAAAAATTTCAAGTTTGAGGTCAAGCTTATTACACCAATGGAAAATTTAATTGTTTAAAATTTTAAAACCACCTACACCATTTCAAATATCATGAAATTCTACCCCATTTTCAAAAAAAAATCATTGAAAAATACTTCCATATGACCAAGATATGGTCGTTTAAAGATAGGGTAAAAAAGGTCTCGATTACCAGTCAATAGCAAAGTTTTCATGATTTCTAAGCATTTGCATCATTTTTCTCACTTTTACCTACTGAGAATCCATGCCTTTGACTTATTTCCATTCCTTTGACTAGAATCTTCGCTTTTGTTTTTTAGCATTTGCTTGAAAAGCTCGCCTTTGATTAGAAAACTCACCTTTGACTATTTGAAGTTATGAAAGCTCGCTTTTGACATATATCCTTGCCTTCGACTTATTTCCACACCTTTGTTTCCTCGCCTTTGCTTGAAAATCTCACCTTTTCCTGAAAAGCTCGCTTTTTCCTTGTGCTTTCTGAGCATTTTCTCAAAACCCTTTCTTTTGACTCTTTCTATTGCAATTGACTTAATCTTTTGCTCGGAACCCTAACATGTGTTCATTTGTCATCCTAAATATCATTTGTCATCATGTTTTGTGTCATTATGTGTCTCCCATCTATTTAGAGTGAAACCCTAACATTGTGGGTTTAAAACGATTGTAGATGGTTATTCTGTTAGACAACTAGATCCAAATGGTTGTCCACAGCCTGGTTTATGGAGTGTTTTCCTTTTTGTTGGGAAGTGTACTTGATCTTTATTATGTTGTTGTTCAGAGACATATTGTAGACATGTGTTTTGTATATATATTCATCGGCCCAGTCGAGGCCTCATATAGATATTATTTTGTATTATCCTATCACACTTTGTTTCACTGATGATGATGTACTCCCATTTTTTATGATTATATATATGAGATATACCTTTTTCAATTCATCATTGTTTATTCCTATGTGATGACGATATATGATGATTATGTGGTGTTGATTTATGATGGATGTTAGTTAGAAGAAATTTATGATGATGGATAGAAATGTGATGTTGTTAGTAGTGATGAATTTCTTTTGCTTTACTTGGAGGCTTCACAATTTTTGAACAACCCTGTTTGATGTAACAAACTAATACAATGCACCAGGGTATTAATGACCAAGGTGACTTTGTATCCATTGCATGGACTTTGAATCTACAAAAAAATAGTATTCTTGTTCATACCAGACATACAAAAACTTTGTTTAAAGTATATAGTTGGGTTGTGTTAGAACTTTTCGAACCTGTCACATAGAGAGGTATACGACACCTAACATGAAAATGCTACATGAATTTCAAAGCATTTACACAGAGGTGTATGCAATACCTAACATGCAACTGCGACATGAATTTTGGACCATTTACACAAAGAGGTATGAAATACCTAGCATGCAACTACTACACGAATTGTTTCAACACAACTTTTGTACACTCAATAAAGTAAGTATTCGCCATGATAGTATTACAAAAATATATTACAAATAGAAAACTAAAATGATACTCAATTTCCCCCATTCCTTCTTCTCTAAATCCTTATGGACGTCCTCAAGAGATCCTGGGAATGAGTCAATAATGTAAATCATAAAATATAAGACTATAAAAAGATTAAAAAAAAAGTTGTTGTATCACTTGCCATATCTATTTGGGGTGGGGCTATTATCCGGTGTTGATCATGTCTATCATAGGAATGGATCCATTAAGGTATATCTCAAGATGTTGTTGGGACTTGTCAAAAAGATTGGTAGTTGATACTCCGGCTTTGCTTCCACCTGTTTATAGTTAGAGATTTTGTGATTGTTTGCTTGAAAGTTCTAGCTTTTGGTGTTTGCTTTATTTGTTTATTTGTTTGTTTGTTTTGTCAAAGGGTGAATGTAATGATTTGTTTATTATGGGTGATGTATTATTGCGGATTTTGATGGACAAGATGGGTTTTTTTTTTTTTTTCTAAGTTTTATGATGTCATTTTTGTTGTTTTAAAGGAATAACCTAGGGCCTCGAGGGCTCATCAAAGATAAGTATTTCCTATGTTGTACAAGCAGAGGGTTGTAGTTCACTTGGTTTGAGTGTTTTTGACCTTTTTTTATTTTGTGAATGTTTTTGGATTTTGTATTTTTGACTAGTTTTTGGATTTTGTATATTTATTTTTGACTAAGTTAAAATAAAGCATGTTGGAAACCTAAGGGGGCTGTCTTAGGGGCTAATAAGCCTTGCCTACATTGTACACGCAGAGACCACGTAGTTCGACTGTTTGACTCAAAGCATAAACTATTTTTTGGAAAACAACATTGTAACTTCAATTGATATTTTACTTGTGTGTCTAAAGGATATGTTGTGAGAAATCTACTTGAACTAGTTGTGAGGTTCAAGCAAATGTTGATATATTAGACTATTTGAGTGAAGGAATAACCCAACAATGTTGTTTTGTTTTTTCTGTTTTTCAAAAAAAAATTGAATTTTTACCCTCTTGCCTAGGGTGTAAGATATTCAAAACTTGGATTGATATTTCACTGTCTTTCTAGAGGATATGTTGTGGGAAAGATACTTGAACTAGCTATATGGTTCAAGCAACTATTGATATCTTTAGAATTTTTGAGTGAGAGAAAAATCCACGTTGTTGGTATCTTTAAAGGTTACCTGGGTAGTGCATTGGTGGTACACCTTGTTGGGACGAATTGTTTTCTTGCTTTTTGATTTTTTTGCTTTTTTATCCTTTTTCCATTCTTTTTTGGATTTTTACCCTCTTTCTTGGGGTTTAAGATGTTGACAGCTTGGATTGATATTTCACTTTGTGTTCTAGAGGATATGTTGTAGGAAAGATACTTGAACTAGCTGTGAGGTTCAAGTAACTTTTGATATCTTAGAAATTTCAAGTGAAGGAATAATCTATGTTGTTGGAATCTTTGAAGGTTACCTTGGTAGTGCATTGGTGGTACACCTTGTTGTCGGGATGAACTATTTCAAAGGTTACCCTGATAGTGTGTTGGTGGGATACCTTGTTGATGGGGCGAGCTATTTCAAAGGTTACCCTGATAGTGCATTGGTGGGATACCTTGTTGATGGGGTGAGTTGTTTTGAAGGCTACCCTAATAGTGTGTTGGTGGGATACCTTGTTGATGGGATGAACTGGTTCTGAAGGTTACCCTGGTCCTACATTGGTGGGATACCTTGTTGTTGGAAAATTCCTAGATCACAATGTGAGCTAGAAGACATAGATCAAGATTTATTTTGAAGCAAGATGTAAGTACTTTCCCCCAAGTGTCTAGCAATGTGCGTGATGGATTATCTTGTGATAGGATAACATGTTTGGATGAGTATGCCCCTTTGGATAATTCCTCATGGCTCAAATAATGTTGGATAGGATAGGATCAATGATAGTGACCCATGTCAAGATGTTTTCCATAAGCAAGTGTAAAGTGTTAACCAAACATTTGTCAAGATCAAGATACGTTGGATTGGGATAAAAATGGATTGGATTTATTATGGATAGGTTGAGATGCTTACACCTAAAATGGAACACGTAGATGTTTGATTCTACACATGACACATGTTTTCTAGGTTTTCATCATGGTACTTGTCCAAAGTGCCACCATAGTGGTTTTCACTAGAAGATGATTTTTTTCTTGACTATTTTCTTGATTTTTGATGTCACACAAGATGCCTGTTTACTAGGTTTTCATCATGGTGACAATTGTTTGCTCATGTTTGAACCACCTAGTGGTGTTGATGTAGACGTTGTTGGTGTTGATATGGTTGTTGTTGTTGTGATGACATGCCAATGATATCTTGCTTGGAGGAGTTGTTTTGATAAGATACGAGAGCTTGAAAGTATCCCCTAACAATCCTTATCTTCCTTGTCGATACCAGAGTTAACTTTACCTTGATGCACACATCGTGATAGAGTGCCCTTAGAGTCCTTATGATAAAGATTTGATTCCAATGCATGGTTAATGCGAGATTTGGATATGTTGGATGGCGAAATGCATTGAGGGATATGATATTCAAATGGATTGGTTGGTAGTTTGGAACCTTTGACTCTCCAAACTTGGAATCATGAGCAACGATGGGTGGATATGGAGATTCGATTGGGACCAACATCTTGATATACCTTGTAGGTCGCTCTTGAAGCTTGCTTTTGTATTGTTGGACATCTTTGATGGATGAACTTCCCTTTTTTTATTTTTCCCCATAGTTTCTTTGACTAATGGAGTTTGATAGGGATGATTTTCTTGCTTTTGCTTTTGTATCCATTTGTATTTGCTTTGTCCATTTTGCTTTGTTAATTCTTTTGCTTCAATGACTTGTTTCGTTCTTGGGTATATATTTTTCTCTTGTTGTTGGTCCCAATGAGAGGGTGGAAAATATGTGGATGAAGATTCATGACATGGCTAGTTATAGTGTTGGTAGCATTTTCATCATAAGGACTCTTCATGCTCTCTATGTTGATGCTTGCATTAGATAAAGTTGCCCCTAGTATAATAGAGGTATTACTGATATGTTTAGATCATTTACTTGTTGAATAACCAAGACCTTGATGCTTAGGATTTCCTATAATCTGTGCTAGTGCTAAGATACCCTATTCATGTAGGCATGCTCCTCTGTCTTGATAATTCATCTGTTGAGAAATAGGATATTTCTTACTTTGGAAACAAGGTGATAATCCTTCTCTTCTCTATTGTGGATCTTCAAATGTAATAGCTTTTTCATTGGTAGAATCCTCCATATGTGGGATAACTTCTTGATTGATATTTTTGACTTGATCTTGTGAAATATCAAATTTTGATGGCCCTTCAAGATATATCAGTGTTTCTTTGATTTTTTTATACCTAGTGCTCTATTGCTTAAGATTGTTATTTATCTTTTCTAATTTTAAAATATTGTTCTCCATATTTTCATGCTCAATGTCTTCGACCTAACTGGAGGAAGTTTATGATCTCGATGTTTCTTCTTGATCAATTTCAAATATGTCTATAGATTCTACTATGCTTTGATCATTTGTAAAGATATTAAGAGTAGGTGACTCTTGTTCCTTGTTTGTGATATCAAGAGTATGACACTCTTGTCTTGGATGAAGATCATCTACATGTCCATTAGGAGTAAGCATCTCATGGGTAGATGTATGTGTGCTTGGCTTATGGATGTGTTCTTGGATGTCTTGGAAGATATCTACCAAGTCATTGTAGTATTTTGATGATAGGAATTCTTGATTTTGACTTTGTATGGTATTATCTTTGACATGCTTTGGTTCACATTCTTGACATGGATCAATTTCAAAGAAAGGATTGCCTATAAAATATCCTTGGCTCTTGGCTTAGATTTTTTGCATTGGGTATAAGTGTTGGCTTAGGAGTCTCTAAATCATCAATATGTACTGTCATGAGGTTGGATGATGTCAATATATTTTGGATTGAATCATTGCTAGCCTTGGGTGGTTGAGTTTGATCATGCTTGGGATTAAATTCTTTATGTATGTCATCTTGCTCACTGGATGATGTAGAGACATTGTCAATGTGATCGGTGATAGATAGCTCTTAATCATTGTTTTCAACTTTTAAGGTTGAGACATTTTTATTGTTGTCATTAGTGTTTGAGCCTTGAATGTTTATAGCTATTTCTCCTTGATCAATAAGGTCTTGGATGATATTTTTGAGTGTAGCACATTTTTTCATTGTGTGACCCTTGATTTTGTGGAACTCACATTGTTCGTACTTGTTATACTAATGAATTTTAAAGTTTGGTTCACCATAAGTTGGACTATCGTTGATTTTGATAAGTTCCTATTGTACCAGTTCATGCATGGTTACCTCTAAAGTCACTCCCAAAGGGGTGAATTTTCTTTCTGGTTGGTAATCTTTACTTTGTGGCTTTTCTTGATTGTTTTGCTCTTGATTTTGTTGAACTCCTTCATACTGTGTTTGAGGTACATTTTGATATTGCACTTGAGGTACACCTTGGTGTTGTGGAACTTCTTAATATTGTAGATATTGGAAGTGTTGTTGATGTGGATATTGAGGTGTTTGTGGAATAATGTCTGTTGGTTGAGGATATGCAATGTTCCAACCTTGAATAAGGCATTGATGATATGTTGTATTTTGTTTTCATTTAATTTCCTCAAGATCTCTCTCAATTTTATCTAGGGAAATTTGATGTTTTGGATTTATTCCTTGATGGTGATTTTGAAATCCCTATTGTTGTTTCCCTATTTGATGTTGTGACCCTTGATAAGAGTAAATTGGGTAATAGATCGACATGTTTTGAGGATGTTTTGATACTCAATACCCTATCATAAGGTCACTCAGTTTATATTTCCAAGCGGATCATACCTATGGCCATGCGGGAGGTAGTAATATAGGTCTTCCGATTGCTATATTTTCTTTTTTTCCTCTTCGTTAAAGATGATTGATGTGGTGAAAAACTAACAGGGTGTTTCATTTTTTTCAAGTATAAAGTTTCTCAAACTACTTATGATGTTGGTTTGTGCACCCTCAATGTGTGTGAGACTAGGTTGAATAATCGGTGCTATAATGTTTGGTTGTTGAACTGGATTTGTAGGCTGCCAGATGGTCATAAGGTGTGATGGTGTTGTGAGGTGGTTTTGTGAAGCTCGAGACCCTAAGGTTTGAGTGTTGTTTTGGAATGTGGCTACTTTTTGGACATCAAAATTTTGAAGAATTAGGGTCGATATTCCACTTCTTGGTCTAGAGGATATGTTGTGGGAAAGATACTTGAACAGTCTATGAGTTCCAAGTAACTGTTGATATCATAGATTTTTGAGTGAATGAATGATCCTAATGTTCTGTTGGATTTTGATTTCAAATAAGTAGTATGGGAATAAATGGGTGAGAGACTGTGTGACCAATTTGATTTTCCAAGTGTTTTGTTCAAGCAATGACATTATAAACAACTTTAGTTTGTTTTCCCCTAAGTGTTTAGCAAAAAATATTGTGAGTTGGAATGGCAATTTGTAACTTGTGTGTTTTTTTTTCTCTATGTTCTTGAGTATGGAAAATGATATAATAGCATTGGACTGACTCAAAATCATGGACTTTATGTGACCTAAATTTTTATAGCTTAAGTTGTGAAATCACAACACCCAAGCCATAGTTACCAAAGTGTTTACTTTGATCAATGCAACCCAAAAATAAAAATCAAAATGTTCTAAAACCTTTAAGGATAAATCCTTTCAAGGAGTGCAAACATAGGGATTTTTTCACAAGTATACACTAACTCAAAGGGTTTGTGGTTTGACCATCTTGTTCAATGTTTGTTTTGATGTATTATTTTTTCTTTAAATCGAACATAGAATTTGATGTCACAATTATTTTTTAATGTAATTAGGAAATTTTTAACATTAACAAGAAATTACAACCCTTGTGGAGAGAAACCATCCTCTTAGGTGGGCCTGCCTCATGCTCTAAAGAGATGATTTTACATGAAACTTATGGCATGGGCCTATAGTCGGACTTGGAAAGTAACTTCTCATAAGTAAATTCTGATGCACCACTTTCAAAGAATGTTTTGGATAATAGGGTGGCTTCTAAAACAATTGTCTCTTAGTCATTTTTTGGGGATATTATTTTCGGGCACCTACACATGCGACGTTTTGTTCAATTAAGAACATTCCAACCCTTTTGGGTTTTTATGCATCACAAGGATACTAAGGAAGAATATGTTGGTATAGGACATCCACACCCAGTGAGTGATGAAATTTCCTCAAACTCACAAAATATTTATATAGCAGTCCAGAATGAAAGTACCGCTTGGGTCACCTATGAGTTCTCCAGTGTGGGATGTGTCTCAATAAGTAGGCCCTCTAAGAAGGTATGCTTGAAGAAAGTGCAAAGCTCAAAATTTCCTCGCTCACCCAAGATCGCCAAAAGGTGCAAGGGGAGAAGAAAAAAAATTATCTTTTCCAATCAATGAATACATGACATACAATTCATGGAAAATTGATTCATTTTAAACACCTCAAGCGATGTTATCCCCAAGAATATGTGAATAACATAAATGAAATGTTATTTTTATTTTTGCACCAATTAAAGTGTTCAAGACATCAAGCAGTTAAGATAGCAATGGTGTGAAAACAATCAAAAATATTTTGTTCATTTTAAGCCTCAAAATTGAAGTGTTTCTAAGAAAATCAGGCCTGGTCCTAATTGGTCAACAAATGTAAATTGTGCATGTGTCAACAAAATGAAAAATGGTTGCACTCTTTTTATGCACCAAATTCAAAGGTTTCTAATTATGAAAACATGAAATTTGTTCATTTTTAGAGACCAAAATTGAAGTTTTTTATGTTCTTTTTATGAGCACCAAAAGAGATTTCCTACTTTAGAAAGCTTCAAAATGGTTTATTTTAACAACACCAAATCAAGTGTGAGAGTTGTTCGTTTTAGAGCACCAAAAGGAAGTTCCTACTTTAGAAAAACTTCAAATGTGTTTATTTTAAATAACACCAAAATCAAAATGTGAGAGTTGTTGTTGTTCATTTTAGAGCACCAAAAGGAAATTTCTAACTTAGAAAACTTTAAAATGGTTCATTTTAGCAACACCAAATCAAATGTGAGAGTTTTTGTTCATTTTAATGCACCATTTAAGGAAATTCCTAACTTAGAAAGCTTCAAAATGGTTTATTTTAACAACACCAAATCAAATTTGAGAGTTGTTCATTTTAATGCACCAAAAGGAAATTTCTAAGTTAATAAACAAAAATATTTGTGTCTCCAAAGATCTTGGACCGATCGTCTTCTCTGCACAAAACAAGTTAGTATGTTCAAAATCCTACATAAAGATCCATTAATTCTTGCAAAACAAACAAAATATTTGCAAGGAGGGTCATTACAATAGTGCAGAATCCATGCACTTGTCTTCCAGAGCAAATGCTTAGAAAAAAATCAGAAGCTTAGAATAAATTTTGCAAATGCTCATAAATCAGGCAAATGCTTAGTTCCAAAAGCAAATGCTTAGATCTTTCATGCAGGTAAAAACCCAGAAAGATGCAAAAGCATTATTTTTGGTGTAAAAGCACATTTCTTAGTGCAAAAGCATAGTTCCCATGGCAAAGGCACAGTTCTTGTGGCAAATGCTCAAAATTCTTAACAGTCAAAAGCGAGATTTTGCTAGACAGTCCATGAAATGTCCCCAAAAGGCTCCCGGAATCCTATGACTTCAAATTTTCTCATAAAAATGTTAGTAAGGAGGACCTAGGTCCCACAAAGCATGCCAGAATGTGTAAGGGGGAAAGAATCATCAGGAGAACATGAAGGCAACGATCAAATGTAAGATTGAAATTAGAAACTATCTAATCCAAAACACTTAATCTATCATATTCCATCACTCATGAAATATACAAATCTAAGCTATTTGAATGAAATGAGATCCTACGATATTCAAAATGAATTCAAACAAACAAAAGAAGAGTTTTCCATCCCATGTTGGAGTGTATTTGCATGATGTTGGGTTGTTCGTATCATTGCAAAGCCTCCATTGCTTGTGTGTAAAAGCTTGATGAACGATGCTTGGTTTGAAGAAATGAGGAAGCTTTATCAATGGTGATCTTGATAGCACTTTGTTGCATAAGGGAAGTTGAAATTCTAATTTTTATTTGTGAGGAGAGAGGTTTGTTTTATAGGAAAAGAGATTTTGAATCGACAATCAAGATCACATTGGAGAATATCCAAATCAACGATCAAAATGAGTTGAGAGGATTTAGACTTGAGAAGATTGTGCAAAGTTGATTGCACAATTAGGGTGATTGAAGAATAGATTGGATAGTCAAGGTTTTGATTGCTTAGTTAGCAATTGATTGATTAGTTAGGGTTTAGTTAGGAATTAGATGGTTGAGTTAGCAAAATTAGATTGCTTAGTTAGCAAAAATAGATCGTTTAGTTAGCAATCCATGATATTTTCAATCAAAAAGTGGGTGAGGAATTTGAATTAGTTTATTTAATTAATTAATTCCTTTTTGTGTTTGATTATTTCTAATTTGAGTAGTTTGATTTAATTATTCAAATTTTGGAGGGAAAGTGTGATAATTAAATTATTATGATTTAATAATTCAATTAATTTTGAGGAATAAGGTGAATTAGTGATGTAATCAAATAAGTGGCATTGTTTGACTAATCAGGATGAAGTAAGATTAGATTAGAACTTTATTAAATAAATGTAATTTATTTAATTAGTCGAAATGATGAAACGTGAATTAATCAAATAACGTTGTATTATTCGATCAATAGTAGAATTATGGTTTTCAGACTTTATTAAATAAACGGTATCTATTTAATTTGTCGAGAATGATGAAAAAGTGAATTAATTAAATGATGTATTATTCAATAAATAGAGGAGATAGGGTTTTGAATGTCGTTTGATGTCGTTTGATGCATTGTGAGATGTCATGGGATGATTTCAAGATGTTGCAGAGATGTTTCAAGATGTTGCAGAGATGTTTCAAGTTGATTCAAAGTCATTTCGAGATGTTTTGAGTTGATTTAGAGTCGTTCCAAGTTGATTTGGAGTCGTTTTGAGACGTTCTGAGCAGATTCAAAGTTGTTCTGAATTGATTCAGAGTCATTCTGAGCTGATTCAGAGTTGTTCTAGATTGATTCAGGGTCGTTCCAAGATGTTCTGAGCTGATTCAAAGTTTTTTTGAATTGATTCAGAGTCATTCTGAGACGTTTAGAGTTGATTCAGAGTTGTTCCGTATTGATTTGGGGTCATTCAGAGATGTGATAGTTGTTAAGTAGATTTTACATGTATACAATTCCAATAGTAAGTACCCTAGGGACAGGTAAAAGTTTTTTTGTGCTGATCTCCAGGGGCAATACGAATCTGATTGTAACTCGAGAAACCATCCATGAGGGAAAACATCTTGTATCCTACTGTAAGGTCCACAATGATGTCTATGTTCGGAAGTGGAAAGTCATCTTTCGTACATGCCTTGTTCAAATCACAGAAGTTTGTACATATGTGTATTTGTCCATTTGGATTAGTGATAGGCAAAAGGTTTGAAATCCAGTCGGCATAGTCTATTACTCTTATGAATCTCACGTCTAGCAATTCTTGAGCTCAACTTTGACTAACAAGGCAATTTGCGGGTGCATCTTTCATATTTTCTATTTGACCGGTTTAGCATCTAGAAGCAGGGGTAGATGGTGCAAGACTAATGTTGGATCCAATCCAGGCACATCAGTGTAGGACCATGTGAAATTGATCTTACGTTCTGCAAAGAACTATTGAAATTCAGGCTTTTCTTGTTCTGTCAAAGATGCTCCAAAGAGAACAATTTAGGGATCTTTTGTTGTGGCTATATTAACTTCTATGGTGTCCTCAATGAGCATTGCCAATTTTTCTTATGTAATGGGAAGAAAGTCCAATCCTCCATCCTTGGGTGCCTCAGAGAGGTTTTCACCCTTGGATATGTCATTTATTTTTACTTTTGTAGATCGTCAAAAGGTGCCTTGCGGTTTTCACCTAAAGACGTATCTTTTTTTGTTTTATTTTTATTTTTATTATTTTTGCAACTAGAGGATTGCACATTCTCTCCAAAGTATGTTGCACAATCAAGATCTATAAATAATCCAACCTTATGGTCCCCAATTGGTATTCCTTCACAAAGTCCCATGAAGTTTGCAATAGCTTCGTCATTCTAAAAAATGTCCATAGTTGGCAGGCCTTGTTGGTCCCAGTCAATAAGTTGTGGGTAGACAAGGGAGATACCATTATCAGTATTGGAAAATGGTGGGGATGATGTGGAAAGCATGTAGAATAATGCGGAAAGGGTAAAGATGGAATTTTCATCCTCAATTTCCCATTCGGATTCTAGCGAGTAGTTATCTTCATCAGGTAAATTAATTTCATTGGAAAAATAGGGGACAAAAGTATCATGCGAGTCAAGCAAGTTGGGATGATGATCAATAGGGTCAGATGGCTGGACAAGTGAATCAGATGATGGTTTAGGTTTTTCATTGTCGTGAGGCCAAAAGAATCTTACCCATTCTTCTCTCTTCAATGGGACTTTAGGAGGATCGTTAGAAAGTTCCACTTTGAACATTTTTTTGAATCTTTCATCAAAGGAGAGCTCACTAGGTTTTAAAAACATTTTGTCAAGGCAACAGTCACTTAAGGATCTTTGAGAACCAAATTCCCACTCATGTGAGTTAGTTTCGGTAAAGGAATCTATGATAGTCTCGACACTTTCAAAAACATTCACACTCTCACCTGAAAGTACATCGGTATGTTGATTGTCAGTTTCAGGTAGCCCAAACCCTAACCCAAGATATTTTGGTCTTCCAGAAGGCATTATAGGTTCTCTCCTTACCATTTTTTTTTTACCAAGGCCACTAGTTCCATCATAGCCGTTTTCCTTCATTATGTCATAGCCTTTTCCATATTGATGTACTGGTAAGGGCAGTAGGTCTTCTATCTCTTTGTAAGTCCAACCTAATATGTCTTCAATGTCTTCTTTGTTCAATTCTCCCCATTTCGTGAAAGTCATTGTCAAAGGAACTTTAAAAATATCTTTAGGCTCTATTTTGGAACAAGGCCTACCATAAGTTTTTGGAGACTTGGGTATTTTAGTGATACAATAGGTCATGTTCAATTTGTATTTTCCACAACCTTGTTCCTAGATCTTGATATTAGGATCAAGTTTTGGGACGGTGGTGGAAGATGGTATGGTGGAGGTTGAAGGAGTGGATGTGGATTGTTTTGCGGGTGTGGATGGGTCGATGTATTTGGAGGGAGAGGATGTCAAAGCTTCTCGGTTAATTGGCACCTGGTGTTCGGAAATACATCTCAAATTGGTACAATACTGGAAGGGATTGGGATCTCTGTGTATGGTAATTTCAGTGCCATCGAAAGGAAACTTCAAAAATTAGTGGTAAGTGGATGGTACATATTTTAAGGCATGGATCCAAGGTTGACCAAGTAAAATGTTGTAAGGTAATTCAAGATCCAGGACCTGATAAGTTGTATCCACAATGACCGGCCCCACATGAATAGGAAGTGTGATAATTCCCCTAGAGGAGCATTCTTCATCACCGTAAACATTTATGACAATTCTCTTGGTAGTGTCTACACAAGAATCAAAGAAGCCTAGTGCTTTAACTAGTCCATATACTAAGACTCGTCTAACCTTATGTTTATGGATGAAGACTTTGATATGCAATGCATCATTGTGAGATAGTTTTGGTGAGGAATAGTCTTGATCTGAAAAGGTAATGTGATGGGGAGTAGCCAAGTATTCGACCATGGCTTCAAATTGGTTGACACCAACATCGGTTGACATATAATAGTCTTGTAAGACTTTATCAAGTATGGATTTGTGCGTAGGGGAGATTCATAGTAGCTCGAGTATGGTGATTTGAGCGGGCATTTTTCCCAATTGGTCAATAAGATTAAACTGTCCTTTGGGTTGTGACTATTTGAAAGATGGACCAGGTGTGCTGATCTTTGGCTATTTGGTAGAAGGACCAGCTATGGTGACTTTTCCTCCATGGGTAGTGACATTACACTTAGGAGTTTTCTTGATGGTAATAGTATTAACATGTTCGTCGGCAGCTCAGAGGTGGTTAATAATGGGTTGACCAGAATAATCAAAAGTCATGCGAGTGTAATTTGCTCAATTATTGTCATTCTTTGGACCTAATGTAGAGGGGTTGTTTGAACCATGATCTTGCACTGGTATTTTATGAATTGTATGGTTTGAATTTGAAGCAAATTGTTGTATGTCTAATTCAATGGTATGATTTCAATAAGATCCTATACAAGATTTCTTAATTATCGAAAAGAGGAATTTTTATGTCTTTTTTCTTGGTGCTAATAATAGAATGCATTATCATCCCACCATGATGGCTCGAATTGTCCAGGGTCGTATGGTTTAGGGTCCTACAATGTAATGACGCCATTTTGGAGGAGCTTCTTAAGGACCACTTCAATTGGTTCACCCAAGGGGTGTATGTGCATCTCTTTGGAAATTGTCTAGTTTGACATGGTTGAACTTGGTTTTGATTATTTTGAATGGAATTTGTGGTAGGTGTTAGTGTGGTCAATGGTGTGTTTTGTGGTTGATCTCCTTCGAGAGTGATTGCAAGACATGTCGTGTTTACTGCCTTAGCGTCAACAACACCGTCATTAGTGATATGTTTATTTTTTACCCAGTATTTTTTTTGTGAACAGGTGGGTTTAAATTTGTGTTCTTGTTACCATATTTGAGTTCTCCTTTACTGATAAGGGTTTTTTCAAGTTGGACTCCTTTTTTAACAAGGTCTGCAAAAGTGGTGCAGAAATGAACTTGTAAATTATATTTCAATGGGCCCACCAGGTTTTGGAAAAACATGTCTACCTTTTCCTTTTATGGTATCTTGATAGGGCATTGACTTGCTAAGCTTCTCCATCTTTGGAAGAGTGGAATAAAGGTCTCGCTAGTTTCCTCTTGAGTAAGCGTACATAAACTAGCAATGGTAACATCAGTATCAATGTTATAGGCATAATTTTGTACAAATTTATCAACAAGTTCTTCCCATGACATTATTCCTTTAGGCAAGGTAGCAAACCATTCAAGAGCGGGACCTACGAGACTCCTAGGGAAGAGTTTCATCATATAGGTATGTTTATATGCAATGTCAACGCAATTGGTTGTAAATTCTCTTATGTGCTCAAGGGGATTTGTTTTGCCTTTGTATTTGGTGAAGTTGGGTACCACATATCCTGGAGGGAAATGTGACATGTACAAGCTCATGTCAAATGGGTATAGACATAATTCATATGATGTGTAGGTATTTTTGTGTTGCAATTGCATGTTCTCCATTTGTTTTTGCAAGGTCACAAGTTGAGTTGTGAGTGCATCAATTATAGGGTTGTTTGTGGCATCACACATGTTGGTAATAGGTATTCCATGAGTTCCCATTTGTTGTGATGATGTGTTCTGATTTGGGATGTGTTGTGGAATGTATGAAGTATTTTGGTTTGGAACTTGTTGGTATTGATAATTTTGATTTGGAATGTGTTTTTGTGTATGGATGTGTGACGCATATGTGGGAATGTGCACTCCAATAGTGTTGGTCTATATTTGTGGAATATGTTGTCCTTGAGTGTTTTGATGTCCAAATGAAGTCATGTGTTGTGTTATTTGATTACCTTGTCCAAATTGGTAATGTGGCCATGTGGAATGTTGGTGTTTTGCCTTTGGGGGATATTGGTGTTGGTATTGAAATGTGACAAAGTATTAACATTTGTTTGAGGTCCTAGAATGGTGATTCGTCATTTATTCCTCCCAAAGGGGTGTTGACGTCCCTTTTGGCACAGCAACATGCTGATGTCCCTTAGTGGTCAATGTAACAGTAATGTTCAAGGGGCCTGCTGGTGTTGAGCTTTTGGACTATTATGGGATCAAACATAAACTTAAATCTACTCTAACCAGGGTTCTTAAAGAAACAAAAAAAAAATAGATCAGGGCTTTGGAACATAAAAGGATGATACTTCATCCAAATTAACTAGACCTGTCACCTCCCAAGGAATTCCTAACTAAAACTGCAGAACAAACTTAACTTGTGACTAACACACAATTTCATTTATTCACGGTGCAGATTTCAACAGCAGATTGCAAGTTACCATTCAAACAAAACATAAAATCAAACTTCATTCCTTGAAAGCTTCTCAAATCAAATGATTAATTCAAGACAAACACCATTCGGGAACACAACATGAAGTAGATTTTATCTAGTTGCTTCTACTATTAGTGAAATAGATAAGCAACAATTACAAAGTTGGCACAATCACCAGTGTACAGAAAATCTGTGATTTCAAATTGTTTCCATTTACACTAAGAAAAACTAAAAAAAAATACATTAGTCTTTTACTTAATCTAACTCCTAACTACCAGTTCTCTAACCCTAACTGTCTCTTAAAAGTTCTAACCTTTACAAAGAGGCAAGAATTCCTTATATACAGAATGCATCAAAAAGAATGTGTTGTCCCCCTGCATTAGGGTTTACAAAATATCTACCATGAGGAGAGTCAGCTCTTAGATATTTTGATGAGAGTCAAAGCCACACTCAATGTAAAACCCTGTTGTCCATGTTGATGATGGCTTGTTCTGGGAGTGATCTATAGATCTTTTGCAGCTACAACATTAACTCCTCTGTCTCCGTGTCTATCTTTGAACTTTGTTTGGGTCACCTTGAATACTCAGAATATCTCCATTAATACTGATCTACCTCCTTGCCAGTAGTCACTACAGCTGTCCCTGTGAGTCATGATTATCTCTTTCTGTCAGGCTCCTTCATGTTCTAGAATCTCCTACATGTTGACCATCTTTAGAAGCATTATCTGGTCTCCCTTTAGATCTGAACTTTTCACCTGAGCCGATCTATCACTTTTGAATCTTAGGAGGAACTCATGTCGTTCACTTGCATTCTACAGATTTCATTCACAGGGATAGTCAATCGGTCAAACCATCGCCAGTTAGTCCTCTTAGCCTCTTCTGATTGGTTGGGTGTATGCCACGTGAGCTTCATTAGGAAATCAAAAGTGGTCTGAACGGTATCACATGTCGGTGAGACACCATTGGTGTCTCTCCGATGCAATCCCATCCTTCAGTAGTCATCGGGGTAGCATGGGGTAGTCGGTGAGACATTTCGGCGAGCCGTGGGAGTCATATCGAGCTCAAAAGAACATCAGCAAGATAGCCACTCGTCGGTAGGACATCACAGCGATGATATCCCTCCCTCTGGCTCGGAGTTCATTTTCCCTTCAGCAAGACTTTTTAATCGGCACAAGGTCATGGTGAGCTCCCCTTGGTTATACCAATATCACTTTTTCATTTGTGAACCCACCGCTATCGGCAAGATTTCAACATATCAACAAGACCACATGGCAAAGTCCTTGTTCTATCGGCGAGCCCATTTCTTTATGTCAGGGAGACATCATCGGGTCAGCAAGACATCTTACCGAACCCGTTCCATTCATTCAGGGTCTCCCCGAGTTCGGCCTTTTCGGCGTGACCTCCTCATGTCGACGAGACTTCTCGCCAAGAGTGTTACCTTTTGGTGATCTCCTATCATTTTGGGAAGACATCACTCGGTCACCGAGACCTCATAGTGATTCCAAATCACCAAACTGATGTCGTTTTTATCATTGTGACCTCATGGTGAAGCCCCCTTTCTCCCCAAGCTCATCTTCTTCGGTGGGAGTTCCCTCAGATTCGACAAGAGTCATGGTGATACTTCTTCCGTGTCAGTGTGACTTTTGTTAATCATCGAGACCTCTCGGTGAAAGTCTAAATCTTCCCCAAAAATCCCTAGGGAACCTTTATCGGCAAGACCTATGGCGATATCCCTTCTGGTCATCGGGACATATTGATTCTCTCACTGAAGATAAACCTATAGAATCCCCTTGCGCTGTGTCGGCAAGACCTCAAGATTTCACCGAGACATCTCTCCACCGCGATAGTTTCTCACCGAAAGGTATATCTTTATCGGTGGTCGGTGAGACATGAAGCCTTCGGCAAGATCATACACCGAAGATAAACTCTTGCCGAAGTGTCAACCCAGTCCTTGCTAGTCAGTAAGACTTTATGAATTCACCGAGACATCTTGGCGAAGAGAAAACCTCCCACCAATATATGGATCCCTTTTGCCACCGGTTGGTGAAACATAAGGATCTCGCCAAGACCTTATGGTGAGATCAAATCTTCATGCCGATATGTGTTCTCTCTATCATCGGTCGGTGAGACATCTAGTTTTTGCAAGATCACATGCCGAAGACAAAACTCTTGCCGATATGTGCCAGCCTCGTCCGCGGTAGTCAATGAGACATAAGGAAGTCACCAAGACCTTTCTGCGAAGGAAACCCCCTCATGCCGATGGGAAACTCCCAGTCATCGGGACTCTGATTTTTGTCTTGCCGACTGATGCCTGCACATGAATTTCACTCGTTGTGACACCTTTGGGGTCTTGCCGACCTTTGCCTTAGCTGATTTTTATGACCAACTGGATCAGGGAATGCATTCCATCTGAGCTCCCTTGGCAAATATCATCTAATCCTGCAAAACAAATGCTTCCATTAGTCCCCAAAGCATATGAAATATATTTAAAATAAACTATCTTGTTGCTTATGATTATTTCATTGAATTTTCAGCAAGAAGAAAACCAACTTAGGCTAAGATAGGACCAGAATCAGATCAGAACAAAAGACAAACTCAAGAAGAAAATAGAAGAAACCCCAAAGGGTAAAGCAAACAACCAAAGGCAAAGAAAGCAAAAGAAAGGGGGACCCATTTTGTTCCAGAATAAAATAGGGTGGTTATGCAAGGCATAACAAGGGGTTCAATGAATTTGTTCCCATGGCATTAGTTGAGGACCCAATCAAAATATTTGATGATGTTGTTCCCATGGTGCTAGATGAAGATCCAAATAAAAGGTTTGATGAATTTTTCCCCATTGTATTGGTTGAAGATCCAAAGGTATCCCCAATAGCTTGTGATGAAGTTGTTGAAAATAGAGGCATTGATTGTGATGTGGCTTGTGATATGGTTGATGTTCCTCCAATGGATGTTGTGTTGACCATGTTATACATGTTTTGAGTGGAGGTTCCATTAGATGTAGAATTGATGGTGTTTGTCGCATTTTGTGTTGTGGCACCAATGAAATTATTGTTTGTATTGTGTTGTGGTGTCGAAAGAGGTTAGTTGGTGTTGGAGGTATTGTTTGCATTATTTTTTGCACTATGATTGGGATATGCTACTCTTAAGGTATTAATGTCAAACCCTCGTGGTAATTTGGCCCCTTGGTCTAAAAGCATGGCTAGATATCTCTCTAAATCTTGGAAGATTAATTCCTCTACAAAGGAAGCCACATCAAGATTTTGAGCGGAAATTTCTAAGTCTTCCATGAATACATGTCCATTTTCATCTCTACATATAAATTGTTCAAAGGGGTTGTGTGAAGAAGATGCCATGTTCATGTCACTAAAAGGATTGATGTAAGGTTCCCCCAAGTCTATGTTTTGGTTCATGTCATTAGAAAAGTTGTAGGGGTTGGTGTCTTGTCCAAAAGGGTCCATTTGTCTTATTTTCCTTTGGATCCTAGTCTCAAGCATATAAGGATTTTCTCAAATGAGAGAGAATGAATGACAATTAAACCTAGGAATCATATGACACTATGTTTTTTGGTTTTTGAAATAAGGGATGCAATAATGACAATGTTGTCTAAAGGGGATGTCAAATGCAAAAGGATAATGAAGACTAAAATGAGGGTATGACACTATTTTTTTGGATTTTTGGAATAAGGGATGCCAATGATAATGAGGACTAAGATGAATGATGGAAGACTAAAAATGTAAATGTAAAGGTCTAAGGTGCAACCAATTTTGATGGACTTTTAAGAAAGGCCTACTAACCACTCAAAGCTTGGTCAATGTCTCAATTTGGATTATCAAAGGAATTGATTGATAGGACTAAATGAAAGGACAAGATGAAAAAGTGAGGTTTCCTAACTAGACTTTTGAGTTGGAAAGGTCTCACAAAAGGACAATGACTAGAGGAAATCATTTTGACTTAGTCCAATGATAACCTACTTTTGAAGGAAAATATTTTGCAAGGTATGGCAATTTTTCCTATTCCAAAGTTTGCAAAAATGAGGACCTAAAGATTTTTTTATTCTAAAAATGATGGTGGATCCTAAGGTGCAACTAAAAAATTGCAAAGGTGGACCTATGATAAAATGCAAGCTAAAAGATGCAAGAAATGAAGATTTGAGCAATTCCTTTTCTGGTTTTGGACAGAGGTCGCTAGAAAAAGATGTTTGAAAATAGTTTGAAAATGTTTGGTCTCGGGTTTTGGACAGTAATAGTGTTTTTCCAAATGACAAGTAATTTCACCATTTCAGGTCACAAATGCATTGCAGTGTATCAAATGTGTCTCATTTTCAGTAAATGCGTTGTTTTAGGTCACAAATGCGGTTCAAAAAATCAATTGTGTTGTTCTAGAAAGCAGATGCATTCCGTTATAGTTAGATGCATTGTATAGGATAGAAAATGTGGCTTAGCAGGTAAATTATGGTTCATAGAGTCTCAAATGTAGTTCAAAATGTCAAATGTGTTCCACATGATAGAAAATGTGTTGCAGAATAAATAAAAGTCTGATTTGCTTGCAATTTTGGAAGATTTTAGGATTGTTTTAGTTTGAAAGTGTTTTTCTAGATCTATAAAGGGTGTTTATTTGTTCAATGTTTCAAAAAACACTTGGAAAACACAATGTTTTGTCTTTGAATGTTGAAAACAAGCACAATGAAGACAAGCACAATCCTAGGCTGGTCAAGGACTATATTCACTAGATTCCACGTGGGTTTCCCCAGCCACACTTATTCTTAACGGGTGATTTAGAAGCTTGGCCACACTGGCTCCCCCTTACATTACACTCATTTCTTGGGTCAACCAAGCTTTGAGCCCTCATAAATCTCCCATGATAGGCTCTTCACCTCTACTAAGAACTGCAAGAATGTGGATGCCTTGGCAACAACCTTTGCTACACCAGCAAATAGATGGGTTTTTGGAAAACTACACAAGAGGGTTCTAGTGAATACTCAAGGACATGGCACCTTGCAAGTGTATAGCAAGCCACTTAAGGCTTTAATCACTCTACTAGGGGCTCTTATACCTTTAAAAGAAAAAGGTAGGTACCCATTTTCAAATGACACTACACGTCTAAGGCCTACATACAATGAGGAATTGACGATTTAGTCTTATCCTTTTATATACCAGCCCAAGCAAAAAACCGGTTGGAGTCGTTCCCTCTTTGGATGTAGGCCCCTCTAAGGTTAAACAACAAAAGTGAATTGAAAGCTTTATTTTTGTTCACCCAATATTGCACTAAGGTGCGAGAGGATTGCATACACAAAACTTTCAACTCACACTCACAAGTTTGTTCATTTTAAAACCCAAATTGAAATGTGGGGGTGGTAAAGTAACAACCTCTTAGTGTTTTTGTTTCTCAAGATCACACAAAGCGCAAGAGAATTGCATACACACTTAAGAGGAAATCACTACACCACAAGACACACAAGACACTTGTTCATTTTAAACCCAATTTAATGTGAGACAAACAAGGGGTTCTTTTTAAACCAAATGCTATGAAGATGCATGTAAATTTTAGCCTTGATGAGTTTCAATGCAAGATTATGTTCATTTTAAGCCCATGAGTGAATATGCATGTTCATTTTAAACCCATGAAATGTAAATGTAAGTTGTAGTTTGTTCATTTGCTTTTAGGATTGTAAAAGGAAAACTAGAAAATCATCAAAGATCAAGGTTAGACTCATTTTCCAGCTTGCCACATGTTGTAAACAACCAAATTAGTAACCCAAAATCTCTAACCTACTAAACAGAAAATAGAAATCTAGAAAATTTTGTAAAAACCCAAAAATAAAATTTTACCAGGCAAATGCGTCGTTCTGCAGAGCAAATGCGTCACAAAACTGAAAGCTAGAATTTACTAGGAAAATGTGTCATTCTACAGAGCAAATTCATCGCGGCAGTCAAATGCATCTCTCGGGCCTGCGAATGCATCTTGGGAAGTCAAATGCATCTTTTTGTCTATTAGATGTGGCTCAGGGCTGCAAATGTGTCGTTCTATAGAGTGAATGTGTTGTGATGTAGTGATTATGACTTAGAAAGTTATAGATGTAGCATTTCGTACTTGTACCTACAAAAACATAAAAAAATCCATACAAAAATCTACAAAAATAAGTGTTTTGGCGTTGGGTTCACCAATGTAACTTAGGGAAAATTTTAGGTTAGCATTATAAAGCATAAACAAACAAAACCCTAACTAAACAATGAAGAACAATGGAGTTATAAAACATAAAAACCAAGAACAATCTCACCAAGTCTTCATGTCCTCCATGAATCACCTTCATTGCACCTTCTCCATTTGCTGCAAGTAGATGTTTTCCCTCAAATTTTTTATGAGCAACCTATGACTATGACAATGTCCTAAGCAAATATTCAAGGATTATATGAAAAGCTACAAATGCAAGTATGCAAGTGTGCAATAAGCCTAAAGTATGTAGAAAATAGCCTATGAAGTATGAAGTCACAATGTCAAGAGATGTCGGTGTGTCAAATGAGACTAAAATTGCCTTTTTATAGAAAAGTCAATTTTAAATGAATGGCCAAGATTGTTAGATGAGAGATTCCCTAAGATCAATGGTTGAAATTAAATGTGATAACCCACAATTAGGGTTAGGGAAACATTAGGGAAAATTTTGAAATGAAGGGCTAAGATTTGATTTTAGAAAAATTAAATCAAAGGTCAAGAATGCATGTGACAAGGAGATATTGGGCATGGAAAAAGAGGTTGCTATAAAATCAAATAATAATTTAAAATTATTTGATTTAAAAGGATGAGTCAACCTTTTGAATTAAAAAATAATTTAATTCAAAAGTAGTGGGGTCATGTGACAGTAAATAATAATTTTAAATTATTTACTTAGTGGGAAAGTGGACAATTTTAAATAAATGATTTTATTTAAAATTAGAAAAGGCCAAGGTGGGCAATAATTAAATAAATTATAAAAAAAAAATTAATTATAAGAAGACATTAGAAATTAATGACGCATTTAAATAAATAAATAAATTTAATTTATTTAAATAATTAGGAAGAAATAGTGGAAAAATAATAATTAAATAAATTTAAGAATTTATTTAATTGTAGGGAGACATAAGAAATTAGCAACGTATTTCAATAAATAAATGAAGTTTATTTATTTAAATAATCAGGAGGAAATAGTTAGGAATTATGACCTTAGTACATAATTAAATAATTTAATTATGTGGGGACGATGTTTGACATAGAAAAATGTGGTTTGTGGGTCTAGGCCATTTTTATGTGTCTACATAGACAAACTCCTTCAACCCATCTTGAAAATTCTAAAACTATGCATCATAACAATTTTCAACCATTCAAGAAACCAAACAAGAGATTTATACAGATAATTCAACCTCAACCAACCCATCATTTTGAATCTCAAGTGGTTGTAATAAAAACAAAAACTCCATACCAAAAGAATAGGAAATTCACCATGCTACCCAATACCCTCCATTTAATCATGTTATAACTCTTGAGCAAAAAATAAATCACCTTACCTCCCATTGGACCGCTTGATACCACTAAACCTTTACCCCGAAACTATAATCCAAATTATTTTTCCAATACCACCGACAGAATGGGCATGATACGGAATGATGTATATGTCTTAAACATTTAGTGCAAGACCTCATTAATTCTAATCACATCTAGTTGGGCAGTGTTAATGATCAAGGAAATAAATTTGTTGCCCCACCCAATAAAAATTTGTAAATCTTTACCAATCCAATGTTAAACCACTCCATCTCATTTATTAATGCTAGTGATACTAAGAATGATGCGATGAATGTTGACAACATACAAGATATAACTGATGGTGACAAGAGTGATAATGAGGATGCTCTACATACCATGATTGGATTCATTGAATTTAAACCTTGTAAGTTCCAAACCAACTCATTTGTGGACATTATTTTCTCACATAGTGATATACTTAAACATGCACCCAATGGTCCTCTTTACATAACCAAAAGAATCAATGAAAATACTACAAATTGGATATTAATTGATCCCATATATGTAGAGAATGTGATCATTGAGGAATTATTATTTGTGCATGAACTTTACCAAGATTATTATAAACAATCAAAATCATGGATTAAAATACATGATGGTTTTTCTTGCCCTATGATAGGTTTGATCACTCTCCCATTAAAAGTTTTACCGAAACAATTAGATGTCTCATTCTCCAGCATCCCAACATTAGATCAATTTCATGTGAAGTTAGGCTATCCATGGCTATGCTCCATGGATGTTGTCTCGTCAGTAGTTCATAAATGTTTGAATTTTCCATTTGGAAATGAAATTTTTATTGTTCATCATAGTGGTTTTAATCCTTTTTCTTCCCGTGAAATATTTTCATTGGAATTCTTTTGGCCCGAACCTATGGAACCTATAAAGCCTTATGAAGACTTCTTTTTCAAATATTAGCAAAATTTCAAGGCAAAGTGCATAGTAGAATTATCTCTTAGTAATATTCTTGAGTCCATGATTGTTTCTCCTATTCATCTATCATTGATGAACCAATGCTTGAACCAAAAGCCCTTCCAAGTAACCAAGACAATTCCAACACAATTCATCCACCCATTTCTTACAAAATACCAAGAGATAACAATACAACTCCTTTGGTGCCTCCTAAGATCAAACAAGTCTATAGACCTAAAGATATAGTATTTTCCCAACCCTCGATGGTTCCTTTCATCCCTCCCTTTTAGGAATAAAAGAAACCAATGGTTGATAAACCTACTCCTACACCATCACAACTTAAAAACCATGTAAGAAGAAACCAAAATGATAAAGAGCATAGGTATAGATGTCATGATATTGCTTGTCAGTTAGAAGAGAAGAACAAACCAACAAACCAGGATCAAAAACTAACTCAAACAAAGTATGATGATTCTCCACCTTCACGACAACAAAAACAAGAACATACAATGGAAATTGTCATTAGACCTCCTACTTTGATTAACTTGGATGATGATGATGAGATTGTTAATATTGATGAGGAAGTATATAATGAGATGAATTTGTTATTTTCCTCTTCCATTAACTTAGATGTGTGCAACTATGATGATCCTCCTCAAAAGAGTGCATCACCACATGTCAAACCTAGTGATTTTCCTATTACGACATTTGTTGTTGCCCCTTTGGTTAATTATCTACCTTCTACATATGATGAACAAGATTGGGATACAAATGACTTGCTTTAGGTTGGCTCGCATGTGTCATACTAGCTTTTTTTTTTATGTTCTTTGTGATTGCATGTGCATAATGTGATCCCTCAAATTATTCTACTCGGCTTGTCTTTATATTTGTGAGCTTTCTTTGGATGACCCCTATTACTCCATTGGTGAAAGGATAAAAAGGAAGAAAATCTATTGTGACATTCTTCTAGTTGTATATACATTCTTATATTTTTGTAAACATTATCTTTTTATTGTTTTATGTTTTCCTTTTGGGGATGATGCAAAGTGTTGAGACATTTAGGTCTCTTCCATGTTGACCCAAAAAGCTTATTTTTCTTATATCTCTCTATATGTCATTCCTCCTTTGTGTTTGTTGTCCCATGAGGTATTTGGATAATGAAGATGGTTCTAAGCTCTATTATATCACTATAGCAAAGACATGTGCTAACCCTGAAGTCGTGGATCCCTTATGTGTTATCTTTGGATTGCATGTGGGGGCAACCTCATTTTTCATGACACAACTTTATTTGGAAACATTTTTTTGGCATAGGGATTTCCAAATAATCTTTGATGTCCCTCTTATTAATTAGCATTTACCATTTCTACTTTAAATTAATTGATCATAGTATGGTGTTTAGCAATTCCTTTAAATTGGGGGCATACATTGGCATTATTACATTCCCATCATTACATTGATTCTTGCTTCACTTTGTTCACAGAGGTTGAACTTAGTGTAGCATTAGCATAGCATCTTGATCATGTTGTGGCACCTTATCAAATTTATCAAGGAGTATAAATTTTGGTATGGTTGATGTATGGAAGGCATATAGACCTAGTGTAACTTTTTCATCTGCCACCTTATTATGGATACACACCTTGTAGACCTAGTGTATGTTTCTCATATAGTCTTGGGGTCTCACCTAATGCATAATGGACATCACTAGACCTTGTGATCATATTTTCATGACCACCTAGCATGAGACAACTTGCTTTCCAGTGGAGACATGTGAGTGTATTTGAGTGTTTTCACACTAGCTTTAACATTGTATGCTTGTTTATCTTGTCTTGTTGCACATATCTTACACATATTGTGTGTCCCTTTGTCCTTATGTTGGTTTTCCATGGGATCTTAGATCTTGGGGGCTTGATCACCATCTTTGATCTTTTTCATCCTATATTTCTAACATTTGTACACTTGGACCTCTCTTGACTCATATTTATCTACTTTAATTCGAGTTTGAATGTAAGCTCATACTCTCACTAAAGTGGGGGATAAATGTAGCATAGGAAATTATATACCTTTACAATTTTCACTATGTTTGGGTCCCTTAATTAATTGGACTTAAATAAGCTCCTAATTTTCAAAATTATGCATTCCAAAGCCCTATTTTGGTCATTTTCTGAAAGGGTAACCTATACTTAATTAATGCAATTAATATTTTAATCACCTCAAAATGAATTTGTCCTAAATGTTTGAGCCAGGACCCATTCACCCAAGGGTGAATGGGTCCTCCTTAAGTCCTAGATCCCAAATTTTAATATGTTTTTGGTGGTCTTTTAATTATTCAAATTTCATATTCAATTATCGGCTTTTGGAATCTATTTTTTGGGAAATTAGATAAACACCTATAAATACTTAGTTTTTTTATCAATTCAAATCTAACACACATGATCTATCAAATTCAAAAGAAAATATTATTGTCAAGTGCATTCAAGAGTAGGTTTTTTAGTATTTTTTGTAGCATTCAAGATTGTATCATCATGTTCAATCTTATATATGTGTTCATGTCATCTTGTGAATGTTGGAAATTTGATTTTCATTGATGTCAAAAGGGGTATCTGAGTAATATCAGATGAGGAGTTTCTCATTGATGTCAAAAGGGCTTCATAAGGATGGAAAAAATAAAGATTCATTAGCCTTATGGTTTCATTACAAAAAGCCTTAAATATTTGAAGAAGTTCAGGCTTTGAGCCTCAGACTTACCTCTTATCGCTTGCCAGAGAAGAAAAGTGTTAGTTGATTTGAGTCAAGTCTGAAAGGTTTTTGGGCTTTGGGCTTCAGTCATGCCTCATATCGAATGCATCAAAGAAATCAAGAAGGGATGTGTAAAGTCTGAAAATGTTTGGATATTAGGCTTCAAACTATTGGCTTACATCTTACCTTTATGTTAGAAGAAAGCAGTATGGTGGATACCTGAACCCCGAACCCCGAAAAGGTTTCAGTGTTTCACTGGTCGGATTTAAGGCTTACGCCTTAACTAAAAGTGAGGTAAGGGGTATGATGAAACCCCAACTCCCAACCCCCAAAATTGTTTCAGGCTTCACAAGTCAGAGATAATGCTTACGCCTTGACTAAATGCAAAGAGATGGTAAGCGGTATGATGAAAGGCTGACATCTGACATCTGACAACCTGATGTATATTTTAGAGTTTAGTGTAATGGTTTGTAATGAATTGAAAGAATGAAAAGTGGTAAGGAGGAAGAGTGAAACCCAACTTCTGACATCTCAAAGGTGTTTCAGAGTTCAGTCTTTGGTGTGATGGTCTATGAATGGTATGAAGGTGGAAAAGGGTAAGGCTGATTGTCAAAACCTGAAAGCGCAAGATAGGTCGCACATTCCTGCCACTCCATGGAAGGATTGTGGGACCCAGTGATGGTCAATGTGGGCTCACAAGGAGATGACACATGTCCTTGGTGATAGGTATAAAGAGTCTCAAACTTCTATGTCCAGGTGTACTCCTTAAGGTCTTCAATGCAATTCAAGCATAAGGTAAGAGGGATTAGCAATCCTCGAACCTCAACATGTATTACAAAAGGTGGAATTTCAATTTTTCATAGGAAACATATGTTGACTAGAGTTGACCATGTGAATTGGAGGAATAGTGACACATGGTAGAAAAAAATTGAATGGGTTGATTCACATCACTATTGTGAATCATTCTGACAAGGTGATGTGATCAAAGTCTTAAGGTAAATTGAAGGAGAATATTCGCTTGGAGTTTTAAGTGAAGATCTACGACTGAGGTTTAAACTGATCAAATCAACAATTGGGTTTTAAATGCAATAAAATTTGGTTGGTGATTGGTAGATCATGGCACAAGGTTCATGGTTGATGTCCTACAGATTGAATGAATGAGGAGGTTGCATAGAAAACAAAGTAACCATTCTAGCAACAATTCAATTGGTGTTTGAAGGGAATAAACAACACCATCAATGGTTAGTTGACAAAGTAATTTGAAAGAGATTTATTATAGATCAATCATGCAAGATAGGGCATTAAATGAATAAAAAACCCTAGTTACTCCAACGCCAAAAATAGAAAGAGTATTGAATGTGTTGATGTTTGTTTGGATCAAAGAGAGTTGGCTTGTTGGAGAAGCCAAGTGAGCAAATTTGAATGAACAAGTGTTGTAATGGCTAAGGGAGAGCAGTGTGAAGAGTGAGGAATTGTTTGTTGTGTATGCACATGTTGTGAGAGGGAGACTTAGACTAATATAAAGAAACATCATCTAGGATATGAATTGAGTTACAAAGGTGTGTGGGATACAACAAAGAAGGGGAAAGAGAAGAGAAGAGAAGAGAAATGATTTTATGAGTGAATAGAAACAAAGTATGAGTAGTTGTAGAACAAGTTTACAACATTTTTTTGATGAATAGGAACTAATCTATATTAATTATAAAGATTAAACTACATATTCAAAAAAAAAGGTGGGTGGTAAGAAGACACACCCTGAGATTCATATGGGTAGCGCCTAGAAAACCAAAAAAATTAATAATCACATGGGCCTAGCCCAGAAGTCCAAGATAACAAACATAAAAAAGGCCATTAAGCAACCAAAGTAGTACCAATAGAGCCAAGAGGGTCTTTGTCCTCCAAATTTTTTCGCCATACATTAGTAGGGTCTGGAGTGATGTCGAGAGGAGGACCCCAACCATCATTAGCATCTTTATCTTTATCTTCTTTGTCCTCACGTCGAGCAAGATTACAAGCACCAGACATGGAAAGCATTTACTAGAGTTTGGCCAACCAGAGCCACTAGTAGGAGTATTATTAGAGGGCCACCTGGAACCACCACTGCTACTCCTCACCACTCCTCTAGAGGGCCACCCCTAGCCAACCCGTGGAGGAGGAGAATGAGACCACCAAGGAAGTGGGAAAAGTGGGCACCCAAGCCATAGTACACGGGGCATTGCCCCAATAATCCAAAAGCACCTGAAGGTGAGCCACCTCAAGTGCAACCTTGTTAGCTTGAATTTGAATTTGCAAGAGAACATTAGAGAAAATAATAGCTTTAGAGTACAAAGAAACATTATCCATTTGGGTGTTAGCAAATATGTAGGAATTTCTATCTTTCTAGGCATTGAAGAGGATTTCCACCCTGAAAGTGTGCCAAAGCTGGGTATATTTAGTAGGAAGTCTAGGTGAATCTCCCAGTAGAACCATATGCCAGGAGAAGGGCTCTGATCTAAAAGGATGAAAGAATTCATGAATCTAATTCTAAAACTATTGAGCTCTAGTACAAAACCAAAAGAGATGCTTAAAAGACTTAGCTTGCCCACAAAAAGGGCACTGAATGTCCTGGACCCCCAAGTGAACAAGTTGAGACCCCACAGGCAAGCCTTGGAAAAGAATACACCAAGCAAAGTGGGAAATTTTTGGCTCAACACTTCCAGACCAAGTGGCAGAGAATCTTTTTCGCCAGAAGTGAGCGGGGGATTGAAGAATCCACCTTTGGTTCAGACTTTTAATCATTGAAAAATGTGGTGAAAGCCACATATAACCAAGCCTAGGCTTGTAATTCCTGAAAGGGGTGTTTGGGTACCACTTCCAGTCCTTCCACTAGGGCTTGGACCCATGAATTCCCACCTTATGAAGTGTATCTATAGGAATAGCATTCACTAGACCATTATAAGTATCATGGTCCTAGTTTTGAAGACTATATAGAGCATGAAAATCTTCCCACAGTATAATGTGCATTGTGAGTCTGTGAAACACATGCTGTAAAGTTTGAATGCATTTCTGTTGGAACCTTAGCACCTTAAGCCAAGGGGACTTGACCAACAACTAGCCATTATTGGTGAAGGGAGATGACCACCAAACATTTTGTTGATTGAGTGAAAGCCCATCACAAAAACTAGAGCCAACCCAGTAGAGCCAAGGCTTAACTGCTTCTTAGGCTCTCCAAATACTCTTGGCTATGAAAGTTCCCATAATTTGGATTGGCTCCTTCATGACCAGAAGGGTTTGAAATCCAATCCCCTTCTAGGCGGTTTTGTGAATAGGAAAGTTGGATTGGATGCAATGCCTAAGGAGAATTTTCTAAGCTTCATCTCTAGTAAGGGCTCTAATTATCCATTTCACACACAAGGTAGTCCCTTGTCATTGAGTGGAGAGCAAACTAAGTCCTCTAGATTCTCTAAGAAGGAAGAAGAACTCCCAAGAAACATGGTGAAACCCTCTATGGGACTCTAGAGAGGCCCAAAGAAAGTCTTGAAGCAACTTTTCAAGCTTGGTATAGGCAGCTTTCGAAGGAGCCCAACAAGAAGAGTAATAAACATGTGTAGCCATCAAAATATTAGAGCATACTTGGAATTTACCTACTAGAGAAAGAGGCTTGGTAATCCAAAAGGCCAACTTTTGCTCAATCCTGGATAGAACAGCTTGCCACAACTCAACTGGAGAAGCCTGGAAGGCAAAGGGAGTGCCCAAAAACTGAAAGCTTTCCCCTGGCCCAATCCATTTCCAATCGTACTGTTGAAACTAGTGAGGAGTTGGCAGAATAAACTACCTATAGCACAAAGTTTTATGCCACTAAATGGTAGAGCCAGGCGCAAGAGAGAAAATGTTAAGACATTCAAGAGTCGCAGAATTATTGTTCTCTTCCTCTAGAAGGGTGAGGAAAGAGTCATCAGCAAAATGGCCATTAACAAGCTGAGCCTGGGAGTTAGGTAGTGCAATTCCTTTAACACGTTGTTGAGAAACTACATTGGCCAACATATAGCCAAAGCCTTTGGTAGCAAGCACATAAAGAGAAGGAGAAAGCTGGCATCCTTGCCAAATGGAGTGGAATAAACCAAAGACAAAAGATTGGCAACCATTAATGGTGATACAAGCAGAGGTGTCTGAGAAAAACATTTGGATAGTCTAAATGAAATTAGGTCCAAACCCCAAGGTTTTCAACATGGCCAGAATGAAAGGCCACTCAATACAGTCATAGGCTTTAGCAAAGTCAATTTTGAGAAAAATAGCTTTCTAGTCTGAATGCCTAGCCCACTTCATACCTTCCCACACAACAATAATATTATCTAGAATAAATCTAGACTTGATAAAACCAGTTTGCTTTGGGTGCACAATTTAAGGCAAAAGATGGTGGATCTTCAAAGCCAAAGCTTTAGCAATTATTTTGTAAGAGACATTGAGGAGTGTGATAGGCCACCAATTGTAGATATCCTTAGGATCTCCAGGCTTAGGTATGAATTTAATATTTCGTTTATTAATTATATTACCTAGGGTTTTGGAATGAAAGGCCTTGAGATAGACTTTATGTAAGGCGTGCCAAACACAGTCCCAAAGGGCCTTGTAAAATTCACAAGGGAAACCATCAATCCTCGGGGCCTTGTCATTAGCCATGGTATGAACAGCTTCCTTCAAGTATTCAACTATGAGCAATTTCTCACAAAAAAAATTATGGGATAAAGATAGCTTATTTGGTACAACAGTAAGACAATCCTAAAGGGTTTGCTAATGCTTTGGCGTATACTCTTGAGCAGTGAAAACTTGTTCATAATGTTGAACAAAGGCTTGGAGAATTTCAAGTAGCTCAGAAAGCACCTAGGTTCCTTCTTTAATTTTTTTGATGCCGGGAGAAGAGTGCCTAGCATGTAGAACCAAAAAAAACACCTTGGAGGTACGGTCTCCAATCTTTAACCAGTGCAATTTGGCTTTGATTTGTGCACCTATGGCAGCATAATTGTCTGCAACTTTCTTTTTGTGTCTTAATTTAGCCACCCTGACTTGTAATGATGGGGAGAAAGGGATAGCCACCAGAGCCTTGATAGTTGAGCATAGGTCAACTGTGGTAGCCTCATAATATTGTCGGTGAAAAATGGCCAGCTGGAACCCATAAATGCACAAAAATCTAGTCATGTGAGTGATAGAATCATTCCACTAATTAATCTAGCCTATATTATGAGGTGGCCTACACTCCAAATTCTAGACTCTACGAATGTGGGCCAACATGGGCTGATGAAAAAGCAGAGACATGTTCAAAAAACTATATTTTGTAGGCCCGAGGCTGTCTTGTTTCCCATTCAATGTGAAAAGAAATGGGGAAATGATTTGACAATGTCACATCCACTAGAGGCTTAACCAGGAACAAAGAGTTGTCAAAAGAGAAGAAAGATTGAGCCGAGATCATGGAATGATCAAGGTTCTTAAATATCCTATCAGAGCCAACCCTAAAATTACACCAAGTGTGCCAGAGGGAATGAGAATGGGGGCGGCCAATATTGGGATCAAAGAGCCCCAATTTATTACGCATGTAAAACTACACCTCTCATTCACTAGCTGCCCATCTAAATGGAAGAGTGCCATCTTTATCATAAACCTTCTCAACCATATTTAAATCCCCACACAATAGCCAAGTAGCAACTAGCAATGAATCAACAATCCAATGCCAAAGCAAAGAGTGTTACAGCATCATTAGAGGTATAAACATTAATAATCCCAAAAAGTGTGATTATCAATGTTAAGGAGGATCTAGACGAGCCAATGTGTGGGGTCAGACCCATGCCAACCACACAAACATGCCATCATGGGGACAAAAGGGTGACAACTTTGCCACATCTAGCATCATGAGTAGTACAAAATATATGATTGGTTGGCCAAATAGAATGATAGCCCGATGTGAGCAAAAATCCAGAAATTTTAACTTCTTGGAGACAAAGCACTTCAATACCAGTATACTTCTACAAAGTATCCCTAACAGAATACTTCCTGGAGAGGTCTATTAGACCTTGAACATTCCATGAGAGGAAATTCATGAATGAAACTCCTCCATATCATCGGAATCTGACTCCTCCTTGTTCAGAGTAGAGAAGCAATTCTGCAAAAATTATGGCAGAACTAACCCAATTTGAATACTTGAAGAAGAAAATCTCTATTTCTCCTACACATATTCTCCTTATTCTAAGGGTGGAGAAGGACTACGAGACCGCCGTTGAGCTCACGTCATAGGAGGAGACACATTCAGTTGTGCTATCATAATGGTAGCAGGCTAAGGTGTAGCCTTTAGCCTGGGCCACATTGAAATATTGTCAGCCCCAACCGGGGCCTCTTTCCCCTTCACCAAAGGGTTTGAAACATCTTTAGCTAGCTTAGGGACTTTGGAAACTGTCCCAGATCCATTAGACTTGTGTTTACAATTCGTAACCATGGTCCATTTTATGATTCGTAACCGTGGTCCATTTCTCATCAAGTTTGGTAGTAGAATTATCTTCCTGACGGGGCTTTTTAGATTCTCGCAGCAGAGGAGTACGAGGCACTACCAAAGGGAAGTCCTTGATCTTGTGATCTGCAGACTGACATCTATAACACATGTTTGATAGATTAAAATAATTGACCTTTTGGGTATGTTGGAGAGCTCCAATTTGAATGTCAATAGAGTCTTTCAAATCTTGTGAAAGGTCCACTTCAACATAGACCCATTTCTAGGGTCGGGCCTAGAAAAACCTATCTGGCTCCATACAAATGACCTTCCTCAGAAAGGATGCAATATGACCCAAAAAAGGCACACAAGGCAAAGGCAACCCTAGAAACTCAATCCAAACTGGGACCCGCAACTTGGTGTCATCCGAGACAGTGAAGTCTCGGGTCCACGACTAGAAAACCAACAAAAAATACTTGACATACCAGGGACCATGATTCAAGATTGGCTAAACATGATTGACCACAAAATGGAAAAGTACCCTTGGTTAAATTTTGGACCATATCAAGGTAGACCCCATGAGGGACCCAAGCGTTGTGGACCCATTCTTTAAGCACACTTTTAGGGGGAGTCCTCCCAATAAAGTACCCAACAAGAGTATGTTGCTCAAGCCATTGACAAGCAAAATCAAAACCAGGCAAAGGTAAAACCACATCAATTGGGGAGTCAAAATACTTACCTCATGAAACACTTTCAGAACAAATTTTTGGGGTTGTTTGTTCAGAGGATGAGCCATTGAGCAGAGCCATCGAACCGCCAACACCAACAAGAACTGTTGGGTTAGAGTCAGTTAAAGGCATATTAAAACAAAAAAAACCGTAGTAAATGTGGTTGTACACACAAGAAAAGAGAAAAATCTTGCACCAATAGCACAGTATGACACAAGAGGGGCCAAGAATGACTATAGGCACAAGAAAACCCCAGTAGAGCTTATACACCTCAACCATTTTTTTTCTACTCAATTGGGTTAGATTTGACCTTGCCATTACATCTAGGAGACCCAAAAACAACTAATGCTTGTCAAATCATCAAAATTCGACAACTTCATCTGAAGACATATAAGGTTTTTTTAGCCGAGTGATTATAATTTTAATATGTTTTGGTTTTATTTTTTTAAAGCAAAAATGGCAAAGCCATTATATAAATTAATATAAGTATAAACATAGATTTACATATTATAATCCTGGCTCAAAAGAGGCATACCAATAGGAAAGAACTAGGAGAAGAAAACCTCCAGTTGTAGCCACAAAACAAAATATTTTTTATATTTTCTTTCCCATGCCCTGATTGAGAACATGCTCTCGAAACAATTACAAGTTTTTCAAAAATCCCCATCAAAACCCATAATTACAAAAGTTTTGTATCAGCAAATAGCCCAAATTATGAAAATTTCCAAAAATTAGGCTCCCTTCTCAAAACATAATTCATATTCTGCATCATTTGTTGTGTGAACATTTTGAAGTAACCCGAACAAAATGGCAGTCTCAATCACCATGCAAACAAAAAAGAGGAAAATTTGTCGATAGTGCACTCAAAAAAATATCTGACTTTCAATGAGAGTGGTCTCCACAGAATAGTATCCTCGATATGTGATTTGCCTTCAAATTTGCAAAAAGATTCAATCCTCCCCACGTTTTTCTTGTTGTTGCAACATTTATGCCTCTTCCTATCCCTCGATAACAAAATGAAAACACCACACCAAGAAGGGATAAGAGTAAGAATGCCTTCTACCACGATCAAGGAAACCATTGACACTATACACCTTCCACTTGCTGCTAGAATTTTG